>CM039719.1:7778925-8378925 GCA_022539455.1 Dendrobium nobile | reverse complement strand
TCTAGTCACTTCCTTTTCTCTTAATTCACTGTAGATTTTAGATCTTTCCCATCTTCCTTTCCATCACCTAAAAGGCTTCAATTCATGGAAGTAGAAATTAGGCGCAGTTGAATGATGCAACATCTTTGAATTGAACTCAGATGGCATCAATATGTGCCAAAGCATTTTTCAAAATAGGGAATTTAGAACTTCAGTAAAAATAGTAAGCCTTTGGCTAGCACAATTGAGTGCATAACTAAATGACCAGAAGCTCAGGGGGTAGACCTACCACCTTAAAAAGGGATGGGGAACAATTCAAAATCCCCTCCAACAATAAAAGTACATAATACATTTATAAGAATTATGGCCATACATGTATACAACTTAGAAGGGATGATGAGAATTATAAATTTAATTATGGTGCATCTAGCATTAAAAGGTATGGATGGTTGAAATGCATAGATGCATCCTATTAAAACAAGAAAAATAATGGCAAAATCAATCTCATTATTACAAACTTAACATCTCAGCACTTAGCATCCATAAAGATAGAGTTAGTACAAACAAAAATCAATAGACAAACAATCTTACTTCTTTCCACAAGAAAAAAGGACTTTAATTCCTTATACAAAATTATAACACATGCTATGAGAAAGCCGATTCTTTTAAAAATAAAAATTATGAAAAACTATTGATACGTTGGATGCTACAATCTGGATGTCAAGCCTCATTAAGCCTTTTGATGGTCCGCTCAAGGCTTCCATAGTCCCATCCTATACTTATGTATATATTTCAATATCAGCTTCCTCTGCATCAATTAACAAAAGAAAAGAAGAAAAAAACAATCAAGATTACATCCCTCTTCCAGCCACTGAAGTAAGCGAGCACAGTAAAACTAGAGTGCTAAAAATGATTGAAAGTCCGCTGCTGAATCTAGACATTGCCACTAAGCTCTTCGAATGGATCCTACTATACGCTTAGTGTTGATTTCTCAGTGCAAAGGATAAGAGAGTGTACTGTACGATAAAATCTAAAAAATGATGCCATATTTCATCCGCTCGGAACACTGACGGAAAACATCTTTCATCATACGCAAAACCTTCTACAATTACACAAAACATGATTTTAGCAAATTTCTTCTAAATAGTCACTCATTTATCAATGGTTCACTGGAGAGAAAACAATCCGCAAAGGCATGCAAAAGCTTTAGAAAAAGAACAGAGAAGAGTAAAGAAATACGTGTTTGCAAGGGATGCCGAGCTTCTTGAGGCGAAGCGTCCTCGTAACAAGAAGCTTGTTGAAGTCTCCAATCTCTGTCTCCAACTTCGCAGCGTGCGCTTCCACTCCATTCCCCACGCTATTAAGAAAATCAGGAATCCCCACCTTTACTGTTCCAACACCACCAAACAAACGGAGGATTAACAAGAAATAAGAGAAAAACAAAACCGAATCAAAACCCTAATTGTTACAGATTGCAAAAAGAAAATATTTGTTTACGCAAGTACGGCGGTGTGTAGTAGAATCTAGAAGTGGAAGGGGAGAGAAGCGGAGTAATAGCCGCCGCTGGTCGGCGGCCGCTGGCCGCAAGTCGCCTCCAGCAATGTATTATCAAAGCCATTGACGTGAAAGCCACCGCCGCTGGGTGGTAGATTTGCGGATTAATAAAAAGTTCGTTTGTAAAAAATTTCGCAAATGCATACTTAAATAGCCAACAAGGGCAACAACATAAACATGATAAAAAAAGAACTGCCTTTTTTTAATTAATTTAAATTCATTTTAAATGCCTCTATAGAACTGCCTTATTACATATTTAATATCTAAAATTTAAATATTTCATAATAAACACCAAAAATACTACTCCGTGTATTATAGTCACGACGTTATTCCTTTCCGGCTAAAATTCTCTCTTCTCGCGTGCTTCTCTCAGCATTGCTATGTTTTTTCTCTTGCGTCCGACTTTCAAAGAGATATTGCATACGCTCTCTTGCATTTGGCTTCATGCGAGCTTCAGTGATTCCAGGCAACTTCACGTGAGCTTTAGCAATTCCAACGAGCAAATTCTTCGCATGTAAGGTTTCTTTTGCATACACTTCTAGAGAACATTCTGTTAGACATATTTTTATGTGTCATGCAATCTATATATTTTTATGTATATGCTATACGCTATTATGTTGGGCTATTAACTGTCAATACTAATTATTTTGCCTACACTTCTGTTTTTTTCTAACGATTTTGTGTTTGATATGTTATCTTATTTCAGTTTGAAGTTGAAGGAAAAATGACAAGTGGGTGGCATACTTCATTAATACAAGATTATGATGACGAAGTAGAAAATGATTTATACGGAGATAAAAAAGAGAGTATTTTCGTTGTATTTAAATTTGGAGGACTTTGGGTTGATATGAATGACCAATTTAGAAAGAGATATAATAATAGCAAATAAATGACTGTCAATTTTGAGAAAGGATATTTAAATATTTTAATGCTTAGAACACAGATTGCTAGAATATGTCAATAGCTAAAAGGGCATCAATATAATATACATTATCATATACAAAGAACATCACCCAAGGAATACAAAAGTTAGGAGAGTAGATGGAGTGCATACATGTCTTGGCGTCAATCATGCTGAGAATAGACTTACCACATTTGCATGAGTTGCCAATGAGATTCAAGAGATGGTCAAGAGGTACCCAGACATTCCACCAAAAGAAATAAATAGTGGTCAAGAGAAAGAGTATGGTTTATCATTGCCTTATATGAAGCTCTGAAGGGCGAAAGAACAAGCCCGTGATACCATGTTTGTATTGGTCGATGACAACTACAAATGGGTTCCAACATTGAGGGTACAATTGCTCGATAAAAATGAAAGTGGATTTTTGTTCCTTTAAACATTTATTGTGACTTGATTCTTAATATTTATGTACCAATGTCCTAAAATATGGGTGTTGGTAGGCATATTAGCTCCATCTATATTATCAATCATCTAGTCAAACTAAAGGCTTAAGAATTCAGAGCAGAAAACAAACTCAGAAAATTAACCTAAAACAAAACATTCTTGATTTTTTTTTTCATTCCACTAATTCAGATATGCAAACAAACTATAATACCCTTGAACAACATATTAGTACAAGATATGTCAGCAAGCAAAGACATTTCTACAAACTTAACCTTGAACAATAAGCAAATAATATACAAACACAACATGTGTTAATCACTACAACACTACATCAACTTTCAAACTGTTTCGACACAACACATTACACGCCAAACCAAATACGGATGGTTGCGTCGACAAGAACAACCACAATAAAGACTTTCATCAGGAAAAGGATCGTATCAAGCTTCATAGAAATCCTTGCCTCCAAGCCTTTTAATTCATCATGTGTGGCATAAGAGGCATCTTCTAGTTCGTCTATCCATTTAAAGTATTTGCAGTAGTTTTCCGTTCAATCAGGAACACACCTATAAAATTGTCTTCTATTATTAGGTCCACAGTAACACGTGTATACCACACATTTCAGGTGATAGTAGCAGTAAACTTGAGAATGTTGGCGTCTGGGTTTCGTGACAGAAGAATTTGTTGACCTCATTTCAGATGGCAGAAGATCTGTTAACGTAGTGCACAAAATACCAAATCAAGCTATTTTTGAAGTTAGACACCCGAAAATTAGTGCTGGTAGAGTGAATTAATAAATCAAGCTGTAGTTTCATTAATCGAAACAATCTATCAACTTCAATATGCTTAGCTGTCGTTTAACTTGTGAGGGAGGATATGACACATGCTACATCATTTATGAAGAGAAGATCGACAAGAAGTAACGGAAATGTACATGCTCGTTCTATGAAAATCATTGATGGAAGGAAAAGCATGCTAGGTCAAGAGTTCTAGGTAAAATGGACCCTTTAATCCAATAAGTTATAGAATTAAGTATAGTAAACTTAAGAAACTGTAATCGACCGACAAAAGATAGGAGATTGGCATTCCAACCCAATAGCTTACGAGTAATCCTTTCATCCAGAGGCATGAAGTCTGCAATGTTCTGCCTTTTAAAAGATAAAGGAATTTCCAAATATAAGATTTTATTGCTAACATTATAAATAGATAAAGCAGAACAAATAATAGATATGTTAAGCTCAGAGTTAGGGAGGATAACCGAGCTTTTATCATAGTTGATGAAAAGCTCAGATGCCTAAGCAAAAGTATTGAGATGCTGATAAAGTTTGTTGCAGTTAAGAATATCAGCATTATCAAAGACCAAGAGGTTATCAGCATATAACAGGTGAGTGATACAAAACCCTTCCACCACAATACCTTGAAAATCACCATCATCAATCAAGATTGAGAAAACATCTATTACAATACAGACAAGATAGGGACTAAGGGGGCGTCCCTGTCACAAACCTGCAGAAGAAAAAAAATAACCCTCAAGGCTCCGTTAAGCAGGATGGAAAAATTAACATTAGAGATTCATGCTTTAACCCAATGAATGAAGTTGCTAGGAAAATTTTTTTGTGCTAATCGTGTCAGAAGTAAGTCTCTTGAAACAGTGTCAAATGCTTTACAAATATTCAATTTTACACAAAAATAGCTACTATTTCTTTCTCTATGAGCGGATTGAAGAATCTCATTAGCAAGAATAATATTATCAATAAAAATTCTTGATTTAACAAAACCAACTTGATTATCCTTCACTATCACAGGCATTAGAGGCTTCATTCTATTCGCTAAAATCTTAGCAACAATCTTATATAAAACATTGCAAATAGCAATCGGCCTGCAGTCTGATAAAGTAGTAGCATGATTGGTTTTAGGAATCAATGCAAGGGCTGCGGCTTTAACTACACTAAGGAGGTAACCCTCCTGCAGTCTGACAAAGCAGTAGCATGATTGGTTTTAGGAATCAATGCAAGGGCTGCGGCTTTAACTACACTAAGGAGGTAACCCTTCAGAAAAAAGGAACAAATAGCCTTGCAAAGAGAGATGTGCCATCCAAATTTGTAAAAATGAAAATTAAAGTCATCAGGTCCTGACACAAAAGAAGAGGCGCCAAAAAATACAGCACTTTTAATTTCATCATCAGAGACATGCTGAATACAAATTATAAAATGCCTGAAGTTCACTCCTCGCAGTTCTAAAACGATCATACAAATTATAAAATGTCAAAATTTCCATTTTAGTTACCTGCAAAAATGTACAATTCTTAATGCTATAGAGCAAATGCTCTGCTTAATCTGAAGCACTCATCGTCCCTATACAAAGCCCAAAATTGGCAAAGCCACCAGACCACATACCAATCATAGCAAGATAAATGAACTCACGTTTAAGGCCCTGGAAACTTCACAGTTTCTTAACTGACCAAACAAGCAAGAAATAAGCTTCATTGCTTCTTAGGCTTCGTTTAAGTCGGCTTTCTTCTTGCTTTTTAAAATAGCTTTTAATATAAAAATTTCTTGAATTTGAAATTTTTATACTAGAAAGCCGTTTTAAAAAACAGTATGAAAGCTGTCCCAAACGAAGCCTTAACCGATAGGACTTAACTGATCACCACTTGAGGCCACATAACCAATGAAGTAACTGGGAATGTACTGAGAATATGCAGGTTTTCTGTGTTGATTGTAGTAATCCATAATTCTCCAGCAAGCTTTTGTTCTCTTTTCACTTCCATAGTTGAGGTCAAGATCCTTGGGAAGCTGGGAGGTTTGTAGAATAGACAACTCCAATTTACATTTTGTGTTTTGATACCCACTGTGTTCTTCTTTGTTGATGCTTTTCATGAATTCCTCCTTGATAGAGCTGAGATCAAAGCCAGCACGGCCCAGAGATGATAAGCCCCAGTAGAAAACAACATTAGGGTTATCCACGTTGGAATCTACATATTCTTTAGGGTTTGGGTCACAGAATCCATGCTCCCTCTCTAGCTGAATTACAACTAAAAAGATTTTAGGGTTACAAAGTTACATAAAAGAGAGAATAGGTATGAATCACCGTAGTAAATAATTGGGATAAAATTATGCAAATGAAACCAAAATCAAATCAAGAATTAGTAAAAACATAACCTTGAGAAGAAGGCCGGGTAATCGGGACTTAACCCAGCCTGCCCAGTCCTGCAGCTCATCATGATCTGGAGCAATAAGGCAAATCCTAACAAAATAGTTATAACTCTCAGTGAATGGGAAATGGTTAAAAAGATGAGACCATTGGAAATCTAGCCTCCCCTGGTCCTGCAATAAGCCAGAAAATCATATTTAGCATTATTAATGATAAGCTAACAGAAAAAAAAAAAGCAAATAACGCAGTTCTTGGAAAAGAAATCAGAAATTTAATAAAAATTCACGGTGCAAAAGACCAAGGTTAAGTGAATTAATGTCAATTATTTATGAATGTAGATATTTCGCCTTAAGGGTTGTTTGGTTAGCTGTAAAATAAAAGCAGAATAGAGTAAATACTTTGAGGGTTTTTAGTTGTCTGTAAAGTGAATGTAAGGGAACAATTTTTTCTATTTGGTTGAGTGCATGCAGAGTAAAGTAAAATCAGCTCATTTCCCCAACATAAGACACATTTTGTGGCTCCGGGTTCCCGCCCGAGGTGGTCTGACCATCCTGTAGCTCCAAGTTCCTACATGGAGTGGACAAATCAACCAGAAGTGGAAAGGCATACCTCGGAGCAAACTACTTGTGCTCGTCTCCTACGCCGTTGTCTGACCCAACACCCATCTTCACCTGTACCGTCCGACTCCCACACATGTGAGAAAACTCGCCTCTACTTACTCCATGCACAACCGCTCCCTTCTGCCTCCACCTGCTCCACACACGAATGCTCTGGTCTTGCCTCCATCCTTCTTACACAAGCGAACCCGCCTCCGCCTGCTCCACACACTAATGGCTCTCGTCCCACCTTCACTCGTCTCACGCGAACGAGACCCGAAGTTGCACATCCAACAGCACTTCCCACACGTGAATCTACACCGTCCGGCCTCCCTTTCGTCTATCTTCTCTGATTCTTGCATACACCTCTTTCTTTTGCACCCGCAAAATTCCTTTTTCATTCAGTTTTGAGCGGGTTCACTTTATGCAGAAAATGCACAACCGCGGGGAGTTCAGAATGCATTATGAATTTACTTTACTTTACCCGATAACCAACCAAACACATAAAAGTGAAAAAGCAAAGCATTTTCTATGCTTTGCATTTACTTTTCCTCCAACCAAGCAGCCCCCCTTAAACCAACAGAGATATCAGATCCATCATGGAGCAAGAACTAAGAAAGAGAGTGCATCATGGCATTGCCTAACGAGCGTTAAGCAAAAGTAAGAGAATTGAAACCAACATGCTGCTAGCATATGTATTCATGTAGTAGCCTATCCTAGCATGGAAAAACTCAAAGCTACAACCCCTTGCAATCAATGTGTATTCAAAACCCTACTTATACAATGTGGAGAAATTCTGGGTCTCATGATTGTACTCCTAGCCCCCAACTATTGTGAGTTTTTATTGCAGCAATTGCATATAAGCTAATAACAATCAAATATAATGAGCATATATAAATGATGGGTTTCTGTGGTAATCTCAATAAGGTAAGATCTCCTACTTCGTTCAATATTGTGCCTAATTAGGTTATGTAACGTTGATATTTACACGGAAGTAAAACTAAACAAAAGCAACATCTGTATATAAAATCGATAATAGTTCAACATCCTGGAATAGCTTCGTCTTAGCAAAAGATGACTCGTTCTTTAGAGCCCAAACAAGAATTTCAACTTCGAGCTATGCAGCTCCAGCTTTCCCTTAAAAAAAGAAACTATATTTACACCATTCTAGGAAATGGAGTATAAGTAGAGTAAATATCCTCTAGCCTAAGATGTAGGCTACTTAAAATCACACAAGTCAATATCTTTAAGGCCAATTTTTCGAAACCAACATGGTTGAAGCCAAATTTAGGAGAAAAAGCGTAATTCCGAAATAATTTTAAAAGGAGCAAATGCGATGAACCATCTGGTGTAATATAAGAATATGTTTTCTTGATCGGCGCATTGAACTGCTCAGCGCATTCTTAGAATACGCGTACATGTTTGGCGCATTCTTTGAATGCGCCTAACAGGTTTGAGTTTCGCGCATTTCACGTGAGTTTGGCTGCAGCAAAATGAGTTTTCGTGCATTCATGTAATGATTGTGATGTTTGAAGTTATGATATGCCAATGATACATTTTTGTTTGAGAAATGAAAATATTTTATTGTTGGGTTTCTTTATTGTTTACAGTATTTTGAAATTTTTTTTAAATATATTATCTTACCGTAGTTATTATTAATAATTAAAGAAAGTAAAATTACAAATTTTCTATAACTTTTTCTATTTGTTTTTTCATGAGTGACAATTTATTTTTGTATGATAATATTCGCTCATTATCGTACTTTTAAAAAAAAAATAATTTATGCAAATGTTATAATTTTAATAGTAAAACTTTTTATATAAGTTTTTTGTTTAAATAATTTTTAAATGAATGAATTAATAATTGAAAAAAAAAATTTAAATATAGGTATTTATAACTTAATTAAAATATTTCATGAAATATAAGTTGAATTATAATATAATATATAAAGGTAAATAAGATATAATTAAATTAAAATTTTTAAACGGAAGAATAATAAAAGTTGAAAGACAGTATATATTATAATTATTTTATTTAAATTAAATTTGTAAATAATTTATTTTTGGATAAAATAAAAAAGACAGTATATGGAATAACTTATTTTTCATAAAATAAATAAAATGAGTAAATTAAATAATTGAAGAAAATAATATAGTATTAATAATGATAAAGAAATGTAAATAATTTAAATTTTTGATTTTAAAATTATTAAATAATAGAAATATTTAATTTAGTAGATTATATTGAATTTAAAATTTCACTAAAACTTTCTTTGTTAAAATGTAATAAGACTAATTTAGAGGTTTTTAAGATAATTAGCAGCATAATCATACATATCAAATAATACTTTTGTTATACATATTAATACACATCTTTGTCATATCCTAAACACATGTCATACACGAGCTTGACGTTGTGTTTATGTTGGACAACATTTGAAATGGAATATAAATCCGTGTTGAAGTAGGTTCCAATCTTCACAATCTAAAATTTTTTTTCCTTTACATCTTAAGAATATTACATCAGCATTTTGTAGTTGTCTAAAAGCTATTTATCTTCTTTAAGACAGCAATAATAATATAGAATATAATGACCTATATCAAGCATTGACCTTCCCATCCTCGGCTCAACTATACCTTCTTTATCACGACCAAATTCTCGAATATGCTCCTTTAGAAAATTTAATGATACGAGCCCTTCATGTTACAAAATTTATCTTGTAGCAATTTCCAACTAACATCTCGAAGTTGAAAGTCAGATATATATTGCCTTAATTTCATAACATCATCATTTTCATGCCATAAGATGACATCATCGTCTTCCCCCCCAAGTATGCAAAACACATCTAAAAATTTCATTCGTTGTTGCTTTTGCTTCTAGGATCTAATCTGTACTGTAAACCAAATTTTTATGTAAACGACTACTTCCTTCTTCAATCAGTTGCTGCGTCGATGCGCATCTTATTGTTTCAATGATAGAAGAGTACATTTTGTAGTAATGAAGTTCTCCTTCCTTAACAAATGTATTCATATATAAGATGGAAAAAAAAGATGATGTAAAATGACTAAAAAATTATGGATTTTATAAATAAAAATAATGTATACTAATACATATTGGATATTAAGTTATAGTTAAAATAAGATAGTAATATAATAATTAATGTAGTACTTTATTATTAAACTTTAATCATTATGTTAGAGTACTATTGTAATTTTTATTAATTAGTTGATGTGATATTATGAAATATAACATAAATTTTAAAGTAAATGTTATATTATTTTAAATTGATATTAATTATAATATTGTTTAAATTATCTTACAGTCTAAGCTCATATTAGTATTGAGTGTAGTATAAATAAACATTAAAATATTTTATATATTTTATAACATCTATTCATCAAACATTCACATACACATGAAATAGTGAGCATAAATAAGAGAATACATTATCATAGGTCATCTATCGATGACGCGGAAGAGCCTTAGTACTGGGAGTAGATCTATCTGGGGCACTTCTTCTTCTTCGTCGTTGTAACTGTTTCTCTTCCTCAATAAATTTCTCTTCTTGTTCTAGAAATTCTGATTGATGTTGCTTTGCATCAGTATATTGTTATGATGGTTGTCCTCCCATTAATAGCATATCTTGCTGCGAGGGGGAGGTTGGTAACCCCACACTTGACATCCACTCTGGGATAACAATGGGAAAAAATGAATGCGTTGTGGGATGTTGAGATGGTGTACCATAATATATTTCCTGTGTACCACTTTCCTATACACCAAATGGACTACAATGTTGTATGGATGACCCTGCCCCAGTCATATCATAGTCAGTCGATGGAGTATACATTGAAAGTCTAGATGGTTTCCTCTCAGTACTTTGGTGGCGTCGGCTTTTCGTAGATCTAAATGGAGCATCAGAGGTTGACCGTCGTGTTCCTTGAGCTCTATGAGAATTTGTTCCTTCTGCCCTAGTTTAGTTCATATCATCTGTTGAGGTGTCAAAAGTAGTGTAGTCGATATAAACTAAATGTTGCACTCTAGCAGAGAGCTCCGTTACCTGGTCAACTGCTAATTGTAATGAACTTGCATTTTGTCCTTGCTCCCCGCCACTGACTCTAGAATAGCAGTTGAAAGTATGTAGTAGTCAGCCTACAAGATGTGATATGTTTGTCAAAATTAAATATTAAACATATAAAAAGTTTAATAAATAATATCGCATACCACCAATCATTTTCCTAGAGATCGAGGGAATAAAGTTTTTGGTGGCTCTGTTTGTGGTTGTAACAGATAAATCGACGCCCATGATCTATACCACCGTAGGTATGTGCCTAACTCCTGATCACCTATGCCTTATGGTAGAGTTATTGCGACAACATACGCTCTCCTTTCTTCCCATGGCTCATGGTATTTCCGATATTGAATAATCCAATCTAAATATGTTCTATCTCTTCTATCAATCATTCTAAAATTTGGTTTCATCAGTGGAATATTAGTGAATTGTACTCCCTCAAATTGTCTCATAACACGGTCAGGTAGATACCACTCGGTACGCTTCTAGCTAATGAGGGGCACTTGAGCACGCCAAATGTCCCTCCCCTTTAGACATTGGCTAGACAGCGTTGCAAGAATCTCATCTGTGTATGGAGTGATGCTCACCTAGTATCAATGAAGTTAAAGATTATTAGTGAGCTATGGGAAGAAAGAAGAGCGTATGTTTTCGCAAAAACTCCAAGTAATCGGGAGTTAGGCACATACCTACGGTGGTATAGATCATTGGCGTCGATTTATCTATTACAAACACAAACAGAGCCACCAGAAACTTTCTTCTCTCGATCTCCAAGAGAACGATTGGTGGTATGTGGCATTATTTATTAAATTTTTTAATATATTTAATATTTGATTTTGATAAACATATTACATCTTATAGGCTGACTATTACATACGTTCAACTACTATTCTAGAGTCATTGACGGGGGGGGGGCAAGGACAATGCAAGTTCATTACAATTAGCAGTTGATCAGGTAACGGAGCTCTTTGCTAGAGTACAGCATTCAGCTTATATCGACTACACTACTTTTGACACCACAACAGATGAGAGGAGCTAAACTAGGGCAGAAGGAACAGATTCTCATAGAGCCCAAGAAACAAGACGGTCAACCTCTGATGCTCCATCTAGATCCACGAGAAGTCGACGCCGCCAAAGTACTAAGAGGGAACCACCTACACTTTCAATGCATACTCCGTCAACTGGCTATGACATGACTGGGGCAGGGCCATTCATACAACATTGGAGCCCATTTGGTGTACAGGAAAATGGTGCACATGAAATATATTATGGTACACCATCTCAACATCCCACAACGCATTCATTTTTTTCATTGTTATCTCAGAGTGAATGTCAAGTGTGGGATTACCGACATCCCCCTCGCAGCAAGATATGCTATTAATGGGAGGACAACCATCACAACAATACATTGATGCAACGTAATATCAATCAGAATTTCTAGAACAAGAAGAAGAATTTATTGAGGAAGAGCAACAGCTACAACGACGAAGAAGAAGTGCCCCAGATAGATATACTCCCAGTAATAGAGCTCTTCCGCATCATCGATAGATAACATATGATAATGTATTCTCTTATTTATGCTCACCATTTCATGTGTATGTGAATGTTTGATGAATAGATTTTATGAAATATGTAAAATATTTTAATGATTATTTATACTACACTCAATTTCAATACTAACATGAGCTTAGACTGTAAGATAATTTAAACAATATTATAGTTAATATTAATTTAAAATAATATAATATTTACTTTAAAATTTATATTATATTTTATAATATCATATCAACTAATTAATAAAAATTACAATAGTACTCTAACATAATAATTAAAGTTTAATAATAAAGTACAACATTAATTATTATATTATTATCTTACTTTAAACATAACTTAATATCCAATATGTATTAGTATACATTATTTTTATTTATAAAATTCATAATTTTTTAGTCATTTCAAATCATCTTTTTTTTCATGTTACATAGAAATACATTTGTTAACGAAAAAGAACTTTATTACTACAAAATATACACTTCTATCATTGAAACAATAAGAGGTGCATCGATGCAGCAACTGATTGAAGAAGGAAGTAGTCGTTTACATGAAAGTTTAGCTTACAGTACAGATGAGATCCTAGAAGCAAAAACAATAATGAATGAAATTTTTAGATGTGTTATGCATACTTGGGGGGAAGACGAGGATGTCATCTTATGACATGAAAATGATGATGTTATAAAATTAAGGCAATATAGGTCTGGCTTTCAACTTCGACATGTTGGTTGGAAATTGCTACAAAATAAATTTTGCAACATAGGGGCCACCTCGTATCATTAAATTTTCTGAAGTGGCGTATTCGAGAACTTGATCGTAATAAAGAATGTATAGTTGAGACGGGGATGAGAATGTTAATGTTTGATATAGATCATGATATTTTATACCATTATTGGTGTCCTAAAAAAGATAAATGACTTTTAGACAACTATAAAATGCTGATGCACTATTCTCAAGAAGGAAAGGGAAAAAAAAATTTTAGATGGCGAAAATTAGAACCAGTTTTAACACGGATTTATGTTCCAATTCAAATGTTGTCCAACACAAACACAACTTCAAGCTCGTGTACGACATTGCTTAAGATATGACAAGGGTGTGTATTGATATATATGACAAGAGTATTATTTGATATGTATGACTATGATGTTAATTGTCTTAACAATCTCTGTCAGTCTTATTATAATTCAACAAAGAAAGTTTTAGTGAAATTTTAAATTAAAAACAATCTACTAAATTAAATATTTATATTATTTAATAATTTTAAATTATTTATATTTCTTTATCATTACTAATAATATACTATTTTATTCAATTATTTAATTTACTCATTTTATTTATTTTATGAAAAATAATGTATTCCATAAATGGTCTTTTTTATTTTATCCAAAAACAAATTATTTACAAATTTAATTATAAATAAAATAAATTATAATATATACTCTCTTTAAATTTTTATTATTCTTCCGTTTAAAATTTTTAATTTAATTATATCTTATTTACCTTTATATATTATATTATAATTCAACTTATATTTCATAAATATTTCAATTAAGTTATAAATACCTATATTTAAAATTATTTTTCTCCAACTATTAATTCATTTATTCAAAATTATTTAAACAAAAAACTTATATAAAAAATTTTACTATTAAAATTATAACATTTTCATAAATTAATTTAAAAATATATATATATGATAATAAGCGAAAATTATCATATAAAAATAAATTGTCACTCATGAAAAAACAAATAGAAAAAGTTATAGAAAATTCGAAATTTTATTTTGATTATTATTAATAATAACTACGGTAAGATAATATATTTTAAAAAAAATTCAAAAGACTATAAATAATAAAGAAACCCAACAATAAAATATTTTCATTTCTTAAAAAAAAAATTATCATTGGCATATCATAATTTCAAACATCACAATCATTACATGAATGCATGAAAATTCATTTTGCTACAGCCAAACTCACGCGAAATGTGTGAAACTCAAACTTGTTAGACGCATTCTTGCGCCAAAGAATGCGCCGAACTGTTACACGCATTCTAAGAATGCGCTGAACAGTTCGGCGCATTCTTTGAATGTGCCGATCAAGAAAGCGTATTCTTATATTACGTCGGATGGTTCAGCACATTTGCTCCTCTTAAAATTATTTCGGAATTACGTTTTTTTCCCATAAATTTGACTTCAACCATGCTGGTTCTGAAAATTTGGCCGCTAAGAAATACTATAATATTTCAAGTAAACCCTAAAAAAGATAGAGAAAAACAACAAATGATTCACACAAAATCTGAAGGGAACCCCTCCAAACAATAATTTGATTTCACGAGAGAGAACTAACAGAAACAACGAAAGCAAAGATACAATTGATCCTCAATTCGAGAGGAGGATCGTTCTCTCCCACTCTCTAGACGAATCTACAGCCCAAGACACCAAGAAAAAGCTCTCACAAGAACCCAATAATCAAAATATAATCCTAAACCTAATTCCCTCATCCTATTTAAAGCATACAATTAATTAATCAAGCCAAATGACTAAGGAGCCTTTGTCGCCCCCTCCTTTCCCTCCAAAGAGTTTGAATTTGAAGTTTTAGTGGACCCCACTCTCTCTCTCTCTTTGCCGCCACCCCTCCTTAAATAAACAAGAACCGGTCCAAAGAGTTTGAATTTGAAGTTTTAGTGGACCCCACTCCTCTCTCTCTTTTTGCCGCCGCCCCTCCTTAAATAAACAAGAACCGGTCCCCTAGGGACCAGTCCACTAGGGACCGGTCTAACAACTTGCTGACCACAAAATTAAATAGGGACAAATAAACTAAACGCATTAATGAAACAACGCTTTCATAAGCAATAAAACCTAAGTGAAAAATACAATCAAAATAGTCTGCATGTAGAAAACAGGAAGTTCACCTTTGTGATGTCATAACCACGCTTAATTTCTTTCATAATTTTCCTGAATGTGCCTCTTGTTATGTTGGAATTACACCAATCAAATGGACTGCAAGGCATCAGGATGGGCATAAAGTAGCGCTCATCAGGATTCTTTAATGGTATTGACTGGTCTTGTAGAAAAACTGGCTTTGGCCATGGCCAATTAGAAAACGTCTCAAAGAACAATGTTATGAGAGCACTTATACTAGCATTAGGATATCTTTGGCAAACTAAAGCTGCCAGTATTGCAAGATGAATCCCCCCAAAGAATCCAAGTAACTGCAAGGGTAAAACTTTTATTGCATGCTCATCTTAATAGATTTTAGAAAAAACATAGAAGTTCGATACTCACATTAGAATAAAGTCCACGTCTTAGGGCCCATAACTTCATGCATCGCAACATTGCTTGGAAGTGCTACACGATAAAACAAAGAAAAAATAAATAAAGATTCACTGATTTGTCATAAATATTTTTCCATTTGATACGATTTTGACCACCATCAAAGTAAGAAAAATACCCAAACCATGTTCTTTATCAAAGTAAATAAGAGAGGATTTGGGTAATTGATTCTAAGCCCAAAACTTTTGTAATAATAATGAAAAGAAATGAAGAAATGGGGTCTCATTTCCTAAGAACCTTAAAACATTAAATTAATTGCTAAGACATTGATCAGAGAAGTTGAATGGGACATTGAATCTATATTATAGGAGATGAATTTCAAAGGAAAGAAACAATCTATAATAGTACAAAGAAAATCTCACATGCAACTATCAAAAGCCATTTCAAATCTATTTCAAAATTGACATTCTCATTATTTTTGATAGTACAGTGACTCAATACATGGGCAACAATAATATAATCGATAGCTCGAATTCCCTCTATTTAAGCAACATGAGAGACAACAAGCACTTTGAGCAGAAAACCTTTGAATTTGTTAACAAGCAGTTGTGAGACTTTTGAAAGCTCCATTAACCGAATTGTTTTCTCTTTTAGGAACCGGACAAATGAAAATTGAGCTCTATTCAGCAAAGGAGGCTTTGCCCAAATAAATATCTTCAAACATAAATGCCAAATTAGATTGTATAATTTCCCACAATTTGATTAAAAAAAACATAAGAGAAATCATTAAGACAAAAAATAGTCATTTTGATTTCATCTAGAAAACAGAATAAGAATAATCTTGAAAATAGAACTTACTAAAGTTAACAAGAGAGTTGAAGACCTCTCAATTATTGCTATAAGCTTTTCGTAGTAAGAAAAAAAAAAGCAAGAAAATAATGAATGGTTGATCAGAAATAACATGTTTATTCACTTTGGTTTAATGAATGAACTTATTTTTTATCTCCTCTAGTTCGTAATTTTCAAAGGAAATAATCTCAATAAAATTACACGTTTCCCAAAATTAATTTCTTATCACTTCACATCTAAAGCATGATGTTGTCTTTTCCAAAACTTAAGCCATCTATTCAATAGTCAAAGTTTAGACACCAAATGCTTCGTATCATCTCCACATTAATAAGGAAATATTTCCGCTAGGAAATAACCAAAAATTTTAAACCAATACTTTTCAAAACTAAATAATCTCGATTTGAAAATAGGAGCAAGATTAGAATAGAAGATAACTAGATAGTGTTCAAATGATAAATCATTCAATGTTTTTTAGCCACCGTTAGAAAAAAATGCTATCTCATTAAGGGGAGAAAATATATGTCAAGCTTGGCAAAAATTTCATTTAGATCAAGTAAATCTATGACCCGTCAAAGAAAGATCAATAAAAATGAATAAGTTTGATAAAGTATATAAAGAGATCAGAGGGTAATTTCCTGCTATTAGCAAATCTTTTCTAAAAAGCAATGGTATCATTGATGTCAACATAGAGAATCCAATCAGAAGATCATCAAGCACCAATATTGTAAAGTCCATTCTTAAAAAGCTGCTTATCATTCTATAATGAAGAGCACAAATACGGTTCAAATAAATTTTTTGATAAAATCAACAGATTGAAGTAAAAGAGTGATAAAAAATCTAGCAATCTAAGAAGACTGGACATTTCCATAATTAAGATGAATTCCACCACTGAACCTTCAACAGTTTTTATAGGCCCCATATTTTAGAGCCACCAACGGATATAAGAATGCCCAGAAAGAGATCAACCAATTTATATTATTAAAAAACAAATAATATACAGCTTCTACTTATTGACCCCCTCACAAATCATCTTTCTTTTAACCTTTAATCCTAAAACCATAAACATTGATTCCAAGTCCTAATGTTTATTAAAAAGGAAAAAACACAATAAGAATCTCCAGAGAAGAAAGAACCAAGCACGGTGGAAGGGTTGGGGAATATAATCCTCCAGACCCAAAACCTAAGAGGTTAGGAAAACTTGATTTGGATTGAAGGATATTGGATCTCTAGACCCACAATTTTTGTTTTTTAATGATATAGACTTCACTTAGTCTGCTCAGAATTGAGCAAAGTGAAAGACAGTAAGGTGGGCGTGTTGGAGAATCTTAAGGGGAACAACTTCAACGATCCAATATCTGAAAAAAATGGAGCAACCATCTAATGACATCTTATGAGATCAGTAAGGTTGTCAACTAGAAGGAACCTATTGTATTTGAGTCTAGAGATGATAGGACACAATTTGTACTCTGTGGGAACACTAGCAAAAGGAGCAGCTGAAGTCAAATTCTTCCTATGTTCCAAAATGGGAACAGAATATCGCCACAATTTTTAAGAGGAAACCAAATCAGGCATTAAGAGGGA
This sequence comes from Dendrobium nobile, assembly GCA_022539455.1. NCBI lineage: Eukaryota > Viridiplantae > Streptophyta > Magnoliopsida > Asparagales > Orchidaceae > Dendrobium > Dendrobium nobile. Next base: position 8,360,977 of record CM039719.1, on the reverse strand, counting down.
GCAGATCTCTTTCCTGGAAGAAAGTTCAGTTTAAGATTAATACAAACCATGACAGTTGGAGCCAACTCAAGAATGATGTTTCCATTAACAGCAACAGGTAGAATAGAAGCGGGAATGGGGGAGATGAATACTTTTCATATTTGAATTCTCCTTGCCAAAGCTGCCAACAAAATTAAAGGAGCAGCTATCATAGCTTCCACGGTATTGTTAAGATCAGAAGAGAACAATTTCTCTATGATTTCATCTTTGTATATTAGAACATAATTCCATTCCACGAGTAATTTACAGTTCATATGGGATTTATACGGGTATGCTGGATGAATAGAACTAAGCAAAATCACAAAAAAGCTTTGTGTATAAAATTTATTCAACAACTGTGACTTGGGCAAATGGTACATGAAAGCTGCATCACCAATGCCCCTCCATTGTGTGCTGTTCAATTGCACCATTAGGAACAGTACGCACATCATGCATGAAACATAAAACTAAAGGGGCGAGAAGCAGAGAGCAGATCTGATGTGGACTCCTCATTGGGAGTATTCCGCAGGCTTATTACACCGTGGAGAACTAGTTTTTGTTTTGCTGCTTTTTTCTCCACTACCATTATTACTATAGTTGGCACCTTAGTACACACACTTTTACTCTTTGCTTACTAGCTTTTAGTAAAGTTACCCTCTGTTATATGAGGATGAAGAAACACCTTGGAAATTATTCTCTTTGATAGTTAATACTACTCGTTACAGGATTATTGTTGCATTGTTTGTGTTTTGTTCTCTGTTTTTCTTCCAGCTTGGGTGCTTCCACAGCAATCTGGTATCAGACCTCGGTCGCGACTAATGGTGAAAAGCAGTAGACAACCCGCGCTTGACGGAGATCAAGGCGAAGGCCTTGTGTGGGATATCCAGTCCAAGATCATTAAGCAATTGGAGGAACTCAAGACTGAGTTCCGTCGATTTTCCACAGAGGTACACTTGGAGTTATAGAGTATCAAAGCTGGAGGTAGTAATGTCCAACTGCCACCGCCAGCAGCATCTCCGCCCCATCGGGCAGGCCCTCCATGGGCAAGAGGCAACCGACGAATGCGCCAGGATGCTCCGGAGTTGACGGATTCTGCAGTTGATGTGGTTGTGCGGCAACATGATAATGCGTCCGATTCAGACGACGATGATATCCCCCATTATTTTCCTCCGCCGCGTCATCGTCATGAAGCACCACCAAAGCATTACGGAGAATTTAAGGTCAAAATGGATATTCCCTTTTTTGATGGGAAACTTCATATCGAGGATTTTTTAGATTGGGAACGGTCCGTAGAGACGTTCTTTGAATATATGGATATTCCTCTAGAAAAACAAGTAAAATATGTAGCATGCCGCTTGAGAGGCGGAGCTAGCGCTTGGTGGCAGCAATTGTTACAGGCTCGGCAGCGAGAGGGGAAAGGCAATGTTCGGCAGTGGACAAGGATGAAGCAGCTGTTGAGGAACCATTACCTGCCGACAGATTACGAGCAACTACTCTACATGAAATTTCAACAATGTATGCAAGGGCAACGAAGTGTGAGCGATTATACAGAAGAATTCTACTGCCTTAGTGCTCGCAACAATCTTAATGAAACCACTAATCAAATAGTAGCTCGGTATATTGGGGGGTTGAAAGAAGCCATACAAGACAAGCTCGAGCTGAATTCTATTTGATCCTTGTCACATGCTGTCAACTTTGCATTAAAGGCGAAAATGCAAATCAATAGGCCTTCCCGTTCGTTCCAACAACGTCGGCATTTCAGTGACTTCACTACTTCAGACAATCGGGGTCAAGTCTCTGTTCAGAACAACACCCCAAAATCAGCTCATAAACAAGTTTCCCCAACCACGTTACCTCCGCCAACAGGTGACAACAAATTGCAACACAAAATGAAAGGTCCTGCCAGAGAAAATTCCTATGGCCGGCCAACAACTTTGAAGTTCTTTCGATGCTTTCAACCAGGGCATAAATCTAATGAATGCCCGAACTGACAGCAATTACGACTCATAGAAGGGGACTCCGAGCAACACATAGCTCCGACCGAAGCGGAACCTGAAGAGGAGTATGAAGAAGTTGCTGGAGATGAAGGAGATCCGATCTTATGAGTGCTACAAAAGCTCTTGCTAGCACCTAGCCATAACACAAATTCCCAAAGAAATGCTATTTTTAGATCAAAATGTACTATAAAAGGGAAGGTATGTGATCTCTTAATTGATAATGGGTGCACAGAAAATATTATTTCAAAAGCGGTGGTGCAGGCCCTACAGCTTAAAACCACTAAGAATCCAAATCCGTATAAGATCAGTTGGGTAAAAAAAGGCCTAGACATTCAATTGTCTGATATGTGTCGGGTCACCTTTTCAATTGGGAAACATTATAGCAGTGAGAAACCATGCGACGTCCTGGACATGGATGTTTGTCATCTGATCTTGGGCAGATCGTGGCAGTTCGACGCCGGCACCATATACGATGGACGGGCTAATGCATATTCGATCGAATGGAAGGGTCGTAAGTTGCGACTGCTACCAACTGTTTTGGGCACCATGGGTGAAAATTCTGAGGGCAAACCAGCCCTTGGCATTGATACGGGCAATTCACTTCTGAAGGCTGCACATGAAGAGAAGTATATTTTTGCCCTGGTTATGGCTGAAGCAAATGATGTTCAGAAATGGGAAGAACACCCACCCGAGCTTTTCCAACTTTTGCAAGAGTTCTCTGATATAACTCCATCAGAACTTCCTAATGATATTCCGCCTCTGCGTTCCATACAGCATCAGATAGACTTTGTACCAGGCGCTTCTCTACCAAATTTACCACATTACAAAATGAGCCCGACCAAACACGTACAACTGCAAAAAATTATTGACGAACTATTGCATAAACAACTCATTCAGCCTAGCCTGAGTCCGTGCGCTGTTCCGGCTCTATTGGTCCCAAAGAAAGACGGATCGTGGAGGATGTGTATTGATAGTCGGGCTATCAATAAAATTACAATTAAGTATCGGTTCTCGGTCCCTTGTGTGGAAGATATGTTGGATTATCTTGCGGGTGCCAAGGTATTCTCAAAATTAGACTTGAGGAGCGGATACCACCAGATCAGGATTAGGCCCGACGACGAATGGAAGACGGCATTCAAAACACGCAGTGGCCTTTTTGAATGGAGAGTTATGCCCTTCGGGTTATGCAATGCGCCAGCTACATTTTTGCGGGTAATGACAGAGGTTCTAAAACCTTTTTTGGGAAAATGTTGTGTGGTTTGCTTCGATGATATCTTGGTGTTCAGTTTATCCCAAGAGGACCATTGGAAGCATTTAAGGTGCATATTTGATTTTCTTCGCCAACATAAACTGTTTTTGAACAAGGCCAAATGCGAATTCGCCACTTATGCAGTACATTTTTTGGGTTATATAATTTCCGAGGAAGGCATAAGCATGGATCCCAACAAAATTGCCATCATACAACAATGGCCACAGCCGCGTACACTGACCGAAATTCGTAGTTTCCATGGATTGGTTAACTTCTACATACGGTTTATACGCTAGTTCAGCATAATAATGGCCCCCATCACTGATTGCCTGAAAGCAAGCTCTTTCAGATGGGGAATGGAACAACAACAAAGTTTTTACACAATCAAGATGGCACTCACTTCCGCCCAAGTATTAGCAGCTCCAGATTTTCGTAAAGCCTTCCGCGTCGACACGGACGCATCAGCTGTGGGGATTGGCGCCGTGCTATCTCAAGACGAGAGAACCATTGAGTTCTTCATTGAGAAATTAAGCCCGACAAGAAAAAAAATGGTTGGCATACGAACAAGAGCTATATGCGGTAATTCGAGCACGTAAACAATGGAACATTATCTCTTGCACCATGACTTTATTTTATGCAGCGACAACCAAGCATTACAATTTCTGAACACCCAGAAAAACATAAATAGGATGCATGCGAGATGGGTCGTCTTCTTGCAAAAATTTAGTTTTGTACTAAAGCATAAATCTGGACAACAAAATAGAGTGGCCGATGCCTTAAGTAGACACTCCGCCCTCATCACTCAACTCCAAACCGAAATTACTGGCTTGGAAGCTCTCAAGGACCTTTATTGTGCTGACAAAGATTTTGCCTCTCCGTGGGAACGTTGCTTAGCTGGACAGCCCTTTGATGATTATACTCTTCGGCACGGGTTTTTATTCAAAGGGAATTCCTTGTGCATCCTAGCGTCCTCTGCCCGACTCTAATTAATCCGTGAAATGCATGCTGGCAGGATGGCAGCCCATTTGGGCAGAGAAAAAACAATTGAGCAAATGCGGTCATGTTTTTTTTGGCCGCATCTCCGCAAAGATGTGGCGAGATATGTGCAAAGTTGTCCAGTGTGCCAAGTCTACAAAGGTTCAAGCCAGAATACAGGTTTATACAGTCCACTTCCAGTTCCGATTTCGATTTGGGAGGATCTCAGCATGGATTTTGCTAATGGCTTGCCGCAAACAAAGAAAGGAGTAGATTCAATTATGGTGGTAGTTGACAGATTCTCCAAGATGGCCCACTTCATAGCTTGTCAAAAAACATCTGATGCACTTGGAGTTGCCCGTTTGTTTTTCAGGGAAATTGTCCGCCTCCACGGATTGCCCCGGAGCATTACGTCCAATCGAGATGTCAAGTTTGTGAGCCACTTCTCGCGGGAACTGTGGAAGCAACTGCAGACAGACATTAAATTAAGCTCGGCATATCACCCCCAAACAGATGGGCAAACGGAAGTAGTGAATCGCACTCTAAGCAACATGCTACGTTGCTTAGTACAAGACAACCTGAAGAAGTGATGCATTTAGATTTTTGCATTATTTTTGTTATGAACAATATTAGTTATATTTTCTATTTTTGTTTTAATTTTATGCTATCCAATGATGGTGGTAAATCCAATGATCATGGTAGAAAAAGGTTTGGGTTATGCTTACCTTGGGTTTGCTGGCTTTGGGGTCCATCTTGTCCTTTGAGTTGTTTGCTGGTTTCATGTGGGCCTTGGCTGTTTTCGATTTGAGCTTTAGTTGTTGAAATTCTAGTGGTGTCAGCTCATTAATATCTAGTGGAGGTGTAGCTCATTATGAGCTGATATTTAGCTCTGAAATTATAGAAGTATGCAAGCTTTTGGGTGTGTGGAACTTGCATTTTCCTCTTCTTGTTGCCTTTTGGGCTGCTGCAGTTTTCTGCTGGATTTCTCTCCTACGGACTGCTGCTCTCTTCGGGAATGTTGTTGCCTCTTCGGGTGGCTGCCTGCTTTACAGCTTTGGCACCTTTTTTACCGTGAATTGAACTTACCTTTTGGAACTTGTGAAAAAAAACTGATGGTTTCTTGTGCTTGGCTGTTGGAACCGTGGCCACCTCCTGGAGTTTTGAGGTGCCGTTTGGGGTTTCTTTGCTGCCGTGACTTCCTCCCTCTTCTCCCGAGAAATGTCCCTTGGCTTCCTGTGCTGGAGCCGTGACTTACTGCTGTGACATTTGGAAATTCTGTTGGCTTTTCAAGTCTCCATTTATGGGAAGAATTAAAGTTAATCTTGGGCTGTTTAGTTCCCCTCTATTGCCTATATATATGAGATGCTGTGAGATGAATTGTGTGGTGAATATTTGAGAGCAAAGTTGCTATAACCTGCGGGTTCTTCTTGGAAAAGCTTGAGAGCTTTGTCCACCTTCTTCCACCTCCTCTGGAAATCTTGCGAGCTCTTTCCAACCTTTCGTCTCGGCTTCTAACCTCTTCCTTCTCTACGCAAGTTCCACTCCACTTGTATCTTTCTTCTGGTTCCGTTGGTAAGAATTGTTGGTTGTTTTTGGTGGCATTTGCTGGAGGAGTTTGGCAGGACATTGGACCCCTTTGCAGTGGTGGACCCTTGGTTTGCATATCTAAACCTTATTTTAAAATATATTCCTACAATCGGTGCATGTGAGGAGTCCTCAAGTAGGATGTTCTGAGGATAGTGTTTGTTTGTTTTATGTTTGTTCCTTTTGCTAACTTTTCTTGATGCTTTGGTTTTTTGGATGATCCCTAATTTTCTATTCTGAATTTTAGTGGTTCATTTAGTCTATTGTGTTCTCCAAAAGTTTCTCAAAGTTATATAAAAGTGAGTTTTGATTTACTTGGTTTTCTCTTTGAGTTTTGTTCTAAGTTGCTTACATCAAGAAGTGGGACGAAGCTTTGAGCCAAGCTGAGTTTGCATATAACTCAATGCCGAACCGATCCACCAGTATGTGCCCCTTTAACATCGTCTACACTAAATCTCCTAACCATCTTGTAGATATCACTGTTCTACCGAGATGCCACAATGCGGCGGCCAGCGGCAACAAAGTTAGCTGGCGACTTCAAGACCATGCTGGATACCGTTCGTGACAATTTGCAAGCCTCCAATGACTCATACAAGCAAGCAGCCGATGTACACCGACGCTCTAAGAGTTTCCAACTGGGAGAACTAGTTATGGTACGCTTGAGGAGAGAAAGATTTCCAGCTGGAGCATATTCAAAGCTCAGTCCAAGGAAGATCGGTCCAGCGGCAATCAAGAATAAAACCAGTGACAACGCTTATGTAGTAGATCTTCCACCAGACATCCTAACATCCGCCACCTTCAACGTGGCCGATATTAGCCAATACCATCCCGTGGACGGAGCGGCTACTAAGATCGAGTCGTCGGAGAAGAACTCTTCCGGAGTGGGGGAGGGCTGATGTGGACTCATTCTCATTGAGAGTATTCCGCAGGCTTATTACACCGTGGAGAACCAGTTTCTCTTTTACTGCTTTTTTCTCCACTACCATTATTACTATAGTTGGCACCTTAGTACACACACTTTTACTCTTTGCTTACTAGCTTTTAGTAAAGTTACCCTCTGTTATATGAGGATGAAGAAACACCTTGGAAATTATTCTCTTTGATGGTTAATACTACTCAGTTACAGGATTACTGTTGCATTGTTTGTGTTCTCAGTTTTTCTTCCAGCTAGGGTGCTTCCACAGCAAGATCTCATACCAAACTTGAGTTTAGTAGGACAGAGCAGGAATGTTGAATAAAGCTAGAATAGTTGCTTAATCAATATAGCCACAATAATAGCACAAAATGCTTCCGACTGGAGATGCCATAAAAATAAAATCAACAAACTTAATATTACAATCATTGGTGCATCAAATGGGCTAAAACCAAGCCCATTGAACTAAGCTCTTCAAAATTCATTGTGCTAGAACTACCTCGTGTAAAATGATTTTGGAGTGCAAAACTTGTTTAGGCATATTTACAATATAATTCATTTCTCTTATAAAAACTCAATATAGAATTCAAATTGATCGGCCCAACTTTAATCATGTTGGGCGTCGAAGTCACACACCTAATAAAAACAACCAAACCTTGAAAATTGCACAATTTTTTTAGTTGAATCAAGCAAATTGAGTTTTGATCCAAGATTTTGAACTCGAAACTCATGTCAAGTTGAAATTGAGTTTATGATAGTTTAATCAAAATCAAATTTGAGAAGGCTTGAATGTATTATGTAATTATGCCTCTCTCTCTCTCGCTCACTCGCTCTCTCGTTCCATTTGTTTCAATGGATATCCCAACAATATTTTTCTTTCGTTCCATTTGATTAGGGAGCAACAAAAATAAGTGTAACAGGAGATCGGTGACAGCAGCTAGCAAGCAGCGGTGGGCAAAATGATAAACAGGCTTATTGCTTGATCTTGGGCATATCAGTGCCAGCCAATTTAGGCTCATGTCCAATAAGGCTCTTAAAGGTCAAGCTCAAGGACTAAATGTGCAACCTGCCCTAATGGATATCGATATAAGATGTTGTACAGTCCTTTAATAATGATTTTAAACTAATCTGTATATCACTTTAACATGAGTTCAAAAAGAAAAAAAAAAACATTTTTAAGTCACAGCCCAAGCCATAGTAATCAATGTATAATCTACCCCATAATTACCTTAAGAAAATCACATGAATATTGGAAAATACTCTCATATCAGGTTTAAATTTCATTTATTTATTATATATATAACCCTAGCCTAGACTTTCAAAGAAACTCAACATAACTGTGGGCATTTCATTTTCTGCAGGACAGTCTAATCTTAAGCATTAACAAACTCAAGAAATCTATTAGAGATGATACAAATAATCTCAAAAAAATAAATCAATGTAGCTACAAATACTAAAGGAAAGTCAATTTTGAATAAGTTTGAAGATATCCATACCTTCAAGTTTGGCACCAATTGAAGGATGCGTTGATTAACCCTTACTCCAGAAAAACTTCTCTGACTCGTTTCATCAGGAATCACTAAGCATGGATCAAATATGTTCACATCCTGCAATTTCAAGTAAAAAGTAGAGTGCAAGATGTTACTAAAATGAAAAAATAAGAAAAGTTACACATTTTTTCAATCGCACTGCAATTCAACGACAGTTCTAAAATTGATTACTAACACAAAGATTACACAATTATGATTCAACGCCTACTTCTAGAATACAATCTTTTATTAAAGACTTTTGAGGCATAATCTACAAACATCAATCACCTTTGGCCAAAGTAATGTCCTTCAAATTTTCCTGATCTTATGGTTCAAGGTATCACATGTTTCCAGTTCACATCTAGCTATGAATTTAGCTTGAAAATCACATGGAAATCTAATCGGTTTTGGTTTAGATCAAAATCATCAAGACAAACTTGGTTCAATTCAAACTTTACGTGAGCTCAGCTTAGATCAAGTCAAGCTCAGCTCGAGATTGGATTAGAATGTATATACAGGTCATCCATCCTAGACGTGGACAACACCAATAGATGCTTCTGTCTTCGACTCAAGTGACAACAATAAGTTAGAAAGGGAAAGCACCAGTGCCTCTAAGATCTTTTGCAGCAATTGAAATCTGCTCTCCTCTTCAAACCCATTGAAAGGGATCATTATCACTAATAAGGGGATGCCTGAGGTCGGCCAACACAGGTTAGTGTTGGATAAAATTCCTTACATGGGGGTGACAAGCCACCCGTGAAGCTCTAGACTTCTGAAATGGTGCATAGTTTAGGCTACTTCTGAATTGTTTCGATCTTCTGTGAATCTATTTGTAGCTCTTCTCAGTCTATGATGAAGCCAACATAAGCAAATATGAGGCTATTTAACTTGCATTTATTGAGATTCACCGTAAATTTGGCTTCTTGTAGAAAGGCTTAAAACTTGCTCAATGTCTTAAATTTCCCAGTTGTTCTACAACAAAAAGTTTTCTAGATAAACAATTAGAAATCTATCTAAAAAAGGTGCATTACATCATTAATCAATCTTATCAAAGGTTGTTGCTGTATTGAAAAGTCCAAATGGCATCAACGGTCATTCAAATAATATTGTCCAGTTTTGAAGGCAATCTAAGTTTCTTCTTCTCTAACCTGAATCTAATGGTAAATGAATTTCAAGTCTAATTAAGACTAATTTGTCGACTATAACTGGTCGATCAACTCCTCAATCCATGGTAATGAATAGAAATAGTTAATGATAACCTTGCTTCGCATCCTAAAGTCGATGCACATCTATCATATTCGACACAAGTACCATTGGTGACCCAAATGATGAACTATTCACTTAGTTATGGCAACAATTTGAAAGCCTGTGAGGGGTTGGATGATTATTCCATCGGTTATCAACCCACTTGGTTGTTGATTTCTATAGCTTGTAACTTTCGGATCACTTCTTGTAAGCCACCAAAGCTTGTGAGGGGCTCACATATTGTAGCCCACCAATATGCACTACTTGACATATGCCACAATCATTGTTGTTAAAAGCATGCACTGTAGAGTGCTCCACAGGAAAAACACTGCCATGAGGGATCACATGTACCTTTATCACACGTGCAGAGAAGGCCGATTATGCGTTATGCGCTACCTAAGCAATAGTGCTGTTCTTCAGGATTCAAGTTCATGCTAGCAACTCAAGGATTTTTGGTTCGACTCACACAACCAATGGTTGATTTAATACGTAGAATAAATAGGAGAGAGAATCGCAACAGACAACTCAAGGTTAGGAAAGTGAGCAGCATGAGAGAAGTCACTCAACCTTCTCATCTCCATCAATGCTTTCTATTTGACATGCAAGCATTGCAACAACAGTGCTCCACATTTTCATCTTTGTCTACAATTTCACCTCAACACGCAAACATCGTAGTAACAAAGCTCAACCCTTCTCATCTCTGTCTTCGATTTCTTCAGCCTCAAGCAAATGTCAGTGCTCATCCACCTGTAGATTCTTCAATACAAGCAGATGCTGAAAACTGCATTTCCTCACACATATCTTGATCTTCTAATCATCTCTAGTATGTGGTGTTCTTTATTTATATTAAAAATCTTTCCGTGTTTCTTATTAGTTAGATAGAAATTAAAAATATATATGTTATTATGTTAAGTTAAAATACTTTCTTCTATTTAGCATGTATTGTTAGGAATTAGAAAAATATAGTGCACCCTCATCTATAATGAAAACCTAAGGCAATCAAAATTATATGTGAACTTTATAAAAGATTCTTAACGAAACAACTCTGTAAATATTATAGCGCCCTCTTCCAATCATTAACATGACCTTATTGTAAAGGTAGATCGACAAATTATCTCTGCATAAAGCATTTCTTTGTAGGGTAGTACTTAGTTTCCACAACTTCAAAATTATTTTTTCTATCTTCCTAATCAAGTTCTGAATAAGGCTTGGTGTTACCTGGCTTTATCTATAGGAGTGTATAAACTAAACTTTTTCGCTGGTAATTAAAAATTGATCAAAATTAGATTGATTAATAACTTAAATTGAGCTCAAATCGAAGTTACTGAGCCATGCTTAGATAGAATAGAGTGGATGGTTCCAACCAATGAAACAAACTTTGCTCGGCTTGAGATCGAACTGAATAATTTTGAGCTGATCTCAAGCCAAAAGATCAAATTGACTTCAAATCGAATAGTTAATGACCCTACTCATAGTTGGTTATAATTTTGATACATGAATCACATTAAAATTTACATTAATAAGAATGAGACTACTACAAAAAAATGTGAAAAATTAAGAACAAAAATAATTGCTTAATTTACTTTTAGCCAAAGCACACCAAGCATTCATAATCTGTTGCACATTATAATGAAAAAATATGATTTTAACAGTTAAAAAAAATCAGTTTTAAGTTGATTCATAAATGTTTAAGATAATAACTCCAGTCACCATAAGGTCACATAATAAAAAATAAATTAGAGTATCTCTGCAATATATCATGTTATATGATGCAATTTATAGTCGCAAACAAAAAATTGTTTCATGATGGAAAGAATAATCAATTTATTCAGAGGAGAAAAAAGTATAATATAGATAGTAACGCAAGAAACAATCAATATAATAAAATTACTGACAAGATGGTACAAAAACTTCATTTCAAGATGGGTATAGTTTCGACAAAGATACTTACAGCTGGAACAGATACAACTCGTAGTTGAGCATAAGGAAAATCAATTGATATGCCATTGAACTTAAATCTCATTAAAGGAACTTTTGCAGTCTTGACACAATGTAGTTCTGATACTTCAGATCTGCTTTGAAGCATACCGTGCAAAACAGTAAAGAAATCTTCCTGCAAAGTAAACACAGAGAAAGGATAAGTGCCTTTCAAAGTATCCCAAATGACTGAACCAAAAGGCAAAGCAAAACTCACTTCCATTGAAGCAAAATATGGACCAATGCACAAAGCATCAATGTCAGAATCTGGACCGTGGACCTGAATAAATAATAGAAACATTACTAAGAAACTTTGAATAAAAAATATGCTCCAGTCCACACAGACAAAATCTAACCACAATAATGCAACTAAAGGATTGTAACTCCTCACCCAAGCAAATGATGCCATAGAAAACATTCTTTAGCACACAAAAATTCCTTAATCAATAAACTCTAAATAACCTTTACACGGCAGAGAAGACCCTCTTCATTTATTGTCATTTGTAAATCAAAAACTTGCAAATTATGGTATTCTTCTTTCTTTCATGCAAATGATTGGATCCAAAGCTGAAGATCGAATCTCACATTTCAGCTACATGAAATGCATTCAAATCACTCTCCAGAAGACCAAATATGCAGGTTCAACAGAGGGAATGTTTGGTTGAGTGAAAAAGTTGATGAAAAATACAGTATTTGCACGCAAGATTGCTTTTTCATAGTCCACTTTCTTCACAAATCTCACGTGAATTCAGCCAAATTAACCGCATTTAAATTGTGCATTTACTTTGCATGATGTTCCAAATACACCAAACCAAGAAACCCCTAAGAGAATTGTTAATTCAGTAATTTGAACTGTCCACCTGTTAGCTTTCAAGCAATTTAACAAAATTATCTAAAATTTTCATCAATGCAAATATTGTACAAGAAGATATCCCAATTATACACGACCTTTTGAAAGAAATTAAAAAAAAAAGCTAATAAAACAACTACTACGAGAAAACTACCAGCAATGTTTACATTGGTCACTGCTTGTATCACTGATAAAACTTTCAAGTTCTGACAAAGTAAACAGCCGGCATTATCAACATGCTAATTCAGAGATGCTCTCATGGATACTGCTTGGTGCCTACTAGGGGTGTAAACGAGTCGAGTTTAAGCCCTTATCGAGCTGAGCTCGTCAGTTGGAAAGCGAGCTCGAACTCGAGCTTGTCTCACTATAAACGAGCTCGAGCCGGCTAGTGAGCCATGGGAGGAAATTTTAAAATTTAGACAGAATTTTTAAAACTTAAGTGGGATTTTTAAAACTTAATCAAATTTTAGAAAAAAAAAAGATTAAATGTTCAACATTTAAATAAAACTTCGGTGATTTTTATTAATTTTTTTAATATTTAAATTTAATAAATGAAATAAAATTATTTTTAAAATATTAATATTTATTTGAGTCGGCTCGCGAGCTCACGAGCCAAGCCAGCTCAAACTCGAACTCGAGATCGTTTAGCTCGACTCGTGAACTTGATAAGCTCGGCTCGCGAGCCCATAAGCAAGTCGAGCTCGAGCCGGCTCGCGAGCCGGCTCGGCTCACTTACATCCCTAGTGCCTACATAGATGTAGACGTATTTAGAATGCAAGCATGCATGGCTCCTCTGAAAACCAAGGAATGCAAATGTTTAGACAAAGGAAGCAAAACACGAACATTCATTTTAGTTCATCAATTACTGCTCATCATTGTCAATAGCACAATATATTGGTGGATCAAGTCTATATGAACATGCCTAAATATTTGCATTTACTACTAATGCAATAAGACTATAAAATATTGATGGATAAATGATTGCTCTCTTATGTCTTATGAACCATAGGCAAAATAAGAAATTATAAAATAAAAAAACACAACTATAACAGAATCTAAAGGCCTTACTCCTAGACCATACGAGCCATATGCCAAAATGGTAGCACTTGTCCTAGCAATTATGTCCTTAGGAAGGCGGCGCTGCCATGCAACTTTTCTTATCCAAGACAAAACTATCTGCAAGATTAAAAGAACAAATAAGAAGAACAAAACTAAAAATAAGAAAGGAAAAGAAAACAAAATATCAAATAGAATTTTAAAACAAAGACAAAGACTAGCACAAGCACAAACCTAAATCCATCTATCTTAGGGCTCATATGGTTGCTTGCCGATAAAAACATATTTTACGAAAAAATTACATTTTTACTTAATTATGTGTGAAAACAAAATCTTCTGATCAAAATGCAATAAAACAATATGAAAACCAAGAAAAATAAAATCTCTCAGAAGGTATATTAGATTGGAAGTTCAATAGAATGCAGGCATGATAAGTATCAAGAAGATAATTATAAAAAATTACAGGACAACTTTCTACCAAAATTTCCTATCAAAATAATATCAGTTTTCAAAACTACAAGTCTCAAATTCCATTTTACATATAACTCATTTGATTAATAAAAAATTATGAATGACCATTAGATTATTATCAAATGGAAACAATAGATGATCTTTCATTACCTTTGCCATAAGCATTCTTTTAATATACTCTTTAATTTTCCAATCAATGGAAAAAAAAGCAGCTTAAAACAAGTTGTAATACGTTCAATTGCCAGTGAAATATGGATTCAGATTCCTTACTAAATTGTGATATTGGATATTTGGATATCATATACTCACCTACTAGTGCGGTGTCTTGTGTCAAACTTGTGCCTAAAATATCCGAGTTGGGCAATTTATTTAATTTGTACATAAAAGAGAAGAGAAATGGCATTAAGTCACGCCAAGTGTTAGTAAAACACAATGACTGGACAACCCTCCAAAAGTGTTTGGATTTCGAAACCTAAAGCAAACATCATCTTGTCAAAAAACACTGCATCCTAAATAAATACAGTTGAATAAATTACTAAATTAAAAAAAATCAATAATTTTGTAAGTGATTATACAGGATGGGTGATCAATCATTCCATCTTAAAGTGGAGCTAAGAGAAGATGGCACCTAAGATCAAAAGAAACTAGTACTTAAATAACATTAATTTACAGGTTCAAGATTATCAAAAATACATAAGGATTCACCATTGACATCTATTAATATTCTAAATCTTGTTATCTCATAGCTTTATAACATGAAAAATCAAGCCTGTGTTAAAAATTTTCAATTTGATTTTGTTACTTGAACAACTATATTATCTGGATAAAATTCTCATTAAACAATGGTGTAATCAATAGATGAAAAATGTTTGCTTTAATGCAATCTACACAAGCAATAAAATCTAAATATGAATAATCAAGATGATTACAAAATTTCTTTCTTTTGTTAGTTATTATCCATCAGATAGTGTATAATATGTGAGGCATCAGATGCTAAAGATAATAGGATTGAAATAATTGTTAAAATCCCAACTATCCCTTGGCTCGTGATCCCATGGCAAGCATGGGGATTCGTGGGAGGTTCACCTGGATCACGTTGTTAAGTCTCAGCCGTCTCTTGGCCCTTGATTCCACAGCTAGCATGGGGGATCCGTGGGAGGCTCACTTGGATCATGCCGATCTCCTTCTATATTTGGGTGGTTGATTTAGGAAGGATTATATTGACGCAATTATGCATGATTCTGTAGTTATTTGTTTCTTTATTAATATATATTGTATATATCTATATCAGGGATAGTTTTGTATAATAAAATTAAGTTTTTTTCCCTTTCCAATTCTCTAAATTTAACGTGGTATCAAAGCAAGGCATTTGGGTCTATTTCAAAAACGATATCGTGAGAGACGGAAAGCCGGTACTTGCATTTTGTTCCTGCTCATGTGCATCTAGGGAAGTCGAGCAAGTGAGAGATCTTCCCCTTTGCAATCTTCTGCATGCGGCTGTCGTGCGTGCCTACCTAGGGCCCGAACTGATTGAATAAGAGGATCAAAAGAGGGAGCGTGCAAGAACTGCGTGTGCTAAAGCTGAACTGAGCAAGGAACGAGCAACTAAAGAGTTGTTGTGCACCCCATCAAATCCTCCACTCGAAGAGCCCTTCATTTCCCCAAATCCTGACCGCTTCTACATATTCCCAATCCACTACCCTCAGATCTAGGAGATGCACAAGAAGGCTGAAGCCTCCTTTTGTACAGCAAAAGAAGTAGGCCTCTCCCAAGATCTCTGCCACTAGGATCAATCCCTCAAATCGTACATATGTCACTTCGTAACCCACACTATTGCTTTCTTTGTTGTCGCTAACAGAATTGTCATTGAGAACCTTGCCGGCCTGATTTGGACTGCAGCCGGTTTGTCGGATTCGAAGTTCTTTGATGGAGCGGTCCTGATACGTGGAGTTCCTAGACGATGCGCGTGGTGGGGAAGAAGGTGGCTTTCTTGGTGGCAAGACAGTTCACTGTTACGGTCTAGTTCGTGCTTAATATGACCGAAGAGTTGGTGAGTACGCAAATGGTGAATTACGATACTTACCTAAATAGGGAGTTGATTGTGGATATTGAGAGTGACGCTACAAAGACATTAGAAGCATTTTATCCTACCCTGAAGGAGTTGGCGCTTACTGATTCTCCAGGTTCCCACCACCAACCTTCATTACAGGAATTCTGAGGAAAACAAGTTCTCACAACCGGCCTTCATTACCAAAATTCTAAGGAATATAAGTTCCCACCACCGGTTTTCTTTGTCATAATTTTGAGGAATACTAGTCCTTCCATAGGCCTTGATTGTCGGAATTCTAAGGAATATTAGTCCTTTTGCTTCCTTCGTGCATCAAAGACTCCTCTCTTGTGCAACATCCAGAGTCGACCGAGCAGAAGCAAGATAAATCGAGCACAAGAACTCTTGCGTGCATATGAAAAGAGCTAAAAGTTCCCTCTCGTGAGGGTCTATGGTCGGGAAAAGCAAGATTGCAAGACATGCACTCCTTGCGATCAAACCAGAGGAATTAGAGGCCTTGTGTGTGCCTATATGAGATTGATCGAACATGAGTGTTTAGGGGAACAGGGTGAGTCAGATGAACGACTTGCATTGGGCTAAAGGGGATCGAACGGTAGGAGATTTGCTTGCCATGCATTGGGCCGCTTGAGACGTATTTTTCTATTGTTGTCATCGAAACTTGTCGCAACCCTAAAAATTGATTTTTTTTTCCCTACTGCCATGCTTTCATTGTCGGCCTTCCCTTGTGGTTGCTATCCTATCTACAACCAATGCAGCCTTCATTGCTCCTCTACTTAATATAGCATTCATTGCTACCCTTTCCACCGCAATGTCTAAAACTAATTTCTCCCAAAATTTTGACCAAATGGAGGGCACTATGGTGCACCAAGGGACTATAACTCTACTTTTTGGGACTAATTATCAAGCTGGGAATGACAAATGTGTATTCCGCAACTTCAGTGAGAGCATAAAATCCCAACCATCCCTGGCCCTTGATAATTATATTGCCATGCTTCCATCGGTGGCCTTCTCCAATTGAGAAGAACGGGCGTCTTTATAATCAACTAGGCTAGATCCCCTAGTTTTTCTCTCTTTTTAAATTTTCATGTAAAAAATATCATGTCTCATACTCCTAACTTATTTCATTGTATGGAGAGGATTTTCTACAGTACAAAGATGATAAACTCGCACTCTACCGCCGTGAATGTTCCAGCGCACGACAATAATGATTAAAAAATCATTATCGAAACCAATGTCATCAAGCCAAATAAATGATATTTGCTAATAAGATGACGCTGGAATGAAAAAGGTCAAGCATTTTTCCAAAGATGATAAAAAATCACAAATAAGGGTAGAGTTTGGTTCATTCAACCAACAACCAGTACCTGTTTAAGCTCCTCCATCACTTTCTTCCTCTTCGTCTCCTCTTCGAGAGACGGCACCAGGCCTTCGCTAGCCATAAACTGCGATGCTAAGAATAGCTAAGAGAAAAAATCCAAAGAAAAGAGAAAAGCAACACTTCACAATGCATAAACCACTAAAAGAAAAATGGTTCCGCGAGCTCGCCTGAAGCAAAGACTGAACACGCTTGCCTTCCATTTGAATCAGAATGGCAGGATCCAAAGCCACTCGAGGGGCAATGAAACTTCTTGGGAAGAAAAGTCTCGGGAAGCTGAGGTTTTGGAAGCCAGCAACCGGCGCGGTGACAACGTATCCTACGGGCGGCAGCGAAAAGAGCGGCGGAAGCGGCGGAGAAGATACGACTAGGGTTCTAGGCACGACTAAATGAAGACCAGGATCGACAACTCTTCCATCGATCGGGTAGGGGTAGCCAAAGGCCATGCAACCCTGAAGCGGTCGATTGGGCGAGATACGGTGCAATCGGGAGAGGTGGGATAAAATGAGAATTTTGGAGCTTCGTTGTCTTATTTGTGATTGGCACACTATTTAAAAGGAATTTACATATAAATCATGTAATTATATTATATATTTATATATAATATTTAAGTTTTTAATATTTTTATACAATTTTTAATATCTTAATTATTTTACAATACATACATGAAATATATTTTATTTTATAAAATTAATATTAGTGATATTTTAATATAATTCAAAATTTAGATGTAATATAAATTAATATAAAGATATATATGTTATATATATATATATATATATATATACATAATAATTAATGATACTCATGAAAATCCTACAAAAACAAATAAAGACAAATATTATATTTAAAAAAATATTTTAAGAGTATATAGCTAATCATAATTCTTGTGTATAGAACTTTGAACATATGGAATAATAGCTAAAATTCCTTTGTCAGCTTAAGATTAATCATAAATTGAAGTTGACATATCTGATGGATGCTTAAGTTTCGGCCATTAAATCGCAATCACTTGCACCTTGTATGTCCATGGTGAACACTTTTTGATGAGAAATGAAATAGGGATTTTTTTTCAACTATAAGCATTTTTTTTTTTGAAACCCGCAGACAAGTTTACACAATAAATTCCCAAAAAAATGCAAAGGTCCTTAATGGGGCCTCCAGTTCTGTACTACTCAAAAGAGCTACAAGAAAATTCAAAAAATACCTATGAGCTGGTGGTCCCCATTGATTCAGAATTACAAAGCAACCTAATAACATGCTAGACTGGCCATAAACCAGAACCCAAAAACTAATAACCCATATATTAAAAGTCAACTTCTTCTTACCACCAAAAGTATCGGCTTGCAATACCGCTTTACAATGGTCACAAAACCGTTTTACTAAATGACTAAGCATAAAGAAAGTAGGAGAAATTTTCCATGTACGTAACAAGAATAATACAATAGATAGACCAAATAACGATATGCCAGACGAACCAAGGCAGCTTCTACAGAGACCCAAATAACAAACATAAACGATAGTAGGAGCATGCAAAAATGAAAGAAATTATATCCATAAGGGGCAAAACAAAATAAGAAAAAAAAAAAGGAAATGGGTCCAAGCACTCACTAAAAACAATCACCACCGCAACAAAAATGCCTAAGAGTCAAACTAGCATTAAAGAAACACAACACATAACAAACAATCTTGCAAATGAAACAGGGCAGCAAAAAGGTTCACCAAAAGCAACACATTAAGAAGACCTTAAGTGTGATGCCCCAAAATTTAAAATGGAATAATTATTCTTATTTTTCGATAACAAGAACATAAATTTGATCAAAAAAATATCAAAAACATAAAATTTTTGAAATCAGAAATAGGGTAAATATTCCTTACAGCAAGACAAGCAAATATCTCAACAGGCTTGATTGATGAAAATCGCTCAATGACCTCCAAAATTGGGTTTTTTCTTTTCTCATTCCTGCCTTCTCTCTCTCTTTTTTTTTTTATTCTCTCTTTTGGCCAAACGAGAGGGGGGAGAGGGCTTAATGCTTAAGATACATTTTGAATATAATAATAATTATTTAATATAATAATTTAATTTAATCAAAATTTTAATAGAAAATTCATATAAATTATTTTGGGTTTTAAAAAATATAGAAAAATATACTTAAAATAAATCATTTTATTTAGAAAATATCGATGAAATTGGTTACAAAACGGACACCTGACGATCCCAAAATCTTCACTTGTACCGACATGTGCCAATTTTTAAAGAATTTTTCATCAAGTGCCCAAAAATAATGAAAAAAAAATCGTATAATTAAAGCACTACAATATCAGTGCCCAAAAAATAATGCAATTCTCTTTATCCAGATGCAAAGGAATTTTAACAATATGGTTGATCATAAATTCATAACATCAGGAGCAACATTATTTAACATATCCACATTCCACGAACCATTCATAATAAAACTTTTAACTAAAATAGAAGATATGGAACGGGTGTTAAGTAATTTATCAATAGAATAATTGCCCATCCATTGTCAGCTTAAGATTAATCATAAATTGAAGTTCACATCCCTAATGGATGCTTAAGTTTCGAATTATTTTTTCAGTTGACCCCTCTAATTAATGTCATATTTTTTCAAATCATAGTTCAAATATTTGATTTGGGCTCATTTAGAGTTGGATCGAAGTACTTTTGGTTGAAGCAACAAATCAACCAATATGATTGATAATCTACTCGTGGATCGACTTTGTTAGATGCTTTTTTGAAAGCTAAATTGACAAATGAACAAATTTGAATGACTAGATATTTGTTTTATTTATGATCATCAATAATATCATTTAAAGCTCGTAAATCAGTTCGTTAAGAAACTTGATTAAAGCTTATTAATATGCATATTTAAGATTTGATTATAAATTTATTTAATATATAATTATGCTTGATTCGTTAATTAGCTAATGAGCCAAGCAAAATCCAAGCTCAAATATTCATAATTTTAAATGAATCAAACTTGAAAATTATTACAAATACTCAAAGCGAGCTTGAGCTTGACCGAGAATAGAGTTTTCGCAATGAGCTCAAGCAGGCACCTACTCAACTGGGCTCAGTTCATTTGCAGCTTCACTTTTGATATAATTGGATTTCTCTTATCAAAAAATTTAATTTGGCCGTAAGTTTCCTGAAATCAAAATTGATATGATCATGAACTGAATCCCAAAGTTTCATCTTAATTTCAATAATACCTCAAAATTTATGCCTGATCAGATGAATTTTTTAATAGAATGTCAACAAGATGCACTTTTTTATGTCCTTTGGACTTGATAAGTGAACGCCATACTTACCTTATAAAACTTGGAATCTAACTAGAGGATACAAATCACAGTGGTAATGGTTGATTGGAAATGCCCCATTTTCAAGTGAATATGAAAGGTTTGAATCTCCCAATTGGACCTAGACGAGAATCCCAACTTTATAGATTATAAAGATATGCATAAAACTTTATGAAGAAAGCTGTGTAATATTACAAGATCTAGTAAGAGGAAAAAATTTTATGTGCGGATTCTGGACGTAGGACGTAGCTCGCGTTTAGATTACGTGGCTTATATACACCTTGTTTATAACATGTACATAAGGTGTGTACAAAACAGTATCAGAGCAATACACAAGTTAGGAGATGGGACATAAGTGTCATATAAGATAAAGTGCTATGCCATATGAGCCATCTCTTGAACCCTGTATGAGACAAAGTGCTACATGGTGGGAGTCACCACTTGAACTTGTAGGGGCTACCACTAGAAATCCTATGTCTGGTGGATTATTTTAGGATAAAGATACTGACGAGGATATCAATTACTTAAGTTAGAGAGATTAAGAAACCCTTTAAATAAAAAAAAGATAAACTCTTAAACATCGAGGTGACTTTTGGTGCAATGATAATGATTTTATTAATAAACTTTGTAATTAAGCATGTTCATCCCGAATAAATTATGAGATGAGTGACATTCTGAGAAGTTACACTAACAAGATAAAACCATGAGACTCATGGCCAAAATGCATAATATCTCGATAGTTAAGAATTTGAACTGTTACACTTTGTGTACAAGCCACATGACTTGTTTTCATTAAAGTTCAGATGCATCCATACTCCATAATAATTGATGTAGTGGATCGTCGGAAGACTCGACCTGCAAGAAGGATTTGGGTTTCCCAATCCAGGGAACAAGAAGAAGACAAGCTCTAAGGCTTCAAAGACTAAAATATTTCATTCAATGAGCTTTCCCTACTACAATGCATATATATATATAACCCATCTATAGAATATTCTAGAGAGACTTATAACAAACAAGATAAGCTATTCCTAAGGAGAACTATTAGCTATAATGTTCCACATCATTCTCCCCTTGCGTAAAAAGAGCTCGACTCCGTTCGAGACTCATTAATCAGAAGGGAGGTAGGGTGGCAAACAAATTCCTGGATCGAAGACTTTGAATGCAGACTTTAAAATCACCACATGAAGAGGTTTTCCCCAATCCAAGTGAGGAGGTTCAACTTTGGAATCCTTGAAATGAACTAGCATTTCAATTTGCCAATTGGTTGGTGAATATGAGTTCTCGGCACAGAACCAATCCCTTTCCCAAATTTCACAAGATAGAGAGGCGAGCATATTCTCCCATTTAGTTTTGTTCTTTTCCTCCTCTTCATCCCACAAATCATCCAGCACAAGTAAGAACCTTTTTTATATTATCTCAGATTTAAGGTTCTTTTGAAATGCATAAAATGTATCCAACGGAGTTCTACTCATTTTATGAGATTTCAACATATCTGCAATGATTTTGTCCACATCAAAGTTGTTGAATACACAACCCCATAGTTTAAGATTTAATTCCTTTATCATTTCATCTTCACAGATCTGTTGCAATAGAGTTGTCGTTCCCATAACACCATGCCCCCTTATAGATAGAGTAGAAATGTTTATGTACAATACAGCTACAGAATGCTCAATTGATGGCTTCCTTAACCACTGCATAACAAGCTCCTTATCCCTGCCCTTGAGATCAGTAAAATGGAGGAGAGAATAAATACCGCCAGGCCTCATGTCGAGCTCCTTGATTCCTTGCTCTTCAATGGTGGTAGTGGGGCCATAAAATGTAAGTTTCCTATTTTCCTTGCTCCCGTAAGCAGAGCCTGACAGTTCAAATTTGAGATCCCAACCCTTATTGACATTTCGTCGAACATCTTGTGAGCGTTGCAGTGAATAAGCTTTGTCAGTGTACTGCACCTCAGTCATTTGCACACCTGCAATGAAAATGTTCTCACTATCAACATTGTACTTGTCATTTAACTCAGTCTCCCATGCATGCTCAACTTTGTCATCATCTTCACTCCAGGTAATAGAAATGATGTCAACTGTATTGCTTTCTTGAATGAGCTGAGGACGAATGTAGATGACCCCTTTTCTCTTCCAATCCCAAGCGGTACCAGAAGCATTGCCGCTGTAATTAAATTTCTATTGGGTTTGTGCCATCAGCATCTATCTTGCGGTCCAGTAGGTCCAAACTGGAACGATCAATCGAAGCCATGGAAGCCACATTGCTCCTTCTTAGTGGCAGAAGCCCTCCCTCATTCTTCAGAAGCACCACTCCCTGTCTTGTAGCTTCGAGAGCAAGCTGTTTGTGTTCTTTGGTACACACTTTGCCGGCTCCTAACTCCCCGTAATGCTGCTTCGCCGGATTTCCGTCGAAAAGCTTGAGCCTGAACAAAACATAGAACAGATTGAAGAGTGCGTGGTCGATGTCCTCCTCCTTCACTTTTCCAAACTTCACAGCTTACTCCGTATGATTAAGAAAATATTTGCCGCAGTTGATGTCCATTCCAGCTTTCAGCACATCAGCAACTGCATCTTCTGGCGATGAAACGTACTTCTGATCTTCGAAAATTATAGCCACGCTGTGGTCAGATAGAATCGGAGCAGCAGATGCGAGTGCTGCATCTCGCATCTCAGAGTCCAAAAGAGCAGAAGATGGGAGTTGCGTCGGATCTCTGGAGGAAGCTGAGGTGGAGACGGAGTTGGGCTGTGGGAGATCAGGTTTGACGCCAAGATCGAGGTTGTGAGAGCATAGTGGGAGTGGGGGTGGGAGCTCTATCTGTGCGGGCGGCAATGGCGGAGTGGTAGCGGTGGGATCGGGTTGAATGTCGGGTACGGGAATGCAGAATCGGACTGGTGGCGAGAGTGAAGGTGGATGCGAGGGTTCTGAAAGGCGATTGCGAGTGTGGTCGGGATGAGTTGGGAGACGGAGGATGTATGAACGGAGAGGGGTCACGCCACCGAAGCGGGAGTTCGAGCGGCGAATCACACAATCGGAGAGGGAGTTCGAGCGGAGCGTAGTCATCAATGACGTGGGAGTATGGCGGGACTGACGGCGTCTGCGAGGAGTGGAGGAGGAGAGCGAAGAAGAAGAAGAATACGTACCTCGGTATGGTTGCTGACGACATTCTCATATTCCTTATTGTCCGAAGGTTTTCTCTAATCCAATCAAGGTTTTTGTCTACCCGATCGAGTGATTCCTTCGATTGAGCTTGATAGAAGGCAATCCGACTTCGAGCATCGTCGACAGCCCACCTTCCTTGGCGTCGATCGTCGTCGACCGCAGAAATCTCATTCTACGGCTTCGATCGTTGTCGACAGCCGACCTTCTTCCGCAGTCCATCGATCTTCACAAGCTCCAGGCTCTGATACCAATTGATGTAGTGGATCGTCGGAAGACTCGACCTGCAAGAAGGATTTCGGTTTCCCAATCCAGGGAAGAAGAAGAAGACAAGCTCTAAGGCTTCAAAGTCTAAAATATTTCATTCAATGAGCTTTCCCTACTACAATGCATACATATATAACCCATCTATAGAATATTCTAGAGAGCTTGTAACAAACTAGATAAGCTATTCCTAAAGAAAACTATTAGCTATAATGTTCCACATCAATAATTCTCAATAACAGAGTCATTTCATATGTTTAGCTCAACGAAACCCAAACAGCACCAGCAACATAAATAAATAAACTAATTCATAACAGAATGCGCAATTGTCACGTAATCGCACAACAAGCATATTATTTCATTCCTTTTAAATTGGTTTACGATCATCAAGAATCAATTAAGTATAATCTGTATTATGTTCAGCACATGGCATGACATGTGATCAAAAGACAATTTCAAAGAAAACTAATTGACCTTCCTGCAGTTCAAACGGATCTGGCCATTGTTGCCCGTAAGAGGACTAATGGCTCCCATCTTCACCATAGCTGCTGCAAAGTCATTGAAGAACAAGACAGGATTTAAACTGTACTGTCTCACCAATGAATCTTGAGCGCCATTGTTGAACAGCTCTTGGTCGGAATGCAGGAGCCCGCCACCACCCACCAAGTTCTGGTAATAGTTGACTCCAAAAAGGTTTGGGCTTTGAAGCTCAAGCGGAGCCAAGTTGTCGTCGCCACCTGAAGAGGGGCAGTTCAGCCTTCGAAGGGCAGCGAAGATGGGGTTTATGTTGTTGTCACTGTAGATGCGGGAGCGGAAGGTGGCGCAGCGGGCCTGGCCGATGGTGTGCGCTCCGGAAAGGGCAGTCATGTCGCGGGGGCTTAAATTCTTCGCCGCGAAGGCAGAGATGAGTGTTGAGAGGCTTGAGCCAGGGCTTGGGAGGTGGTTGTTCGCAGTGGCTTGGCTTGCCGTAATGGAGTCCCGGCGACCGAGGGGCACCGGCCATGACGGCCCTCCCAGCTGCATCATATTCAATGAAAATTAGACCGTTATTCAATGAAACGTTCTCTTTCGGTCGCAATTTCCATCTTACCGGCGATTATGTCCGTAGATAATGACTGATTTTCCTTATAGTGATCATATATATATATACATATAGTTGTGTATACTAACCTGAACAACACCTTCACGAGCTGCAAGAGCGAGAATATCAGCACAAGACACAGTGGCATTGCAGGAGGCCTCAACAAGAGATTTTATTGTATCAATCACTTCAAAACCTCGAATAGATTTTTGATTCGGGAAGGCGTTCTTTTCACCTGTAAAAGTTGGGGTGTCGTCGAGAAGAACTGATGCGTCACAACCCTGATATGAAAGTACAGATCAGAAAAGCGTATAGAAAGGAGAAGATTTGGTACTGCAATGGCTCGTACATTAACAAAGCAGTCATGAAAGAAGAGGCGGAGAATGGAAGCGCCCATGCGAGGTTCATTAGCGACTGTTTTGGCCATGGCTGAGCTCACTATGCTCTGCAAGTTCGGGCAAGTGCGAGCGTAGAACCCCGTTGTTAAGAGCTGGGATTGTACTCTGCAACTGAGCAAACTTAACAGAATAAGCGCACGTAATCCACTGCAGATGAAATTGAAGGCCATCATTATAGCTCTATTAGCTGAAACCTTTATGAAGAAAGCCCACTCTCGGAGTTGATATATATAGAGAGGAAAATAATTATAACTATATAATAAAAAGATTAAATATAAAACAACTATTTAAATTCAATTTAACATTTTTATTATTTTATTATCTTATTTTAATATAAAATTTGATAGAATTGATTGCTTCTCTCAAAAGTCCTACTCTATCATGTGCTTTGATATGAAATGCGGTGGATAAAAAATAAGAATCTGCGGTAGGTAGCTACTGATAGATATATTTTATACAGGAAGATCAAAATAAGTTAATATATATATATACACGATGATATATAATTTGAAGAATAAAACAAATAATTGTCATATATTTCAGTTAGGAAGAAGAAGAGTGGAGCTTTGCTGAGGGGCGGTCAAATCCTCTGATACTATAAGAAATAGAGGAGGAGCTGTATAGCACCGTGCGATTACTATCATTCCATTATTTCTGGGAGAAAAATTAGGCGTGCCGACTTAATTCCTTCTAAATTGGCTTTGTGCACAATTCTTTCTATCATCATATGACTATAATATTATTCCACCTCTCAACTGATACTTCTTGATCATTGTATAATAATTGATACACTACAGGAAAATCATTTAATTTGCGGAAAGTTTAATTTTTTGGTGGTTAAATCTCCATCGGAAAAAAATTGCGTAGGAAATTGAAACTGATGTTTTTTTCTGGCGGAAATACATGCCGGCGGTGTTCTAGAGGCTATAACCATTGGAACTTACGAGAGGTCATGCCGCCGGTATAACCGCCGATTATTTCGGCTGTCATTTGGCCACCGTAATTTGATGAATTTTCTATAGTGATATATTAACTACATCAAGGCTTCTTGATCCTTAGTCAATGGATTTCATCCCATGATTAGTTATTTGTTAATATGCCTTAATATTCTTAGATTTGTGAAGTGTTAGTTATGATTGTTATACCATAGTTTGTTACTAGGATTGTAAGACAATAAGTATGCTATTATCTTAGAATGACAACCATTCTATATTGCCCTAGTTCCCATTTCGTGGACTATTTGAGTGATGGAAAGCATGCCTCAAATTACGTCAAATCAAAATTATTTATTTTATTGATTAATGCCAAAAAATGCAATGTGTTTAGTGTACACTGCATTTATTGGGGTTCTATTTGTTAACATCCATTTTGAAGAAGGTAAGTTTTAGAACTACATTTGAGGCTCGTAAGTTAATTTCATGCCCAAAGGACCCTTGCTTTATTTCTTGCATTTCTTAGAAGGCTGTAGGACTCTTTCGTACCACCTCATAATGGTTGATGGCACTAAAACCTAGTATCTACATTATATAACCTAGTTGACCTATTTAATTTTTATTACTTTAATTAATTATTTGAGACATAACTTAATTAACCTAAAGTATGCATATAATAACTTAGGCTATCTAAAACCCAAATGGATTCATTAAATTTGTACTTAAATAGTTACTAAAGCATGTTGATTCATTTAACCCAATTAGATTAACCTAAGCCTAAATGATCCAAAACTCCTTTTTTGCTTTATTGCCATTCTAGGATTCATGACATCATCTCGAGGAATTAATCATCAAACTTATCACCTCCTTGAAAGCTTTCTTGATTCATTTTATTTTTGCAAGTCAAAAAGTATATTAGGTCAAAGGATTTTCCCCTCATCCCTCGTAAGGCATTGCCCTAACTCCTTCACATGCGATAGGGAACTATCCCGCTAGTTGACTTATTAATTTTCACTATTCATAATAGATGTACTAAAATTTTAGGAATAACTAAGAGTATTTTATAAATCTGAACAAAATGATTATGATTCCTTTATTAGTGGACAAGATTAATTTGTTCACTCCCATAAAAATAGACTTAATTGAAGACACTATAAGATTACTATTGAATAATTATCAAATAAGCTGTCGAAAACGCATTCGATCACATTCAACTAATATTTATGATTGGAATCACAAATGGTAATGGTTGATCGTAATACTCCAGAATAAAGAAAACTGGTGCTGTTTTTCTTCTCATTTTGTTTCTTTGATAAATTTCATAACCCTCATGTCTGATTAGCCCCATTCAACTAACTAATATTTGCAAATGTTGTAAGCATGCATCTTATTATAATTTAAGCATTTTATTATTTAATTTATTAGCATATGCTATATATATGCCAATAAAGCTTCATCATTAATAGGAGAACATGGAATATTAATTATAGGAACCAAGTTAGAAACATTATAGGAACCAATAAAGCTTCATCATTGGCGGCGCCTTTCTCTTTCACGCTTGTTGGTAAGTTTATGCTTCGCAGACCTAACCTTGATGTAATCAGAAAATTTTTTTACAGTTTAAAACTTTATGGATCCTTTTCTGTTGGTTTGCTTGATTCGAAACATGTCTTGATCCAACTTTCTAACGATCTGGACTATAGCCGTATTTTTTCTCGTTGTTCATACTATATTCAGGGTTGTCAGATGAGGCTTCTGAAATGGTCTCCGGACTTTGACGTTAGGGAAGAATCTCCGATTGCTCCGGTTTGGTTAGCTTTCCCTAATCTGCGTTTACATTTCTTTAATTCTCAAATTCTGTTTGGGCTTGCTTCTTTGTTTGGAAGGCCGCTTCAAACTGACCAAGCTACTACTTCTCTGTCAAGACTGTCGGTCGCACGAATTCTGGTGGAATTGGATGTGACTAAGAAACACCCGCAAGAAATCTGGTTAGGATCGGAGATGAAAGGGTATTTTCAAAAGGTTGAGATTGAAAATTTACCGATTTTTTGCTCACATTGTAGGATGCATGACCATGGTATAAATGATTGTTTTCGGTTACATCCTCATTTAAGAAAGGAAAAAAAAAATGCTCTTAAATCTAATGAAGTTAAGGAGAATGGTGGTTCCAATGTTGTACAGGATATTGATATAAATCTTCAGGCTCTAGGTGAAGAATTGGTAGATGGAAAAGGTGAAGAGAATGCTAATCTCATTCCCTATATACCTGACAATAATAATGTGATTTCTGATAATTCGGCAAAGGATGGTAGTGTTGCTCATTTACCTAAAACTGGTGAGGCTGGTTCCCTTGATATCCTAGACCAAGGTAAGTGGGAAAATGCTGAAATTGTGAAAAGCTCGATGAGTTGGTTGTTGTTTTAAATGAAGGGGTGTTGCTTCTTCTAACTCTTTGGAGATTCTAATAAAACTGTTAATTAGTGCTCATGATGTTAATGATACTGCCCTTGTTAATAAAATCTATTCCTTTAGTTAATTCCAATAAATCTCTTAATAATAATGCTGTTTGTCTTCATAATAAAGTGTCTGATAAAAAAGCAGGTCAATACTCTACTAAGGAGGATGGTGTCCTATTTTTGGAAGCTGAAAGCTCGGCTTCGACCCCCTTGATGGTGAGATGAATAATGAATATCCTCTCT
This sequence comes from Dendrobium nobile, assembly GCA_022539455.1. Taxonomy (NCBI): domain Eukaryota; kingdom Viridiplantae; phylum Streptophyta; class Magnoliopsida; order Asparagales; family Orchidaceae; genus Dendrobium; species Dendrobium nobile. Next base: position 8,331,819 of record CM039719.1, on the reverse strand, counting down.
CTGATCATTTTAATTCTGATGCTTTTACTGATACTGAGATTGAAATAACTGCTAAATGCTATGCTCGATTGGATAATGATCTAGTTTTTCTAAAAGCCGTGGAAAGAGAGGTAAGCCTAGGAATGTTATTCTGCATTTCTCTAGGAATACTAGATCACATACTGCTCATTAATCTATTTTTTATGTTTAATTCTATTATTTGGAATGTGAGGGGGATCGGTTGCCCTTCCTCTAAACTTCGGATTAAGAATTTATGTCGTATTAATAATATTTCTGTCCTTGTTCTCTTGGAACCTCTTATTTCTATGGATAAACTTCAAGTTACTGCTAAATTCTTGGGTTTTAAGATTGCTTTTGCTAATGTGTCTAACAAAATTTGGGTGTTTTTGGAAAGATTTTGTGAGAATGGATGTGATTGGTAATTTTGCTCAAGTTTTACATTGTAATATTGAATCTTTAAACTTTCAGTGTGTTGCTTCCTTTGTTTATGCTGCTTCTTCTCGTATGGTAGGAAAACTTTGTGGGAGCAAATTGAGAATTTCCATAATATTGGTTCTTTACCTTGGTTGGTGGGTGGGATTTTAATGCCATCACTCTCTCCTTGCTGGCGTGTTGGTGGTGCTCATCCCATTTTCCATTCTATGGAAGACTTTAATGATATGATTATGAATTGTAACCTTATTGATATTGGTTTTTCTGGGAATAGATTTACCTGGAATAGGGGTCATCTTTGGCAAAGGCTTGACAGAGTTCTTTCTTAATACTGCTTGGATTAATGTTTTTAATACTACTAAGGTTGCTCATTTGAGCCGTACCCTTTCTGATCATTCCCCTTTATGATTAATGTTAATTGTAATAAGGTGGTTTGCACTCTAGTGTTAGAATATGTGGCTTACTCATGATTCTTTCTTGATATTGTGAATAATAATTGGTTGGCGCCTATTTATGGACAATGCTATTTCTGGTATGACTAGGCTTTGGGCTAAACTCAAAAGGTTAAAGATGGTCCTTAATTGGTGGAACCGGCATATTTTTAAAAATGTTTTTTACCAATATTAAGGAGTGGAAGAGAAAAATTAATGGCTTGGAGGATTCTTGCCAAGCTAATCCCTCGCCTGTTAATTGCTCGGTTCTCAATGAAGCTAAGATGGCCCTTAGTAAACTGCAATGCCAGGAAGAGATTTTTGGAAACAAAAGGCTGCTATGAACACTTGTCGGAAGGGGATATAACGCTAGGTATTTTCATGCTTTAGTTTCTAAAAACGTGCTATTAATGATATCCATAAAATTGCTCGTGATGATGGTTCTTTTGCTGTTAATGATGATGAGATTGCTAATCTTGCTGTTAATTTTTTTAAGAAAATCTCAATAAATCTTTTTGTCTATTGATATTGATGACCATTCTTTTATCCCTAAGTTGGTTACTCAGGATGACATTCTGCTCTCTCTGTTTGCCTCTCTTGGAAGAGGTTAGAACATCTTTTTGATATGAATGCTCGATTCAGTGGCTGGGCCTGATGGTTTCACTGTTATGTTTTTTCAGAAGACTTGGGACTTAATCAAAGAGGATGTTTACAACGTTGTGTTGATTTCTTTAATGGTATCTATTCCTAAATGTTTCTTCTACTTCATCGTTTTGATTCCTAAAACTAATGTGGTTAATTCTTGGAATGATTTCAGGCCTATGCTTTGGCACTGTTTTTTATAAAACTTTTTCAAAAATACTGGTGATCGTCTGTCTTTACTTTTGCCTAAGCTTATTTCCCCTAACCAAATGGGTTTTGTTAAGCGTGCTATTGTTGATAATATTCTTCTTGCACAAGAATTCTGTCAGGATCTGGATATTAGCTCCAGAGGGGGTAACATGATTCTGAAACTAGACATTGCTAAGGCCTATGATAATATTAGTTGGAATTTTATTTACAGAATGCTTAACCATTTTGGTTTTGATGCTAAGTTCATTGCTCTTATACTTTGTGTATTGAAAGCCCTTTTTTCTCTGTCATTCTGATGGTAACAATCATGGCTTCTTCAACTCCTCTCATGGTTTGGGCAAGGGGATCCTATCTCTCCCGCTATCTTTATTCTAGCGGTGGAGTTCTTACCAGAGGGATTGCGGATTTGTTTTGTAAGTTTCCTAGACTCTATTTTAGAACCCTTGGGGATATTAATATTTCTCATTTATGTTTGCTGATGATTTTATTGTGTTTATGAATGCTGCTAAGAATGGTATTTCTAAAGTTTTGGATTTATTTAATAAATTTGAAGCTGTTAGTGGTCTCATTTTTAATAAAGGGAAGAGTGGTTTGTTATTTTAAAAAGGTTTACAATAGGAGGGTTTTGGAGATTAGAGTTTGACTGGCTTTTCTCAGGTTTCTTTGCCTTTAACTTACTTAGGGATTCCGTTATTTAAAGGTAGAAAGAGATCTTTTCTTTTTGATGACCTTATTTCAAGGTTCAGAAAAAGTTGGTTTCTTGGGATTCTAATTTCTTGAGTTATGGTGGTAGACTTGTTCTTATTAAAAGTGTGCTTGCTTCTATCCCCGTTTATTCTTTTCAAGTTCTATTTCCTACTAAGCAAATATGTTGGAGGCTTGAGAGGATTTTTAATAGATTTTTCTGGGGGGGTTCTTCTAGTAACTCTAAAATCCATTGGTCGTCTTGGTCTAAGTGTTGTGGCACTACTCAGGAAGGTGACCTTGGTTGTAAGTCCCTGTTGGATATGGCTACTATTTTTTCTTTGAAACTTTGGTATAATTTCAGGGTCAATAACTCTTTATGGGCGAATTTCATGAGATCTAAGTATTGTGGGGATCTTCACCCCTCCATGTGCTCCTATTCTAAAGGTAATTCCAAAGTTTGGCAGCGTATGATTCAAGCTAAGTGGATATTGAGCATTGTCTTGTGTGGGGTCTGGTGAGGGTAACTTTTTTTTCGGCAGGACCGTTGGATTAATGGCATGTCTATTGATGCGCTTATAATTCTAATTTGTTGAGCCTGGTTAAAGTTAACTTTTTCTATTCGGATATTGGTTGGGATTTGGATAAGTTAGCTGAGGTTATTCCTGATTTTCTTGTACTTTGATTGTGACATTCCTATTAACCGCAATGCTAAGGATGCTTTACTTTGTAATTTCACTAAAGTGGTAATTTTTCTACTAGAAGCTTGGCATGTGTTTTGGAAAAGCAAAGTGATTTCTAAACCTTGTAAAAGAATGTGGATAAGAGCATTCCCTACACTATTCTGTTTTTTAATTGGAGGATGCTCAAGAAGTTTGTCCCTACTGATGACATTCTTAGAAAGCGAGGTATGTTTATTATCTCTAAATGTCAATGCTGCTTAACTCAGAAAATGCATCACATTTTCATTTCTTCTCCTATTGTAGTAAAGTGTGATATTACTTTGAAGACATTTTTCAGATTAATGTGGGGGCCAGAACTGTTCTATGCATTTTATTTATGAGGTTTGGATGGTGAATAGAAGGGCCATATCCGTAATGTTATTCCCATGCTTATTGTTTGGTTCATTTGGCGCTAGAAACGATTCCCGTTTTAATAACATCCGTATGGATCATCTTGCTATTATTAATCGTATTAAGGAGAAGTCTTTGCTCTTTTTTCGGCCAACCTTTTTACTATAAGAGTTTTACTAAAGTTTCTCTACTGCTGAAGAGTTTGGTATTTATAATTTGGGTTCTTTGCATTCTACGGGTACCAGGTTTTCTAATTGGGCTGTCCTTAATCCCCTCTGTTTTAAGATTAATATTCATATGGGTTTGTACTGTGTAAGTGGTGTTTGGTGGCTTAATTAGGGATTCGATGGAATCATATTGCTGGTTTTGCTAGGGATTCAAAGGCTGTTGATAAGCTGAGTGGTTTTTTGTTGGCTGTTCACCATGGGCTTTCTGCTTGTATTAATTGGATATTTATAATGTGGTGGTAGAAAGCAATATTACTGTTGACCCTAACATGTTCTTGGCTAAAGACATAGCAGCTGTGGGCATTCTCTTTTTATTTGCGTAGACAAATTATGGGTCTGCTGGAGGTCTTGAACTGCTCTTTTAATGTTATCAACGTGGAGGTTAACTCTGTTGCCCGGGCGTTATCGCTTTTTGGTAGCAGTTTTAATGCTTTTGTTGAGCTCAATTTTGATAATTTAGTTGTGCATATTCAAGGCTTGATTTTCTTGGATAAGTGTAAGGTTCCTTATGTTTTGGGTGGGTAGTTGTTCTGGTTCTGGTTCAGGTTTTTTTTTGTGGGTTTTTTAGTGTTGGTGTTGTGTGGATGTTTTCTGTTTCTTCTGGTGGTTGTGGTTTTTCCTGGGTCTGTTGGTGGTTGGGTTCTAGAGGTTGGTCTTTGCTGGGTGTGGGTCGTTGGCTCTCCTGTCTTTCGCTTTTGTCTGGTTGTTGGAGCTGGTTTCTTTGTTTGCTGGAGTTGGGGTTTAACTCCCTGTTTTGGCTGATGGTGGTGGGGGTTTTTCTGAGGGGGGTTGATATTTTGAATCTGGGGGATTGGGAGGTGTTGCTGGCTGTCTTTGGAAGGGGGTTTGTTTTGTGCTGATTGAGTTCCTCTTGGTTGTGATGGCAGCGACTGGTTGCCTGGGTATACTGGGAGTATCTCCTTTAATTATTTTGATTTCCTGTTTTTCCTTTCCTTCATGATTGTTAGCTTAATCTCTTTTCGAGTTCCTTTGTTTGCCGTTTTGCAGGTTTTTGGAGCTGCGCGCTCGTTTTGTGCAGGGTACGTGTGCTGATTGTGAGATTAGGCTGCCTTTTTGGTTCCTTTATTGTGTTTTTTGGGTCTTAGAATGTTTTAGGTTTCTTTGTAATTTTTCTTAGTAGGGATTCGGGCTCTTAAGTTTTCTTTTTTTATTTTGACTGTAGCTCTTTGAGCGGTAGTGAGCTTGAAATCCCTTTAAAGACTCTGTAATTTTCCCTTATATTAACACGTAGGCCCGTTGGTGGGTTTCCCTAAAAAAAAAAAAAGAGAATATAGGCTCTTCCATAGGGTCCGACATAATGCTTTACTGAAACAATTCCCCAACAACCTCCCCATCAGAGGATGAAGGAAATTGAATGACATTATTGTTAACAACAGGAATAAACTGAGGAGATAGAATCATTGTGTTTGAAGCATCCACAATATTAATTGAAATGAATAGAAGAAGTAATCAGGAAGGAACATCAGCTAGGGGATCCAAACCAAAGTTTTCCTTAGCAATAATAATATCAATTTTAGTGTTATTCAATGGTTCCTTATGTAAACAAGGATGAAGGATAGGGAATTCCAGCTTAAGATGACCCAATTACTTGCAATGGTCATAAAAAGTGGGGAAATTCTCTAAGATCACATTTTGGATATACTAAAACTTTTCAGGGCCAATCTAAATATTTTCATAATAAAATTTAGTTATGTCCAATTCAACTGAAACATAGCCCACGGAGGGGCTAGATCCGATCGATGTTGCAATGTCTGTCTGTAACAATGTCAGTCCGTAAGGGATGACCAACAGCAAGCCTAAACCTTGAAAAATATGGGGTGAAAATAGATAAGGTCGAAAGTTTAGAAATGAAACCCAAATAGGTATAATAAGAGATTCATCAGAGATATCCAAGTTAGGATACCATTTTATTAATTTCATAAAGTAATTGTTAATAAAATAAGATCTATGAGCAAAAAAATCCTACAATAGTCCATGTTGTTTGAGAGTTTTATCAACACATGTCTAGTGTCCAAAAGAGTAATAAAAAATTCAGCCATAAGTTTTAGGTTAAAGAAGAACTTCCGAATTGCTTCGAGTGAGGGCCGGTGATTGGAAAAATTTTCATCCAAAGAAAATTCAAAAGGGTTTGCAAGAGCCATAATCCCATCCTCAGAAATTGATAGCGAGGGAAAGCTACAAAAAGTTGTAGATTTAAGATCCAAGAAAGAAACTAAGGAGGAGCACGATAGGGCATCAACAAAAGATCTAGAGTTATATTTACTGTTGAGGTATTCAGGATCCCTCCATCACACTTGATTAACCTCCATCTGAGAACTCGAAGGCTAAAAAATCATGATTCGAAAATACCACAGAAAGCCTAAGTAGAGGAAAGAGAATACTAAGCAAGGCTCCCTGAGTAGACGGAGCCAGATTGGGCAAGATACACACCGAAGAGAAGATAGATACAGCTAGGGTGAAACCCTAGCAAGATAACCAACAACCTTGTACATTAAAGAAAAAGAACGGGACATGATCTCAAAATATGGAATGCAGGGTGCCACCGAACATAAATTTGATCCAAAATTTTGTCTTTAAACTATAAGAGTAGAGACCAAAAATAAGTATATGTGATCTTGGCAGCCTTGTTGAAAATAGTTTATATGTTTAGGTCCCCTCCCCACATAGATTTATGGAATGTCAATTTAGGGATAAACCATAATGAGAGAGGATGTCAAAGAGAATGTGAATGCATCCCATGCTTAAAGAATTACTAAAAAAAATATTTTAGGTGATGAAACCAGTAAGGGGAAGGAAGAGGCGAGGAAGGAGAGTGAGATGATGACATTGATGATGACAATGATAATGAGTAGATATTTCATTTTTTTCTTATTTGGACGTTTTATAAATATTAGTATATTGATGTTAAGTATAATGCACAATTAGTTTGAAACTACATATATGATTAATTTAGTATGATATTTGTCAAGGTATAATTAAGTTTTCATTAAACTACGATGTTAGATTGATAGGTTTGTTATGTTGATTTCAATTTTGTCTTTAGGTTGACGCCTGAATCCTACTCTCCATACTTACAAATTAAAGGCTCAACAAAGAGAATAATAGAGAGAGAGAGAGAAATGAGAAGGAAGGAGAAAGAAAAAGAGAATATAAGTTTTTGAGAGTGAATCTTTGCAGATTTTATCAGCAACACAAAAAAATAGAGGAGTTAATTTAGAATAAATTATGTATCCATAAGTTTTTTCTTTTGATCTTGTGTTTATAGGATCGGATCTTGGGTGGTATAGCCTATAGGAGAAGTCATAACTAAAGATTAATTAATAAATAAATAATATGACTTTACATATATATAGACAAGGTTATGGTAGATACATATGACTAACTGACTTTGATGAGTTTCTGGAACATCTTTGTTGATTATTTGAGACACCTTCAGTGATTGTTTAGGAATAGGGGCGGATCCAACTTTTTTTTTTCAGGGTGGGCAAAAAAAATTTTTTTTTTTTTTGTGGGGATGGGCAAAGAGGCTTATGATTGCTAAAATTAGGGCAACAAGATTTTTAATGCAGGGGGGGAGGCGCAAGATACCTAAAATATCCAAAATATTCTAAAATATCCCCTAAATATTTAATATATATTTTTTTGAGGGTACATGGGGGATCCACCCATGCTTGGAAGCATCTAATAAATGTATAGGACGAGTCATTGTAAGTATGTGAGATCATCGTCTCTAAATAGACATAAATGAATATTTTTTGTTAAATGGGCGAGTGACTCCTCAAGCTAGGTTTAGTGCTCCTTAGGCTTAGGTGGGTGACCTCTCCTACTAATGCAAGTGCTGCTTAACACGACAAAAAAATTGCTATTTCCGTAGCACATAGTAGTAACGATTTTAAAGTCGCTACTAAAAGTAGTTTTATTTTCCAGCAGTTTTAACCTAACTGTGGTTTAAACCGCTATTATTAGCAAGGAGCACTAATCTCTAATACACCATAGGAGACTCCCAACATTTTCCAGCCTCGTCTATTCTCCCTTTGATCGATCAACTGTCTTGCTTCCTCCACCGTAGCATTGGCCAACTATCTCCATCCCGCGTTCGTCGTTTAGCTGCTCAAGCAACTAAAAAAATATTTGGTACCTTTTTGCTTTTTTATAAATTTATTATCGTCTTCTCTAAGTGGATGAAGAATTTTCATTAATCTTGTTCATGTTAATGGTTGAAATATTTCTCTTTCCAAAAAATCATAAACCAATTAAGCACGAGTTTAGCCAAAACCTTATAATCAAATACTAAGATATCTCTTTTACCATGTCCTAATTTTCCTTAGCGGGCCTTGACTACTGCCATGAGGTCAGCTACTTTTCTCCTTCGATGGAGATCGAATTGTCATTGTTGTGTTGCTTCAATTAAATAGGTGTTGTAAATTTTTGTATTAAGAGAAGATATTCAAAACTCTTTTTTTGAACTTTTTGTATGTATGAATTTTTGATATTTTATATGGAATTAGCTTGTGCATTTTTTTTATAACTAATTGCAGCGCACATCAATTTCAACGGTCCTTTAGCTATTTTGAAAGCCGCAAGATTTTCAGTGGGGTTAAAACAGTCCGGAAAGTCCTTCAAAAGTGATACGAAAGCCATTTTTCTGGTAGTAGTGTAAGTTGGGGTGAGTACCACTTAGTAGATGCATGTTGATCCTTTATTGAATTCACATAATCTTCCCAACTCCATAACTATATATTGGATCATGCATATCATTAATTATTTTATTTTTTATATTATCTGAATGTGTGCAGGTTGGTAGAATGAAGGCAATCACGTAGCTAAAAGGTATCTATCTTGAGAGTGCTTGGCTTGCGACAGATTTGTCGCAAATACTGATCAATGTGTAGATTACTGAATGCAAGTGGTAATTAACCTGCAGCTATATATCGTCGTTGTCCATTATTAACATTTGTGACGATCGACCCATTCACACAAAGTTGTTATTGGTCGTAAAAATATTTCGTGATGAGCGCTATAGAAACTGTTGGAATGAAGAAAGATTTTTGAAATAAGAGAAGGCTAAAGAGAAAGAGAAAGAAACTAGAAATTTTATTTCTCACTTCTTTTGCTTGATACAAATTCAAAGATATCACCACTATTTATACTAGTAGTACACCGTTAGGATTATGCCAACACATTTCATTCTAATGGTTATAAATGACTCTCTGGAGTATTCCTCATATCTCCTATCATAAATGACATTAAATATATATTTTAGACTTTTCTAATAATTACTCTTTAATAGATTTCTAGAGTTCTATAGTCTTTTTTATTAGATTTCTCTAGATTATGGGCTTCAATCAAAAGCCCAAATAACAATGAGCCAAATTAAATTTAATTTCCAACAGAAACAGTCATAATGACCGTATTTTAGATTATAAATTTTTTATTTTAATGATGAGCTGAATCATGCAAGCTTGAAATCTCTTATATTTTTTGCAAGTTTTTTTTCCTGATAACTCTTATTTTGTTATAAAATAATTTTGATCTTAATGATTCTTCCTCTTGAGGCTTTTAATGCTATGTTATAATAAGTGTAAGGAGTACGTAAGTTGGGCACTGCATTGTACAAATGGGGCCTAAACCCTGCTAGAGATGGCCGGCATGCATTCATTAATGGCTAATGAGTATGACAAAAAGATGTCAGAGGGACGGCTCGGCAATTAATCTGCCATTTGGAACAAGGAAGGACATGTTAGGGCTGTATCAGTCAGATTTGGTTTGGTGCTGAAGACCTCAGAGACTCGGTTCGCATTAATCATATGGATAGTTGCATGATGGATGTCTTCCTTCATCAAAATAAGTCTACTAAAAATTTCTCATATGAAATTTAAATCTAATTAGGGCATACAGTTCACACTCAGAGAGGGTTCCAGCTGAACGCATAATACTTGTTTAGCGTCGTTGGTTTGCTCTATTTGTAATAATAATAATAATAATAAAAAAGCTATTCAAATGAGGGTGAACAGTGCGACGTCAATATTGACGTTAGCTGTTCACCCACTAAATTTTTTTTAATAAATATATGACTAAAAAAATAAAAATAAACTATGAGAAGGAATATACATAGAAATTCTTTTTTTTGGTGTTAAAAAACAGAATTCGGTTGGAGAAAGAGTTATTACATTTTAGTGTATTACTCTATTTTAGAGTGAAACTTGAGTTTTTTTTTTTGTTGGAGATGCCCTCAGACTAGTTCATTTTCGATCACCCCATTCAAATAGATATGACAGGACTTAGATTTTGTTTGAGACGACTTTCTTATTGCTTATTAAATCAACTTTTTAATATAAAAATTTAATTTTTTTATAAACAAATTGCTTTAAGAAATGATAAGAAAATAATCCCAAACAAAAAACCTGAATCCCCATAAAGCTAGCACAATGAATCCCCATACAGCTAGCACAATGAATAGCATTAGCAACATAAAATCAACGAGTTATTTTTCACAGTAGCAACGAACTAATACAACAACCATTATCGCATTCCTTTTATCTTCTAAATGAAGAAGTGAACAAACAAGATGACAACATTGTTTAAAAAAAAAAAAAAAAAAACGTAAATATAATAAAAATGGTTTACTCTTAATAGCAAATAATTAAGAGCGAATGAACAATTAAAAAGAATAAAGCAATAGAAAAAGCTGTAATATCAAAGAAATTTTCAAGTTATTTAATTTGTCTTCCTGCAGTTCAAACGGATCTGACCGTTGGTGCCCGTAAGCGGACCAAGGGCTCCCATCTTCACCATAGCTGCAGCAAAATCCCTGAAGAACAGTTGAGTATTTGCACTGTACTGTCTCACCAATAAATCCTGCGTCCCATTATTAAAGAGCTCCTGATCCGAATGCAGGAGTCCACTGCGACCCACTAAGTTCTGGTAGTAATGGGCTCCAAACCGGTTTGCTCCCTGTTGATCAAGCGGAGCCAAGTTGTTATCACCACCCGAAGATGGACAGTTTTGCTTTCGAAGGGCAGCGAAGTTAGGGTTTATGTTTTTGTCATTGTAGATGTGAGACCGGAAGGTGGTGCAGCGAGCCAGGCCAATGGTGTGAGCACCAGAAAGCGCAGTCATGTCGCGCGGGCTCATATTCTTCGCCGCGAAGGCGGAGATGAGCGTTGAGAGGCTGGAGGCTGGGCTTGGGAGATTGCTATTTGCCGCGCTTTGGCTCGCCGTGGTGGAGTCCCTGCGGCCGAGAGCCACCGTCCATGACGGTCCCCCCAGCTGCATCATATTCAATAAAAATTAGATCTTTATATTGTACACGACACAGTTATCGTATGCGTTAGATAGTTATATATACTAACCCGAACAACACCTTCACGAGCTGCAAGGGCGAGAATATCAGCGCATGACACAGTGGCTTTGCAAGAGGCTTCCACAAGAGATTTTATTGTGTCGATGACTTCAAAGCCCCGAAGAGAGTTCTGGTTTGGGAAGGCGTTCTTTTCACCGGTGAAAGTTGGGGTGTCGTCGAGAAGAACTGAAGCATCACAACCCTGATATGAAAGTACAGATCAGAAAATTAAGCTTATAGAAAGCAGAAGATTTGGTACTGCAATGGCTCGTACATTAACAAAGCAGTCATGAAAGAAGAGGCGGAGAATGGAAGCGCCCATGCGAGGTTCTTTGGCCACTGCTTTGGCCATTGCTGAGCTGACAATGCTCTGCAACTTTGGGCAAGTGCGAGCGTAGAATCCACTTGTTGAGAGCTGGGCTTGTACTCTGCAACTGAGCAAGCTCAACACAAAGAAAGCAAGTAACCTACTTGAGACAGTATTTGAGGCCATTAGAGCTTATTAGCTTGAAATCTAAGGATGGAGGAGGGTTAATTGGCTGTGAAGAAAGTCGGTTTTCTGATTGGTACATATAGAGGAAGACAAATATTATTTAAATACATAAGAAGATAAAATACGAAATTGTTTAGGATAAATAATTAAGATTAAATGGCAGATAAGTTTGAATAAAGAACGTTGAATATTATTTAAACTTGATAACTAAGCGCCTTACAGGCTCAAACCATTTGTTTTTAGAATAAGGCGTGTGGACTTCCGGCCTCCTACAATGATATTGTAACGGAATGAAATTTGTCCGAAGGCAAGTCTTCAATTTAAGCATTGACATTTGTTTGAATAAGAATGGATTAATGGACGCCAACTATGTTCGTTAGACTTTAATTTAAGATATATATATATATATAGTTTAAGTATGGTGGTATTTTGATATGCATGTCGTTATTGATTAATTTATTTGGTAAATTTCTTAAAGCATTTGTCATGATTTTAATATTAAAATTTGTCAAGAATTAAAAGCATGTGTAGAGGTTAATTTGATTTTGACCCGTTGTTATTTAGGCTTTAGTTGTTTAGTTAAAGCACATATGCATATTAGGGCGGCTCATTTCATTCATAATGGTAAATGGTGTGTTAATCTTTTTTTTGCAAAATGTCATGCCTCAATACATTAATTGTTGATTATATTTGTGATATATCTATTGATACTTCTAAAATTTTATGAGAATGTTGTTTTTAGTACTAAAAAGGTATGGAATGATATTAGAATTAAGAACTCTTCTGATATCATTAGTAAAATTTGGAATTCTTTTATTCCTATCTCTGTCTCTATTTTGACTTGGAGATCGAATTTTAAAAGATTTTATTCCTCTTGACATCAAGTTACAAGCTAAAGGTATTCTCTTGGTGTCTAAATGCTAGTGTTGTTGGCACATTGAATCCATTCTTCATGTTTTCCTAAATGGTCCTATTGCTTGTAAGGTTTGGTTTGATTTGGAGAAAGGGCTAGGGATTAAAGTGCGCCACAATTTAAATAATTTTCTCTCTTTTTTTGACTAGTTGGTTCCGAAATAAAATGAAGGTTATATCCTTATTATTATTCCTTTGCTTGCCTTTTGGTATATATATATATATATATATATATATATATATATATATATATATATATATATATATATATATATATATATATATATATATATATATATATATATATATATATTATATATATATATATATATCACTTTTTTTTGCGAAGAGCTATCGCCCTAACCCGTCGCCTAGGCGATTTTAGGGTTCCTTTTTGCCTGCCTCCGTGCGATATTTTTCCTCATTTTCTCTTCGATTTTCTTCCCTTGTGCGTATTCTGGTGTCCTTTTCTGCCTTCTAGCCCTTGTTGGGGCTCCTTTTTGGCGGGGATGTCTGCTTCCAACCCGTGGGGGAAGGTTTCCATCCCGATTCACGGGGAAAGCATGGGCTTTTTCAACCTAGATGGTGAAGAACCAACTAAATCTCCTTCGCGGTCATTCAAAGACGTACTCTCTGGTAACCCGATGCAAGGTGAAAACGCTCCTAAACTTACTCAATCAGTTATTAATGGTTTGCCGGCTGTCCTTATTTTTGACGAAGATATTCTTAAGCTTGCTTCATCATTTCAGTTCACCCCTTGTTGGGAAATTTACTTTGCGTATACCTAATCTTGACTCTATTCGCAGTTTTTTTGCTAATCTTAAACTCTCTGGTTTTTACTCCGTTGGGCTTTTGGATTCTCGTCATGTGACGATTCAGTTGTCTAATGATCTTGATTATAACAGAGTTTTTGTTAGGAGGACTTATTTTATCAGTAATTTCCAAATGAAGATTTTAAAATGGACGCCTTTTTTCGATGTGCAAGAGGAGTCTCCCATAGTCCCGATCTGGATTTCTTTTCCGAATTTGAGATTACATTTTTTTAACCCTCAAGTCTTGCATGCTCTTGGATATATTTTTGGGAGGCCTCTGTAAACCGACCAAGCGACTGCCTCCAGGACCCATCCGTCTGTGGCTAGGGTTCTGGTGGAAGTTGATATTTCTAAGAAACATCCTAAAGAAGTTTGGGTGGGATCAAAGGCTTTCGGTTATTTGCAAAAAGTTGATTTTGAGAAAGTTTTTTATTTATGTTCTCATTGTAAGATGAATGGTCATGCGTTATCTGAATGTTTCAAATTGCATCCAAAGTTAAAAAAATCTGTTAAACCTTCGGTAGAGAAGGTTGATTTACCTGTTAACACCCCTTCTCCTATTATGCTGGATAATGTGGTACCGGATGCTACTAATGAAAACCAGGTTAATGTTGTTGTGCTTAAATATGTTGTGCCGGAAAATAGAGGTGATTTAAGTATGGAAAAAAATTTGGATGGTAATATTTTGTGCAATGAAAATGATAAACTTCCTAATATCTATGTGTCTATTTATTATATGCTTCAGAATATTACTGATGTCCAGTTAGCCGTCCCTGATACTAATTTAGTTGTGATTTTAGATTATGAGGTTAATGAAAAGGAGGGTTGTGAAGAGGGGGAATTTATCCCTACGAAGAATACAAAGGAAAACCAAGTGCAGAATTTGGAAAGAGGTAGTTCTTTGGCTTCTCATTTGGAAGGTTCTATGTCTAAAAAAATTGAGGAGGAAGAATCTAATTCTTAAACTTTGGAGGAGGAAAGTTTTACCAAGGTTAATAAGAACAAAGGAAAAAAAGCTAAAGAGTCTTTCTCCTCCATGCCTTGTTCCACTAGAGCTCAAACTAGTACTAAAGGGTCTCATGGTTAAGTCTCTTATTTGGAATGTTAGAGGTATTGGTGAGAAGGAGTCTAAAACTAGAGTTAGAAACATTTATAGAATTTATAACATTCACTTATTGGTTTAACTTGAACCTTTGATTGCTTCGAATAAACTTGATAATGCTGCTTCTAAATTGGGTTTTACTAATAAATTTGCTAATTGCTCTAATAAAATTTAGATTATGTGGAATAATTCTATCACATTTAATATTCTTGATGATTTGGTTCAAGTAGTGCATGTTCAAATAGCTATATTCAATTTTAATTGTAATGCTTCTTTTGTTTATATCGCTTGCTCTAAAGTGGGTCGTTTAGTTATGTGGGATAAACTTAATAGCTTTGCTTCTAACATTGCTGAACCGTGCTGTGTTGGAGGTGATTTTAATATTATTTCATATGCTAGTGAGAGGTAATCATCCTAATATTAATGCTATGGAGGATTTCAACTCCAAGATTAATTACTACTTGTGATTTACATGACATTGGTTTCTTTGGGAATGCTTATACTGGGAGTAGAGGTAACTTGTGGCAAGATTTGATAGAATTTTATTTAATAATGATTGGATTGCTAATTTTCATATGACTCATATTGAGCATTTGAGTAGAACTGCTTCTGATCATGCCCCTTACTTTTAACTATCAATGCTAACAAAAGTTATGTTCCTACTGGTTTTAAATTTCAGAATATGTGGTTATATCATCATTATTTCTTTAATGTAATTCATAGTAATTGGCATGCCCATATTTTCCCTGATTGCAATATTTCAGGTATGGCTAAATTGTGGAGCAAGCTTAGTAGGTTGAAATAAGTGTTGAGGTGGTGGAATAAAAATATCTTTAAAAATATTTTCTCTAATATTAAGAATGCTGAATATGAGGTGATGGAGCTTGAAAATGTGTATTTGCTTAACCCTGATGGTACTAACCTCTCTGAGCTTAATAATGCTAAGATTAAACTTTTTTGCTTTACAAGAACAGGAAGAGATCTATTGGCCGCAGAAAGCTACTACTAAATTTACTGTCGAAGGTGATAGGAACACCAAGTTCTTTCATGCTATGGCTAATAAGAAAAAAGTTAGGAACCACATTTTTAAAATTTTAAGTAATGAGGGAAGGGTCTTGGAGGATGAGGATTCTATTTTAAATTATGTGGTGGAACATTTTAAAAATATTTTCAATAAAAATTTCCGACCGTGCCCTATTGTTAATCCTCATATTGGCCCTTGTTGTATTATGGATAATGATAATTTCCAGTTGACTCTCTCTCCGTCTGAGGAAGAAGTATGGAAGATTATGCAGGAGACGAATGGTGATTTTGTTGCTGGTCCTAATGGCTTTACTACTAAGTTTTTTTGTGAAAATTTGGAATATTACCAAGTTGGATATTATGGAAGCTGTCTCTGAATTTTTTTCGGGTAAACCTTACATTAATTTCTTCTCCTCTACTAATATTGTCTTAATTCCCAGAAAGGATATTATCAATAACTGGAATGATTTTAGTCTTATTATTTTATGTTCTTTTCTCAATAAGCTTATTTCTAAAATCAATTCTACTAGAATTGTTAATATCTTACTTAGAATTATTTCTCAGAACCAAACTGGCTTTGTTAAAGGTAGGAGTATTTTTAATAATATTCTGCTTGCTCAAAAAAGGAGGGAATATTATTTTTAAATTGAATATTACTAAAGCATATGATAACTTGTGTTGAAATTTTTTATACTAAGTGTTATTTTATTTGGTTTTAGTCATGATTTTATTTCTCTGATTAAAAACAGTATTGAGTGTAGTTTCTTTTCGGTTATCATTAATGGTAGGAGTCATGACTTCTTTAAATCTACCCAAGGCTTGCGTCAAGGTGATCCTTTATCCCCTGCATTGTTCATTATTGCAGTTGACTATTTGTCCAGGGGCTTGGAGGAACTTTATAATAGGCATCCTAAGCTTTTATATCGTACTATGGGTGGTATCCTTATTACTCATCTTAGTTTTGCTGATGATTTTATCATTTTCGCTAATAGTTCTTTGAATAATATTAGATTTCTTGTGAAGCACTTAAATGACTTTCAGAATATGAGTGGGCTTTTGATTAACAAGAATAAAAGCAATTTTATTGTTTTGAATTCTGCTAATCAAGGGAGGATCAATGATATTAAAAGGATATGTGAATTTAACTGCTCCTCTTTGCCTATTAAGTACTTGGGTACCCCTATTTTTAAAGGTAGGAAAAAAAGTCTAATTTTTGAGGATATGTTCACGATTTTTCAAAGCAAAATTGTAAATTAGTCTTCTAATTTTCTATCTTTTGGTAGTAGACTTGGGCTTATTAAACATGTTTTAAACTCTATTCCCATTTTTCATTTTTCACACTCTTAACCCTACTCCTTCTATTTGTCTTAGATTGGAAAGATTGATAAATAAGTTCTTTTTGGGGGCTAAGAATAATAGTTCATGTATTTTTTGGTCTTCTTGGTATAATATGTGTGGGCCTTTAAATGAAGGTGATTTAGGTTGTAAGAATATTTTGGACATGGTTAGGGCCTTTTTTCATAAGTTATGGTACACTTTTAGATCGAGCTAAAATCTTTTTATGGGCTCAATTAATACATGTTAAGTATTGCAAAGAGGTGCATCCTACTTTATGTAATTTTTAAAAGAGCTGATTCTTTTGTTTGGAAACGTTTATGCAATATTAGCTAGGAAGCGGATCAATTTATCCAATGGGGCTTGGGTAAAGGTGATGTTTTCTTCTGGCAAGATAATTGGTTAGGTAAGGGCTCTATAGATGGTATGCTCTATTCTCATACTTTAATTTCTACTAAGGTGCACCACTACATTGAGAATGGAAATTGGAATGTCAATAAACTTAGTGATATTTTACCTTATGAGATTTTGAATCAAGTTTTAAGCATTCCATTACATATCATTGATAATGACCGTATCCTTTTTAACATTTCTACTAATGGTCTTTTTAAAATTAAAAGTGTGTGGGAGATGTTCAGAGTTAAGAATGATAGTTCTAGTATTTATGAATCTATTTGGCACAACAATATTCCTATGTCTTACTCTATTCTTGCTTGGAGATGTATTAAAGGCTTTCTGCCGGTGGATTCTCGTCTTTGGAATAAAGGTTTTTATCTTCCTTCTAAATGCCATTGTTGTTTTAGTATTGAGAGCATTAATCATGTTTTTCTCAATGGTAATATTGCTCAAAAAGTTTGGAGGTATTATGCTTTTATTATTAACAAACCTTATTCTGTGTATGTTAGTAATGTTCTGTCTCTTTTGAATGATTGGGTGACTAATACTAAAGGTCACATTCTTAATTTATTATAAATTCTTGTTTTGTGGTTTCTTTGGAAGGCTCAGAATGATGCTAAACATAATGGTGTTAAAATGGATGCCAAGAGTATTATTTCTAATATTAATAACAAACTTTTTCAACTGGTTGCTATTAACCTTATTTATAGTAAGAATTTCAAGAATTGTGAAGATTTGGGTGTTAAACTGGGTATTCTTGTCTATGCTGAGGATTTGGTTAGAAATGAAAGGGTTGTCAGATGGTTTAAACCTTTGTCTCCTTCTTTGAAACTTAATACTGATGGTTCTGTTGATATTTCTTTTGCGGGAATGAGAGGTATTATTCGTGATAGCTTTGATGAAGTAATTGTGGCTTATGTAGGCCCTTTATATCCGTGTAAGGTTATTTTTGCTGAACTGATGGGTTTACTTAAAGATCTTTTTATCTGCAACAATAGAGGTTTTGTTAATATTGAGATTGAGGTGGATGCTCTACTCTTAATTCAAATTATTAAAAATGAGGATGTTTTTTGTCCTCAGTTTTTTTTACATTATTAGGAGAATTCATATGGCCCTCTCTAATGAAGCATGTCTTTAGGGAGGGTAATGCCTGTGCTGATTGCCTGGCCAAACTTGGTAGTAGGTTGGAGGAGGATATGGAATTTAGTAATGATAATTTGCCGCATCTTTTGAAGGGGTTGGTTAAACTAGACAAAATTTGTTTGCCTTATATCAGATATGGCTGATCGTTATATGCTGGTGGTGCTGGTTGCTGTGTTTTTATTTCGAGCTGTGTTGTCAGCTGTGGATTACTGTTGGTTATTCTCTAGGGTGTTTATGTTCTGTTGAGTATTACTTCCTGGGCGTTGGCATGAGTGGTTGGTTTGCTCTACTTTTTGGTTAGCTGTTTCTTATTACCAAAATTATTGCTATTCATTTTCTATCATTAATTCATATTAGACCGTTGGGGTTAAGTTTGATAGCTATAGCTGGATTAGCATTTCTTGGAACTCTTAGCAGAAGTTTAACATTGGTATGGGTTTTAAGTTACCTTCTATTTTATGTTTAGTTTCGACTAACTTGGTTTGTTGTGTGTCTTTGGTTCTTGTTTTTTGTTTTTGCTGCGGATTGCTGGACGTTGTCCCTATCATTTTGTCTTTATTGGGTTGGTTTTTGGCTGCTGATATGATTTTCTACAAGGACTATACTAATAATTCCAGATGCCTTTTCATTGGGTGTTTGATTTTGCTTGGGTTAATGTGGGAGGTCATTGAGTGGAATTCGTATCAGCAGTAGTTTTTGGTCCATACTTTTCACCTGGGTAGTTTCTGTTTTTACTTTTACCTTATAATAGTCATGCTGGTATTACTGAAGTTATCTGGTTTAATGATAGTAATTCGATTTTTGTTTTGTGTATGAATGGGATTCATATGAGGAATAGTTTCTTTGATAAGGTGAATACGAGGGAGGAGATTTATCAGGTGATCACTTTGGATGGTTGGAGTATGCTGGGCCTATTTTATGCTCATAGTGATAGGTTTTCCAACAGGCATATAATTGGGTCTTTTTACTGTTTTATTTACTATATGTCTTACATTTCTTTTTAGAGAATTCTTTGCAAGGAAAATTTATCTTTTCAATTATGGAGCTTCAATGATCGCAAGGTACTCTTGGTTTGTATTTTTCAATGCCACTTCAATTTTCATCAATATTTTTGCAGGAAGAATGTGCTGAACAGGATTAATCTGCTCTTCCTTTTTTGGGTTCTGTCCACTCACAGTCCGAGACTTTATTTATGTCTTTTATGTAATCTTAGGAAAAGGAACCACCGGCTCTTAGGTTTTATTTCTATTTTTTTGTAGCTCTTATGAGCAATAGCGAGCTGGAGGATCTTTCTAAGAATTTTATAACCAAATTTTGGATATTAATGAGTAGGCCCCTCAGTGGGTTTTAACAAAAAAAGAAAAAGAAAAAAAAAGAGATATATATATATATATATATATATATATATATATATATATATATATGGTTAAAACCCCCAGCGGGTCCTACGAGTTAAATTAAAAAAAAAAAGATTAAAAGGTCCTTAAAAGGAACCTCCAGCTCACTACTATTCCACAGAGCTACAAAATAAAGCAAAATAAAATCTAAAAGCCGGTGGTTCCTTAAACTATTAGTTACAAAATTACCTAAAAACATACTAAGGCTGCAAGGAGACATCACCCAAAAAAAGAAGATCAGAGCAAAATCTTTCAGCATGAGCTTCCTGTAAAAATTATTAACCTCACCGTAGATGTCCCAGCTAGTAGAAACGTCCAATAATCCAGGTTGAGCATAAATCCTACCAACAAACCTACATAAAAATAAAAACTTACATACCATAATAGTTAGATAGCTGTTATGAGAAAATAAAAAAATTACCATTAATCCAAACCCCACCAAAAAATAGCAAACATCATAAATCTTATACTTCACGATATAATTAGCAGTAGATAACAGGATCCGATTTCTCATGTAGAAATTCAACCCGGAATGATTGGAGCAATCAATCAGAGCATTAGAGCAGAGCCCCAGGAAACCAGCAAGACCAGCATTCTAGATGTGAGCACAACCCAGGGCCACACCAAAATCCAGATTATCAATATTAAGATTTAAGAAGCTCCAACATAGAGAAACAACAGCCTTAACCCACAATTACAAGCACAGACAGACCAAATACAAAGACCTCCCTGAGAAGAACCTCAAAATGGTAAACGTAAACCAGCCAACAAAATAAAAACTCAAACTCATCTAAAGATCCAAACACCTGAAACAAATGGAAGCAACAATAGAAAAATCTAACCCAGACAGATGCAAAGGCACCAGAACAAAAAACAAATCAACCATTTCGAATATAAGTTAAACCAACTTTATCCAATAAAATCATACCCTTCAACATCGGGTGTAAATTCCGAATATCAAACTCCTCATAATTATTAAGATAACAACCCTTATTAGCTAACCAATTAGCACACACATTACCTTCATAATAGATGTGAGAGGTATAATAATTAAGAGAAGAAAGAGAAATCTTAATTTTTCTAATAAAGTAAAAGTTTTTAGGATTACCAGGCACATCATCAGTAAAAGTCTGATACCACCCGCACCAGCAAGATTTGGTCCAACTAACCCATCAGAATTGAGTTTAATATAAGGAGGTCTAGGTTTAATCCATTTCACAATCTTATCAGCCGGGTTAAAAGTCACATGCCTCATATTAATACCAAGAGCAACAGCCAAATCCCTATAGTTATGAAAGTTCTCAATAGAAATAACCTTGTAGGAAAATAAATGCACAATTTTATTTCTCACATTCGATATAATTTGAGAAGCATCCATATTTATCTCATTGTGCTTGGCCTCATTTCTAGCTTTTCAAATATAGCATAAAATAAGGATAGGAATCATATTACAAATATGACCTTTGAAATATGCATCAAACTCTCTAATATAGAGAAGATACTATTGTGTTGGGTCACTAAACTTTTCTTGGCAATACTATTGAAATAAAATCACACTTTCTTGGTAATAACACCATTCACAAAAAGATGATCAATACTCTCCACATTAGAGCAACATAAACATTTAGAAGAGAGGGTAATACCTTTTTTTGAAGTAGAACATCAACCGAAAGATAACCTTTAAGACACCTCCAAACGAGAATAGAATAAGAAATCGAAAAATTCTTATGCCAAATAGCACACAAAATAATTGATATGTCAAGATTGATTCTAACAGTATCCCAAATATTTTTTAAATGAAATTTACTAGAAGAAGAAAGAGAAAATAAGATTTTATCTTTGCATTGATCTTGTAATGGAATATTCAAAATAATTTCCAATAAAACTAAAGGAACAACTTCCCTAAGCTTTATGATGTTACATCTATTATCAATAAAAAAATTAGAGAATTTAACAGTGTCAATAGAATGCGTATTTAAGAAAGTGTCAATAGACATATTTCCCAACCAGTTATGTTTCCAAAAATAAACATCACCTTTTCCCAGTCCCCATTGAATAAACTGTTCAACTTCCCATTTAATGTTACACAATCTTTTCCATGTCATAGAATCAACATTTTTGTAAAAGCATAAACTCATATGCATATTATTACAATACTTAGCATTCATATAATGGGCCCATAAATGGATATTAGATCTAAAAGAAAACTACAATTTATGGGAAAAAACTTTAGCACTATCAACCAAATTCTTGCAACATAAACCCCCTTCATTCAAAACCCCACAATTCTTAGTCCAAGAGGACCAACGTATACCATTGCTATTGAACTTAGAGCCCCAAAAAAATTTGTTCATCATCCTCTCTAATCTACTAAAAATAGCAACAGTAGGCATTAAAGTATGAAATAGATAAATAGGAATAGAATTTAAAACCAATTTTATAAGAACCAGTCTACCACCAAAAGACAAAAAATTAGACGACCAATTAGCAAGCTTTTTCTGAACGTTAGTAAAAATGTCTTCAAAAAGAAAATTCTTCTTTTCACGTTTATAAATTGGAGTTCCCAAGTATTTTATAGGTAAATTTTTTTATCGGAAGCCACAAACCCTTTGAATCGCGTTAACTCTGGTATGGCTAATCGATCTGCCAACAATAAAATTGCTTTTGTCTTTGCTGATAGCTAAACTGCTTAGATCATGAAAATTAGCAAGGAATTTCATTAAAACTTTTATATTCTTGATGGAACCATTAGAAAATAAAATGAAATCATCAGCAAAGCTAAGATGAGATATAGGGAAGTCCCTTTTAGTACAAAAATTAAGGCTAGGGTTTCTAACATATAAATCATCTAAGCCCCTAGACAAATATTCCATAGTAATGATAAAAAGAGTAGGAGAAATAGTATCACCTATTCTTAGACCTTTGGAAGACTTGAAATAATCATGATTCTTACCATTGATAATAACAGAAAAATAACAGTTCTCCACACTATTTTTAATAAGCATAATTAAATAATCATTAAAACCAAAAAGAGACAGCACCTCATAAAAAAAATTCCAATTGAGATTATCATAAGTTTTAGTAATATCCAGTTTTAAAATAATGTTTCCCCCAGTAACCTTAGCATTAATATCATGAGTAAGCTCTTGAGCAAGAAGAACATTATAAAAAATACTTCTACCCTTCACAAAACCAATTTGATTATACGAAATAATTTTAGGAAGGATATTAGTCAATCTATTGGCAATGATCTTAAGGATAAGCTTGTTAAAAAAGGTACAAAGACTAATTAGTCTGAAATTATTCCAAGTATTGGCCTCATCTTTTTTAGGGATAAGGACAATATTAGTAGAAGAGAAAAATTTCGGATAGGAATTACCCTCAAAGAAATCTTTCATCGCTTCAATAACATCTAACTTAATAATCTCCCAATTTTTTTTGAAAAAAATTGGTAGTAAACCCATCCGAACCCGTAGTAGCATCCCTATTCAGATCATTAATAACATTGAAGATTTTATTTTTAGATGGAATTTGACAAAAAAGATTGTTATCAATATCATTAATAAGCTTAGGAATAACATTAGAATTCCTTATAGGAGAAAAAATAGTATGACTGTTAAAAATCTTCATGAAGTGATCAACTCCAGACTTACAAATCAAATCATCCGACTCAATTAAAATACCCTCATTATTAATAATTTTATGAATTTTATTCTTATTAGCCAAAGCATGAAAAAATTTAGTATTCTTATCACCCTCCATAACAACTTTAGCATTAGACTTTTGCTTCCAGAAAGATTCTTCATGAAGTTACAATTGAAAAAGATTCTCCTTAGCTTGTTAAGACAATTCAGATTTTCAAAATCCGGATTCTCCAAATGAATGATATCCAACTAAGAAACTTTTCTCTCTGCTTCAATAATATTAGAAAAAATATTTTAAAAATATTTTTGTTCCACCATCTCAGACATTGTTTAAGTCTACTCAACTTAGCCCAAAGTCTCAACTATCAGTGATGCTACTGTCAGGGTGCACGGGGGCAGTCCAATTAATCTCAACCACATTTTTAAAGTTAGCATAAAGCATCCACATATTAAGGAATCTAAAAGCATAAGAACCAGTAAGACAACTATCATTAATATTCAGAAGGATAGGAACATGATCGGAGACCATTCTACTTAAATGTTCAACATTCGTAATAGAGAAATCAGTAGTCCATTCATTATTGAAAAGGAATCTATCAAGCCGTTGCCATAAATTAGTTCTATTCTAGGTGAAAGGACTCCCATAAAAACCAATATCATTTAAATTATAATCATTAATCATCGCATTAAAGTCTTCCATAGCTTTAGTGTTGGGAGGATTTCCTTGACTCTTTCAGAAGCATTAGAAATAATATTGAAATCACCTCCCACCCACCAAGGACCATTAATATTAGCGAAAAAATTAATTAATTGTTCCCACAGAGTGATACGATTCACTCTAGTACAAGAAGCATAAACAAAAGAGGCATAACAGTTAACATTAAAAATATTGATATGATAATGAGTAACTTGATGCCAATCAGCTACAATATTTAAAGATATGGCATTGTTCCACATAATCCAGATTTTATTAGAGAAATTAGCAAAATGCATAGAAAAACCCAAAAATTTAGCAGTATAATCAATTTTATCAGAAGCAATAAGAGGTTCAATTAAAACTAACACATGAATATTATGAATTCTACAAAGGTTTTTAATTCTAATCTTCGAGTCCCGACCACATATACCCCTAACATTCCACATGAGAGCTTTAATCATTGCAATCTTTTGAAGAAGTTTGAGCTCTGGTGGATCTAGGAGTAGCAGGTAAAATATTTTTAGCTTGCTTACCTTTCTTTTTACCAACCTTAATGAAATTGGCCTCATCAGAACTTTTTTGAACATCTTTATCATGATTAGAAAAAGAAGAAGTACCCCGATTCATAATGATATTATCGACATAGGAAGAATGTGGAATGAATTCACCTTCTTCACAAGCCTCATTAGAAACAAAACAATTACCCACCATTTCATTGTCCTTCAAATTATTAGTTATAGAATTGTCGATCACACAAGGTTTAGTAACATTAGGAATAACCATGTCATTAAACATAGACTCAATAGAAACAAAAAAGATTAGGTTTAGTTGTAATTTCAGTGGTAGTATCAATGAAATTTATTCCATCCTTAGCATTTAAAATAGTCACACTGGTTTCCTGAATCTCATCTCACTACAGGAAAAATGGCCTATACCGGCGGTTTATAGGCCGTCGGTATTACCGGCGGCTCCGCCGGCGGTTACGCCGTCGGACTCTAACGACGGCCAAATCGACGGCTTAGCTACGATACACCGTCGGTATTACCGACGGTCTCTAAACCGCCGGATATCAACATTAACCGGCGATTATCCGGCGGTCTAAACCGCCGGTGATAAGTGATTTTGTTCCGGCGGTTTAGACCGCCGGAAAACCGCCGGATATCAACGTGAACCGGCGGTTTTCCGGCGGTCTGAACCGCCGGTGATAAGTGATTTTGTTCCGGCGGTCGAGACCACCGGAAAACCGCCGGTAAAAGCCCTAATACGAGCCCCCTCGCCTCGCTCATTTCATTTTCCCTGTTTCCTTCTCTCTCTCGGTCGCTCGCTCTATCAGCTCCTCCGCTCGTCTGATCAGCCCCCGACGAAGGAACTCCGACCGCCGACCCCATTCCGACCGCCGCCGACCCCAGTTCGACCGCCGCCGTCCCCAGTCCGGCCGCCGCCGACGAGTTTACTCCGACGCCCGACCGCCGACCGATTCCGACCCCAAACAAACCGATTTCTCTTTTAAGGTTATTTTTTTATGGTTTTTCTTTGATTATTTGTTGATATTATCTTGTTAGTTAATGTTTTATACTTTAAAAATGTGGGAGAGAGTTATGGTGCATAGGTTTAGGTGTGCTTGGATTAATGCTTATAATGTTTCTCAAAATCAATTTGGATTAATGCTTGGTTGTGATGCAATGGAAGTCATACATTTTTTGAGAGGTTTGATGGAGAAATTTAATGAGAATAAGGAGGTCCTATTGTGAAAATGTACACATATTTTTGTAGTTTAGATTGTATTTTAGTTTTATTAAAATTATTGTAATCTAGATTATTTTGAATATCGTATATACTCTGTAGATGAGCATTCTTTATGGTTTGAGATGATAGCTTGCTCTGGTGAAATAATAAATTACAAGAGTATTAGCAAGTAAATAAAAAAAGTAGGTTTAAATTTCTCATTTAGATCATGGGGCGTTACAATACACTTGTGTGGCTGATTTATAATCCTCTTTATGTGTAGGATAAATGAGTTGAGTTTTACTTGGTGTTATTGGTCGAATCTCAAATAAATTTGGAGTTCATGTCGCTCACTTAAGAATAACTATTATTTACTATGAGTTAAATATACCCTTCTATCGTAGAGATGTAATTCATATTACCTTTATTAAGTTATTAGATATTTGGTAGGATTTTGAGTCTTCGTTGTTATTCAGCTATTTATTTCTGCTGCTTGTATATCTCTTTTATTGATCATAAGAAAATATCACGTAGTGTAGGCACTTTTGCCTTGTTATGTTGTATAATTCTTGTGCTTTGGAAAAACCTATTTCCTTGGGCATTATATATATTTAATATAATATTTATTTCTTTCAAAATTCATATTTTATTATGAGAAGAACACTATTAATATAGATTTTAATATGAATGAGAATAAGGAGGACCAAGTCAACCAGGGTTGATCACCTTGCCCCTTTAGGCCCCAAGTCAAATAAATGCAACATATGGATAAGCTTTTGTTCTTTTAGAGCATGATTAAGTCCTTCAAAGCATAAAAATCTATTTTGATGTATAACAAATTGTTTATGCCTCCAACATGTAGGGTACGTTTACTTCAACGTGCAAATGACTATCCAAGAAGAGAGATATTGAATGTATAATAGATTGTTGCCGGGTCGAAAAGGATTGACAGTTGAATTTATACAGGGAGTTGAAACTTTCATTCAAGTTGCATCTCAACTGCCTTCCTTTCAGCTTGATAAAATGTTTAGATGTCCGTGTTCGAAGCATAAAAATGTTTAGAACAGAGCCTCTGACTGCGGCGGTTTAGGAAGCTCTCTTCATACTGGTGGATCTGTACCTCATACAGAACATAGGCGGCGACTGGTAAGTGTTTTGAATTGGTTTATTACATATATTTATGTTAGTATAACTAAGCATCAAATTTTCAGAAAGAGCACCTGGGTCGAGAGCCAACACCATTGAAGCTGCATACAAGAACTCATCAACATCAAGCTGACCAGCAGTGGGTTGATGAGAAATCTAAGAAGGCTCATGTGAGTAAAATTTTTGGGATTTTTAGAATAAAAATTTATTTTAATAAAACTATTTGTAACTTGCAGGATGATTTCTTACGAGTTAGAGAAAGTAGGCAGTCCACTGGCGAGGGATCATCTTCTGGATCGGCCCATACTTCTGAGTATCAGACATGGTCAGAAGTTGTTGGTGGAAGACAGAGGGGGAGGGTATATGGCATGGGTTCACAAGCTTTTGCTATTGAGGGCAGTTCATACACCTCTGCATTCCATGATCCAAGTGGAGCTGAAGAATCTGTAAGTGAGAGGGTTGCAGCACTTACTAGAGAGATTGAAGAGATGAAAATGGTTCAAGCTAGAGAGATTGAAGAAATGAGGAAGGCTCAGAATGAAATGCAAGCAGAGTTGCAATCCTACAGAGCTGGAAAACAAAGGAAGAAGGACCAACAGGAGCAGCCATCTGCAGACAGTGAGGATACCGATGATGATTAGATGTTTATTATGTTTGATGAATGTATTAATTAGAACTTGTGAACTTCTGAACTGGTGATTGTAGCATTATCATGAACTATTTTGTGAATTTGTGATTGTAATGTTGTGATGAATTTTGTATTTTCTGGTTGTGATGAATATAGCGGCGTGTTGCCCAACATATATATGCTTTTTCTGCAGGTTTAGACTTTAGGGTGAACCTCCCTCAAATAGAGGGGATGC
This sequence comes from Dendrobium nobile, assembly GCA_022539455.1. Classification (NCBI taxonomy): domain Eukaryota; kingdom Viridiplantae; phylum Streptophyta; class Magnoliopsida; order Asparagales; family Orchidaceae; genus Dendrobium; species Dendrobium nobile. Next base: position 8,304,069 of record CM039719.1, on the reverse strand, counting down.
TGTCAATTTTTTTTTCAGGTGCTACAGGTTTCCGGCGGCTAACCGGCGGTTTAGCCGCCGGAAACTACGATACCGGACGGACAAGATAAAGCCGCCGGTTATATTATTAAACCGCCGGTACGTACCGACGGCTTACCGACGGCCGCCGGCGGTTATACGTTGGACGCATGACGGTTTAAACCGTCGGTAATACCGATGGCTATAACAGTCGTCAACCGCCGGTACCTTACCGGCGGTCTAACGGCGCCGTCCGGCGGTCTAATGAACCAGACGACGCCAGGTTTAACTGCCGGAAAACCGCCGGTACTTTGACCGGCGGTTACAATACCGGCGGCCGAACCGCCGGAAGACCGACGGTTAAAATTCCGGTGGTCACCGGCGGTATTGGCCGCCGGAAAACCGCCGCAAAAATAAACCGCCGGTAAAAAGCCGTCGGAATTGGTTTCCTACGCCGTTTTTACCGGCGGTTACCAAACCGCCGTTAGACCGCCGGTAATGTAAAAAACCGCCGGTAATTCTACACTAACCGCCGGACAAAATCGCCGGTTTTCAACGTTTTTCCTGTAGTGTCTGACGAAGGCCCTACATTTTCTAAGTTTTCAACAACAGGGTTATCAATGATTATTTCTAAGTTATGAATAGAGGGATGCGGTTCCACCTGATTAACTGTGATCACTTAATTATTTTCCACCAAAGGAACATATATTTTATTTTTTTCGACAGATCCAAGCTCCCCACTAGTCACAACATTATATTTTTTTAAATCTGGGTGTAGTTTAAAAGAATCATTTTGAGCATGTCCGTGAATTTTATAATAAGAACAGAAATGAGAAACTTTTTCAAACTCAACCATTTGCAAATACCCGTAAGCTTTGGACCCAACCTAGACTTCCTTCAGATGTTTTTTGGAAATATCAACCTCAACAAGAACTCTAGCTACAAAGGGTTGGGTACGATATGCAGTTGCCTGGTCAGTTTGGAGAGGCCTCCCAAATATCGTACCCAACGCATGCAAGACTTTCGGGTTAAAAAAATGCAGATGCAAATTCGAAAATAATATCCAGATCGGAACTATAGGTGATTCTTCCTTAATGTCGAAAAATGGCGTTCATTTGAAAATTCTCATTTGACAGTTAAAGATAAAATAAGAATGCATAGCAAATACTCGACTGTAATCCAGATCATTAAATAATTGTATAACAACATGCCGAGAATCCAGAAGTCCAACCGAATAAAAACCAGAAAGTTTCAACGAGGAAAAAAATGGCGGATCACATCCAGATTAGGTCGACGTAAACTGAACTTTTTGACTAGCGTAAATTGAAAAGGCAAAGCGAGTTTAAGGACTTCATCATTAGATAAAAGAATGCCCGTAACCCCATTAAAAACTGATTGAGTTAAAGAGGGAAGGACATCACCTGACGCCGTGCTACCCGACAATACCTCTCTTCGAAGAACGAGATCGAGAAGGTGATTTTGATCCATCAGCATCAAGGTTAAAAAAACCCTTATTCTTCTTCAACACAGGCTCATACGCTTTCCCCCATGGATTCAATGAAGGAATGTCTGCAATTCAAAAATAAGCCCAAAAAGGGCAAGAAATCCAGAGAGGCCAACCAAAACACTCAGATCTCACAAAAAAGGAGAAATAACTGGAGGAAGCAAGGCCAAAACGATTGGAGAAGAGAAGCGCAGAGGGAACCCTAAATCACCAGAGCGGCGCATTAGGTCAAGTGTTAGGTTCACTGAGAACATATATATATATATATATATATATATATATATATATATATATATATATATATATATATATATATATATATATATATATATATATATATATATATATATATATATATATATATATATATATATATATATATATATGGATAGAAACAATTTTAAATATAATAACACTAAAATGCGCGATGATAGGATCATCATTGCTTTGAAATCTAAAGTTCAACTACTTTTTATTGCTAACGTCCTTAAACCTAAGAACTTTAAAGGTAACACTTTATGGTCTTCCTTTTTAAACATTAACATTCATACCAATGATCATTAAGGGAATGCTAGCTTTGTTGCTTCCTAAAATTATATCCCCTAGTTAAATTCGGTTTATTTTAAAAGGCCGTGACATTTTTGATAATATACTTCATGCTCAAGAAATTACCCATGATGTTAATGCTAAGGTGAAGGGAATTAATTTTATCTTTAAACTTAACATTATCAAAGCCAATGACAACCTTAATTAGAATTTTCTTTATAAGATATTATCTCTATTTGGTTTTAATTCTTCTTTTATTATGTTTATCAAGAATATCATTAAAAACTATTTCTTTTATGTGATTATCATTGGTAAAAGTCAAGGTTTTTTCAAATCCTCTCAAGATTTGAAAGAAGGTGACCCTATTTCTCCTGCTTTATTTATTATTACGGTTGAATACTTATCTAGGGGTTTGGAATATCCTTATAGTCGAGATCCCAAGTTTTATTATTGCATTATTAGTGATTTTTTCATTACTCATCTTAATTTTATTGATGATTTTATCATTTTCTCAAATGGTTCCTTAAATAATTAATTTTAAGATATTCTTTAAATTTCTTTTACAATTTTAACAAATCAGTGTCATAAACATTAATAAAGATAAGAGTTATTTTATTAATACTAATTCTATTAATCAGGATAGAATTAATGTTATTTATCATAAATATGTTTTTGTTCCAAAATCTCCCCCAATTAAGTACTTAGGGACCCCTTTTTTAAAGGTAAGAAAATGTCTCATCTGTTAGAGGACATTTTTGCTTCCATTCAAAGAAAAAAAAAGTTACATGGGCTTTTAATTTTCTTTTTTTTGGTTGTAGGTTAGTTTTAATTAACAATGTTCTTTGCTCGTTACTTATTTATATTTTTCATACTATCCAGTCTACTATGACTATTTGCTTACATTTGAAGAGACTTTTAAACAAGTTCTTTTGGGGATGTAAGAATGTCAATTCTTTTATATTATTTGGTCCTCTTGGAAGAAAAGCTATGGTGTCCTTGATGAAGGGGGGCTTTGGTGTAAAATTATTGTGGATACTACTCATGCTTTTTCTCATAAATTATAATTTTATTCCTTCAGAACAAATAAAAATTTGTAGGCTAAATTCATGATGACCAAATACTATCATACTAATCACCCTCTTAATTTATATGATTATAAGAGGTTTGATTCTCTGGTGTGGAAAAGGCTTTGCTCTATCAAATGGGAGGTTAAGGAGTACATTCAATAGGGTATTATTGATGGTAATATTTTCTTTTGGCAAGATAATTGAATTAGGTCTTATTCTATTTATAATTATTTACACTCTCATTCTATTGCTTCTATTAAGGTGAATAGTTTCAATGAAGATAAATCGAATGCTAATAAAATATTAGATTTTGCTCCCGATAATTAAGTTGACAAAAATATGTGGATTCCCTTACAAATGAATATTGGGGATTGTATCTTGTTTAAACTGTCCATTTATAATAACTTTGTTCTCAAGAATTTGTGAAATTCTATTAGAGCTTTTCATTGTAAATCTTCTCATTTTGTTGTCATTTGATATAAAAATATTCCTATGTCATATTCTATTTTAGTTTGGAGAGTTTTACATAAGATGCTTCCTATTGATACTCTCTTAATGAAAAAAGGTTTTTATTTTCCTACAAAATGTCAATGTTGCTATCATATTAAATCTTTGAATCATGTTTTTGTGAATGATGTTATTGTTGTTAAACACGTGGAGTTATTTTCATGACATGTTTAACAATTATAATTTCAATTGTAATATTGATATCTTTTCTATATTGCATTCTTGGTTTTCTCCTGTTAAAGGTCACATCTTGAATATGATTCCAATTCTTATTATGTAGTTTCTTTAGATGGAAAGGAATTATTCTAAACATAAAAAACATTAATTAGGATGGATTTAAGGCACGCTCTTACTAAAGTGAATGACAAATTTTTGCAAATGTTTTCCTTTAACCTTATCACTGCTAGTAATTTTAAGAATTGCAAATTTGTTGCTCAAAAGTTTTGTTATTTCTATTAGCATTAATGATATTTATAGGAAGGAGAGGATTGTGTGGTTGCTTAAACTCACCTTACCTTTTATTAAGATGATAATTGCTGATTCTATTACCAATTTGCATGCTAGGTGTGGTGGGATCATTGAGGTAATATTATATGTACTTTTGCTAGTCCTTTAAATCCTTACACTTTGACTGTGGTGAAACTTATACCGCTTTCCTATGGGCTCCATTTGTGTGATTCTTTAGACATTAAAGCTTAAGACATTTGGGTGGAGGTTGATACTATGCTTTTACTTTATTTTATTAAGGGTGATGCTTCTAGGAATCCTAATAATTTTAATCTCATTAGAGAGGTTAAACAAAGTCTTTGTAAATTCAATTATCATTTTACTCATATTTATCATGAATAATTGTTGTGCTGACTAGCTTGCCAAATTTGGGTGCTAGTTAGATTCCTTCCAAAACTTTTGGTTTGTCTTTACCTTAGTTGTTGAGAGGGATGGTAAATTTGGACAAAGCTGGTTTGGCCTATATGAGAATTTGATGGCTTATCTTTTATTATGTTGGCAGCTCAGTTGGTTTTCTCTGGTTTTGATTCATCTTATGTGTTTTTCCTCCACCGGGCTATGAGGTTTTATTCTGTAGTGTTAGATATGTTCTTCTCTAGTTATCTTTGCTCTTTTGCGGTGGTTATTGTTGGGTTCTTTTTGTTTCAGTGGAGTGCTGCTGCAATATTAATGCATTTTTCATGATTTTGCTGGTTGTTGGTTCCATGAGGTATACTCACATTCTGGTTTTCTCCATTGTGAGTTTCTTGATTGTCCTTCTTTCCATTATCTTTCTTGATTATGTTGAGTGGATGGGTTTTTGGTATGATTGCAAGTGGTTCAACCATGACTGGAAATTTGATTAGCAACTAGCAATCAACCTACCTCTATTTTGTTTATGAGTTGGGTGGTTGTTCGACTTACTGTGGGGATTTTTGGGGTGTGGCTCACCATTTTGTCTGATTTTATTTCAATTCAACAACTTTAATATTGTTAGTTCTTTTGCTTCTGCTGTTGGATGTCTATTTTATTATTTGACTGGGTTGGTTAGTATTTATCTTCTTTACTGTTCTGTCTCATTATATTGGATGGTTGCTGTCAGCAAGTTTTTGAAGACTGGTTCTTCGTACTACACTATGAGCTTGTTGGGTTATTCTATAGCTTTCTAGTCTGGGGTTTTTCTTATTTCTGAGCTTTTCAGGTTGTGTTTTGGTGGTTGGTTGTCTTCATTTGGGCCTTTTTCTTTTTTCTTATGCTGGTTTCTCTTATTTGCCTGACCCCATTTTTTTTTTTTATGCTCCTTCCGGTGTCTCCCCTGGTTTCTTGCTCTATTTTTAGTGGTTGTCTGGGTACGATTTTTGTTGTATTCAATTCCTCTGTCGTATCCTTTTGGTTGTCTCCTTTTATCTTGTTCAATCATTTTCTTTTTATTTATTGCCTATGCCATAATTTTTGTGGTTGTTGTATTGCAGGTGTGAATCAATTTTACAGGCATTTGATTCGTATCTGGTTCTTAAAGATTATCCAAGCTCTAGTTTATTTTTTGGATTATGATTGCTTGCCTACCTTTTTTTCTCTGTTTATGTATCGTAATTGAGATCTTTTACTCGTAGGGGTTATTTTTACTTTTTGATTGTAGCTTGTTGAGCAGTTAGTGAGTGTTAGATCCTGTAAGGACTCGTAATATTTTTTTACATTATCGCGTAAGCCCTTTTATGAATTTTAACTATAAAAAACACGAATAATATGTAATAACATTTGATATTAGACAATCATAAAAAATATAAAACTATTCCAATTAAGTTAACTCAAAAAAAAAAACAATAATTAAAGTTTAAAAATATTTAAACACGTTGTGTACATAAAGATCAATATGAATGAAGAACATGATATAAAGAATTTAGTTATAATTTGGGATCATTCAAACTCGATTTTCAACAAACTTCTAATATGAAAATGTGCATTTTAATGAGGTGAATCTAATGAGCTAAAATTTTCTCAATTGCTCAATCTTGATATCATTCAAGCACTCAAATATTTAAAAATATAGGATAATCAATGAAGCCATTCGAAACTGTTCATTGGAGACTTTCATATTTCTCTAACCCTATGGATTCCAAAGTCTAAAAGGATTTTAATAATCATGCACTCTTACAATTTTAACTAATATTTCTTCTTTTTTCTTCATTTCACAGTGAGGAATAAGATCTATTTTAAATTTTTATTTTTAGTTTAATCTTTATTATTTTTTTATTTTTATGTGAGGAATAAGATCTAATATTCTAAAACTTATATTTGATTAGGTGAAGGAATCATAGACCAAAACAAATTTCAACATGCATAAAACCAAATCTTAAATGTCTAACAGATAGTTGGACACCATTCCTTCCTTACTAAAATCAATATAATCATTGGATGAATATCATTCCATTACAATATATATCATTGGAAGCACGAACTCCACACGCCTTATATATTCATTATTGCCATAAAAATAGTGGGAAAGTGGTAAGCATTCCCTTCTAATTTCTTTCTTATAATATCATAGACAATGATCTCTAGCTCATCAGCTAAGTTCAGCAATTCTCCCTAATCTTAAATATTTATCATTAACCTTTTGTTAATTGATCTTCTTGTATGCAATATAATTATTTTCATCTATAAATACCAACTCCGAGAAACAACTTTCTTCATAGCAAACCTTGCTATCATCCTCTGATTTTCATCAGTTAATAGAGCTAGCTCTAATGGCCTCTACTATGGTGTCAAGTAGGTTACTTGCTCTCTTTCTATTGAGCCTGCTCAGTTGCAGAGTGCAAGCCCAGCTCTCAACAACCGGCTTCTATGCTCGCACTTGCCCAAAGTTGCAGAGCATTGTGAGCTCAACCATGGCCAAAGCAGTAGCTAATGATTCTCGCATGGGTGCTTCCATTCTTCGACTTTTCTTTCATGACTGCTTTGTTAATGTACGAGACATTACAGAACTAATTTCTCTCCTCATAACATTTTCTCTAATTTCTAAGCTTTTCTAATTTGTTCTTCGATATCTGCAGGGTTGTGATGCTTCAGTTCTTCTTGACGACAACTCAACTTTCACCGGTGAGAAGAACGCGTTCCCAAATCAAAACTCTCTCCGGGGATTTGAAGTCATCGACACCATGAAATCTCTTGTGGAGGCCTCCTGCAATGCAACAGTGTCTTGTGCTGACATTCTCGCCCTTGCAGCTCGTGAAGGCGTTATTCGGGTAAGTATATATGTGGGCACATCGGACTCAAACTTGTGCTCGGATTGTTGTGCTTTTACTGTGCTTTAACTTCCATTTTGCTGTATTTTTATAAAAGGGCAACTAATACATAATTTTAATTGTATATTAGCTTCTCTTTTGCTGCCCTTTTACTGAGCATTTGAAAAGGACAACAAAAGCGCAGCAAAAGAGCAATAAATACTCAATGAGTAAGATGTTTGCTGCTCTTTTGTTATATTAGCTGTCCTTTTGCCAAAACACATAAAAAATACAGTGAAAGTAAAGTAAAATCGCAACAATCCACGCCACAGAATAATTTACCTAAAATATGATAACTTTATGATATAATGATCTAATTTGTATTGAATATGATATATGCAGCTGGGTGGACCGTCATGGACGGTGGCTCTCGGTCGCAGGGACTCGACGACGGCGAGCCAAAGCGCGGCAAATAGCAATCTCCCAAGCCCAGCCTCCAGCCTCTCAACGCTCATCTCCGCCTTCGCGGCGAAGAATATGAGCCCTCGCGACATGACTGCGCTTTCCGGTGCTCACACCATTGGACAGGCCCGCTGCACCACCTTCCGGTCTCACATCTACAATGACAGCAATATAAACCCTAACTTCGCCGCCCTTCGAAAACAAAACTGCCCATCTTCGGGCGGCGACAGCAACTTGGCACCACTGGACCTACAGAGTCCAAACCGGTTCGGGATCGATTACTACCAGAACTTGGTGGGTCGTAGCGGCCTGCTGCATTCCGATCAAGAGCTCTTCAACAATGGGAGTCAGGATTCATTGGTGAGACAGTACAGTACTAATACTCAATTGTTCTTCAGCGATTTTTCTGCAGCTATGGTAAAGATGGGAGCCCTAAGTCCGCTTACGGGCTCCAACGGTCAGATTCGTTTGAACTGCAGGAAGGTCAACTAAATAGTTTGAAATTGTCTTTTCATGAGATGATGGTGTGTATCATGTTATGTTATTTACTCAATATCTTGCCCGTTATTTTTTATTGATTATTGTTGAGAGTTTTTTTTTTAATTGAGAGTAAGTTTTTATTTTAAATTTGAATTGTACCCTTTCATTTATAACTATAAATTTGAGTAATTCATATTATATTCAAAAATATTTGTCTTTCGGAAAAATAATAATAGATTTCTTGTCATATTAGATTTAATTAATGAAATTGCTCAAACATCATTTTGTAATTCTACCCTATTGTTTATAATATAATAAGGATAACCCTCTTAATGAGAGAAAATTTATCATTGATGCAAGCAGGTTTATACATCATGATATGGAAGACAAGATCTAAATTTGTCTATTCTCCCCTTGCCTCATCCCAAGTGCTTGTTTGAGATCGTCTCATCTTTCGTACAATGTCGTGTCTCATCTTCCAAATAACACTGATTAGAAACATATACGCTCTCATCTCCCAGAGATCATGTAATACATCTTATCTCATTGCGACCCAAGAGTTCATCTTCTCCATATGATCTCATAAAACACAGATACAATGGCTCATCACTCATCATTCTCTCGTCCAAGTATTGACCATTTGAACACCATGATAAGTTCACTTTCCCTTGCACTGATTTCTCTTGTATTCTCATTTGGTTGAAACTAACTCTACAATTTGATCCTATATCGCCCGATCATCATATATAATACACACTTGTTGCTGATTATTCTCTCTTCTTATTTGACATACATATATAAGGCACATTTGTTGTCGATCATTCTCTCTTCTAATTTGATCACAATCGTCGCGACTCCTAGCTAGCTCATAGAGCCACTTAACCCACAAGCTTCTCCAAAGTTTTTTAAAGCTCTCCTTAGAAAGAGTCCTAGACGTCAACTCACACTTAGCTTGGAAAGCTATATCCGAAAGCTCTCCTTAGGTGAATTCTCTTGGGTTAGATCATGATGTCAACTAGAAATTTGGACATTTTTTTAATATGTGCCTAATATATAAGAGTTACACTATGTTAATTTCAATTATTTATCATCACAAAAGAATTATAAGGGTATGCTCATGAGACTGGTTTGCTCCTTTTAAATATTTAGATTAGTGAACAAAAAATGCAATAGTTATGTCATGCATCTTAGGATTTGTTGATCATTAGATCATTCTTAATCTAAGATCATATACAATTACTAATAATGTACTAGTATTTATGACAAATTTGTAATTAAAATAATGCAACCAAATATTTTCTATTAGAATGTGAGATTGATCATAAAGAAACTTTTGCTCGATGCTTCACAATGATGACCACTCTATTAAATAGATGTTAAAAATTTTATTCTTCATAGTGATATCAAAAAATAGATTTATATGGTTCTTCCACTTGATAGTTCTACCTTCTCTTTCTCTATATATATTGAAACAAGCCCTCCCCCAATGTGTTCATGATGTGATATATTTTAGTAAAGGTGTCTTCATTTGTCTTTCAAATAAAGTTCATATGACTTATTGTTATATTTTTTGTTAGATAATTGGTTGTATTGCTCTTCCCTTTGTCATAGTAAGGAATGTGATATGCTCCTTGATCCCATTATGTGAAGTTTGTTTGGTAGCTTAAAACTGAGTTTTAGTGCAAATTTAATTTTTTTACTAAAACTCCGTTTTAAGAAGCAATAAAAAAGTCATCACAAACGAAGCCTAAATAAATTGACAATGACTCAACCTAGCTCAAAATGTCAGTCAATTTATGCTGAATGCCTGTCATTTACAATTATCTATTGTTCGTCAAATCATTTGATATATTGGTAGAATAGTAAGCGCCGATAATTTATGGCGGCGGACCAGTAGAGATTGCCATCGAAAATAAACCGCTAATTTTAGTTTATTATGTGGTTTTTATCGACGGTTAAAATTCTGCCAGAAAAACGTCGGAAAACATAATTGCTGCCGAAAGATCGTTAAAAATCTGCCAGGAAAATCCATAGGTAATGGATGATTTCCCGTAGTATTATACATATTTTTTCTTTTATAATAAGAAGTGTTGCGTCCTGGAGTATTCGCGGCGGTAGAGAAATATAAAGTTTAGCGTCTTAGTGCTGTACGAAGATCCAGTACACAAGCAGATAAGTGAGAGGGTGTAGCGTTCATAAGAGACACTAGAGTTTTTACGTGGAAACCCCTGAAAAGGAGAAAAAATCATAGGGCCTTGCCCAGTTTGAATGAATTCACTAGTATTTGTAGTCGATTACAAATGAGGACCTTCTTAGGGAGAAAGCCTTGGCTTGATTGCACAAATGTATACCATATAGAGCACATTACATGGTGGGAGTTACAATAATCAACATAGACATGCTTGTTTGGTCGGCAGGACCATAGTTAATAGGATAGAGGTTGGATAGATCATACTAGGTAGGAGATCAGGGTCAAAAAGATCGTTGTTTGACGATGTAGGTCGGAAGGCCCGTAGTAGGTAACAGAGGTCGGAATGACCATAATAGATAGGGGACAGGCCGTCCGAAAGGCCGTAGTTGGCAGGAGACTGGAGTTAGAGAAAGACGGTTGTATGGTAATGGAGCTTGAAAGGAACGTAGTCGGTGGGAGACAGGGATCCAAAAGATCGTTGTCTATTGATGTAGGTCGGAAGGACCGTAGTAGATGACAAAGTTCAAAAGGACCATATATAGTCGGCAGGAGACAAGGGTTCGAAAGACCGTAGTTGGCAGGAGATCGGGGTCATAAAGACTATTGTCTAGTGATGTAGGTCGGAAGAACCGTAGTGAGCGACGGAGGTCGAAAGGACCATAATCGGCAAGAGACAGGGGTCCGAAAAATTGTAGTTGGTAGGAGACCGGGGTCAGAAAGATTATTGTCTGGTGATGTAGGTCGGAAGGACCGTAGTTGATGACGGAGGTCAGAAGGTCCATAATCGGTAGGAGACAGGCAGTCTGAGCCACATGTGGTGGTACGGCAAAAGTCCGAGCCTCAGATGATGGTCTGGCAGAAGTCTGAGCCTCAGGTGGTGGTTCGGTAGAAGTCCGGCGAGGGTGAGGGCCTCAAGTGGTGGTCTGACGGAGGTGAGAGCCTCAAGTGGTGGTCCGGCGGAGGTGAGGGCCTCAAGTGGTGGTCCAGCGACGGTGAGGGCCTCAAGTGGTGGTCCGGTGGAGAGGGCCTCAAGTGATGGTCCGGTGGAGTAACGACGTTAGGCGGTGGTCCGGTGGAACTCAGGCGGCGGTCGAGGAGGAGCGAGGAGGCAAGAGCGATCTCCGATCTCTCTCTTGCTCTCTTGTTTGGAGCCTTATTTTCAAGAGGAATGAGAGGTTTATTTATAGATTTCGTAGTGGCATGACCTATAAATATGAGAAGGATCAAGATTAAATGAGTGGTTGGATGAATGACTAATGTTGAACCCCTTGACCATGGACAGTTTGATGGACATTTGAATGTCTTAGTAATGTCAGAATTCAGTGATCTTGGGCTCGTTGGTTTCGTCTCGTCGAGCCGCTCTATTCAACAATAAGCATGTCACGTTTGGAAATCGTTTGTTAATCCAAATTATGGTGCGAACCTTTAAATAGAGCCTCAGACCCTTGATTTGGACCCATTTGGGCTCGGATTGAGTCGAATTTGGTGTTGTTGGATTTATATTTCCGAGACGTTCAGTTCGACTGTATGTTTGCTGAAATCCGAGTTCGGATGGTCCCAATTTTTGTTTCGAAAGTTTTCAACTTGATTTTGCCTTGAGATTCGTGCCCGATCAAGATAATTGTTTGATGACGTATCAAGAAGAAATCTCTAGGAAGAGTAACCAATTTGTGCAATAAATTATATATATATATATATATATATATTTTTTTATTCCTTTTTGATCTAAAATTAAAATTTTCATGAAAGAAAATTCTGGAACAAAATTTTTAGAAGTATCAAAATTATTGAATCTTTTCCAAGATTAGTATAATATATAAATAATTAATAATACATCAATATTAAAATAGATCTAATGCTATGTTGCACCGATACACGTATTTATGAAGGCGTGCTGTATCCGATACACCGATACACGGATACGCCTCCGATACTCCACCGATACGTGTCGGATACACCAAAGACGTATCCAATTAAAATACTATTTAATTTCAAAAGGACACACATTTCCGATACACGTGTCCGTTGAAAACCAAACATTGTATTTACTTCAGCGGCTGCGAGCAAAGCTCTCTCATTTCCGAGATGGATTTGAGTCTCTTGATGATATGAGAATATTAGAAATTACTAATCTTTCATTTGATGAGCTTGAATTAAAAGATATGATATTTATTGAAGATGATATAGAAGTTCAAAGACAAACCATTGAATAAGCTAATCATATCATTCCTTCTATTGAATAATTGAAACTTGATGTGCTAGACAATTTATGTTTATGCTTTTGTTGTTGTACTAGACATTTAATGTTTACTTATATTTTGATATTATAAGTTACAAGGCTACAAATGATGTTGTTGTCATTTTTTTTTTGTAATTTCAAATATTATGCTTTGATTGTTTTCTTAATTTTTATGTATGATTTATAAATTATGATGTCGTGTCCGCGCCGTACCCGTATCCGTATTTTAAAGAATTGACATGTCCCATATCCGTATCGTGTCGTATCCATGTCGCCGTATCCGTATCGGTGCAACATAGATCTAATGGCTTTGTGGTCCATATTGATAATTTTTTTTATCACGATTATGTAATATAAAATTTTTTTGTCAGGCAAAGTATTTGATATCTATTGCTAGTTTGCAAGAAAAAAATTACAATGAATATCTTGATGGAATTTATATTATGAAGAGCTTGAATATTCTTAAAGTTATGTTAAAATTAGTATCTATATAATATCATGAACTACATTTATCTTTTTAAAAAAATCCTTTGTTATGATCTAGTGTCAATTGCAACAATACTTTTTAAACAAATTTTTGTTATGGGTAGGGGTGTCAAAATCGGATTGCGGGTCGAGTTCATGTCAAATCCAGAACTGACCCGACGCGATTTGCCACAACCCGAATCCGACCTATTTTTGCAGATTGGTTGACCCTAACCCGTTTTGTGTATAGGGGAGTTAGGGTCGAGTCGGTACTAGGTCATTTTTAGATTTTCAGGTCAACCTAAACCCGATCTGATTTTTTAAACGGGTTAGCCAAATCCATTTTGACAAACGGGTTGACCCTAATCCAGAATTTCAAGTCATGCCAAATATTGACACCCCTAATTTTTGGGGACATTTAGATTAATTAAGGCAAACTTAGACGCATATCACATACGCAACTTGAACATAATACCTCTTAGTTGATGGTCAAAACTTTCAGCCAACCGATCAAGATGAGCTGTGTTTTAAAAAATTTCTCACGAAAGATAGAAGTTGACAGAGTAATACTTTGTTTCCAAATCAAACCTAACATGGAATAAAGTTTATTAGCTCTTACAAAATTCCAAACCATTCAAAGGCCAAAATTGGAACCAGGAGATCCTTTGAAAATAATCTTTTCATCAACAGATAAATCAGTAAAAAAAAACTATATAATTAAAAAAAAGGAAGTAGCTGCAAAAGTAAGTTCTCAAACTAAACTCCATTGACTAACACTAATGAGTTTTTCTAGTCAGCAGTATTACCCTACAAAAAAAATATTAAAAATCTTTTCCAACTTAGGCCCCCCAAACAAGAGGAGTAAGAGCTTGAATAATATTAACAACCCCGATTCAATTATAAGCATGCTATTTTTGAATATCATTTGATCATCTAATTAATGTTCAGAAGCTTCTAAATAAGCATTGAGCCATCAATTTGGATTGGACTGGATCAATTTAATGTTGTTGGGTTTGTCTTTGAGACGTTCATCTTGACTATAAGTTTGTTGAAATCGTAGTACGTATGGTCCCATATTTAATTTTGAAAGTTTTTTATTCATATTTACATCGAGATTCATACCTGGTCAAAATATTTTTTTGATGACATATCAATAATATTCATAACAGCATTCAAAAAAATATTTTTCTGTTGTTCATAATCACCTTCACAAAATGTTGCAGCCGTCCCAAATAAACTACTAATCTATCAATTAGTGCAAAAGAAAATTTATTAACTCATCAATTTTGAATCTAATTCAGGCTTCATTTGGGATAATTTTCTTACTGCTTTCTAAAGCAGCTTTTTACTACAAATTTTTTTTGAAAGCAATGAAAAATTAGTGGTCAAATATTGTTCGAAATGAAGTCTTAATCCAAGAAAACAATTGCTCCTTTTTTTAAGCCATCCTTCTTCAACTCAAAAAGTCTTAATTATAGTAATCAATTCAATGTCTACAAACGGTTTGATTATATAAAAGTTATTATAATGATTCTACATTCAAATTATTGACTGTGCATCCATCAAACCAATATTAAAATGCAACTTGTTTGGCGAGAAGAATTTAATTCTATAATATTGGTATTAATTAATATTTGTTTATCCACAGAGCCGTCTCATATTTTTTCCTACATAAATTTAAATATAAATGGCACATATAATTATGATTATTTTTATAAAAATTAATACTTTGGCTCACAAATTTTACTCATATAATCTTATTTTTGAACAATTATACTAATTTCTTTTATTGTTCTTAGTGCTAAATTTACCCTTCAACATGTGAATGTGAGAGTGAGGAGCAAATTGAGCGCACCCAATATGTACTTGACCTTATCTACGAGTGAGCGTTAGAGAATAGGGGGTTGTCTCGTGAAGAAACTGTCACGTGTGGTCACAGAACGGAGAACGGTCCGGAGGTCAATCAGGATGCGCCACGTCATTCGATACACAACGGCACACATTGTATTGGTGACATGGCACATTCTAATTAGCTTCGGGACGGCGTCTAGTGACTGCACATAAAACATTTTGCTGCCTCATGAGAGCGATCGAAGCCCATAGGAGGCAAGAAGAGTCGAATGAGAAATTAGGGCAACCGTCTGATTAATTTATACTACTTGCAACTAGTCACACACCATTCAATCACAAAAGTAATTATAATAATCAATATTTTTGTAATGAGCAAAATAAAAATTAATAAATAATCTCAAATAAAATATTAATATTTTGTTCATATGAAACAATAATAAGGAGAAAGCCTCACAACTAAAAAAGAGAGCAAAACTTTTATTTTCTTTGTCAAAAATTTAATTTTTTGGACCAGTAAAACTTTCAAAATAATGAAGTTTCAATTAGTAACAAGTTAAAAGCCTCTATTTTCTTCAAATTAGGATGTCAATTCTTACCCTTTAAACATGAAAAGAAAGTTTCTTTAGAACCAAGCTAAGTGTTTTCAATGGTAGTTCATTGAATATATAATTATTCTTTATTAAAATAAAACTGGAAATAGCTAACTTTATCTTACATATGAAGCTAATCACAATTTCAAAATAAATATGGAACCTTTCTATGTTATGAAGATAGCTTGAACCTCATTTATTGTCTTCTGCCAAGTTTTTGTAGACTTGTTCGATCTCAACTTGTATATGTTTGATGGTAAGTAATCTGACATTGATAGGCAAAATATAATATGAGAACGAAGAAGAAATCTTGTGGGAAAAAAATTGTAGTATACTTGGTAATATTTTAGCATTTGAGATCTCTTCTTCTTCATTGTGGCAGTAATAAGATCTCTTTCAATGTTAAAAGGTCGAGGATCCACTACAATACCACTGATATACTCTAAACCACTTAACTGTTTAGAAAATGACATTGCATACACATTTAAGTCTGTTGGGATATAGGTGAAACATATTTGAAAATAAAGAGAAATGTAATAGAAATAGACAATAAGATCAATGAACAAAAGTGCAAGAAATCTATATAGATTCACTTAATTGTTGGTTATGTCTTCTTGTCACCATTGTAGATTTCAACATATTTGATTATAGAATATAAAAATATTATTTCTCTTGAATATCATTAGAACCACCTCCCCCTCCTCATCATCCTCCCCTCTCCCCCCTTATTTATATAAAAAAAACAAAATCTATGGTGGCCACTATATAAGAAAATTTTAAAATTCATTTAATGAAATAACACACAAGAGACTCTGCCTCCCTTTTAACCCCAATAGTGACCTTAATGCAAAAATCGCCCATAACTAAATTTATATAGCACATGTTCTTTGTAATGCAAAAATAGGCTCCATAACTTTGAAGTTTACATGTGAATCTCACCTATAGTCGCTAGAGATGTTACAAACATTGATAAATAATAATAATAATTTTAGAAACTTCTTATCTTATTTCTTCCTGCAGCTGTCTTTAACCATTTGAGGATGTACTTATTAAGTTCATTTAGTGCACATAGTTCATTGAAGGAACCCTTGTGACCATTTAACAATGCCCATTTCTTAGTATTATCTTCATGTGGAGTGATCACTGCCAACAGTGTCGAGCTGTACGTATTACCGTATGCCCAAATCTAAGAAAGAAATAATTATCATTGGTAAAGTTTAGCTAATATATATATATATATATATATATATATTACAAAATTGCATTTATCTTGTAAGAGAAGAAAACATACATCTTCTATGATAGGAGTAGCACTATACACTTTCTCCAAGTATTCAGCTGCAATATATCCGCCTTGTGAAATTTTGAAAATATTCTTCTTTCGATCAATTATTATCAATATCCCATCAGGTGTTATCTCACCAATATCTCCTGAAGAAGGAAAAAATAAATTGAAATAATGTCATAATGGTAAGAGTACCTTATAAACCATTCATTGTTCTACATGTATGAAACCAACCATCTTTGATTATTTCTTTTGTTAACTCAGGGTCCTTGTAGTAGCCAGAGAAGAGTATTATTTTTTCCCTAACAAAAACTTAACCTCTTGAAGGCAGACTGAGTGGATCATAGCCCATCTCAGGAACTTCTTCAAGTCGTAAAAATGTAAATGTAGTGGGTACACCAACAGCTCCAATCAAACAGTGATCATCAGGGAATCTAATGGTAGTTTGACCACAAGTTTCTATAAGCCCTGCATTTGATGAATATTTGACTTTATTTACATCTCCTATGATATAGAAGAGCAAATATGAGAGAATTGGAGATTTATTCTCTTGCATTTTATAGGTTGAAGGTGGGAATAGGGAAATAATTCATTGAAGAGGAGCAATTCTTAATAATGATTACTGACATAAAAGATGTCGGCTTGACTTTTAAGTTTGGTATACAATTCTTGAAATTATCATTGAGGATGAGATTTGATGAAGATATCTGATAGTTCCTCTCTAGAACTAATGAACAAAAATAACATAATTTGGAAGTTTCCCATAAATGATGTGAAAATAAATATTAATGTCTTTTTTGCTCATGGTGGGCATTATGAAATGGAAATCCCATTCCGCTTGGCATAATGAACAATATAAGGTCCATGTTCATCACTGCTCGTATAAATGAATAACCATCAAATTTGCAAGTAATTTCACTAAATTTGCAAGTACAACCTATTTAGCTTAGGCACTATAATGAGCAAGAAAAAGAGTTAAATTTTGAGAGATATCAATAATATGATGATTCTTCCTTTTTTCCTTGATCATTTTTAGCATAAGTTTCATGACAAGAGTATTATTAATGAGCTTTATGTTGTCATAAAATATTATGTTGGCGAGTTCGAGCTCATCTAACTATAAACGAGCTCGAGCCGGCTCGTGAGCCATGAGAAGGAATTTTTAAAATTATGCAAGATTTTTAAAAATTAGGCTGGATTTAAAACTTAAGCATGATTTTTAAAACTTAGTCAAAATTTAGAAAAAAAATTATAAAATGTTTAACATTTAAATAAAGCTTAGATGGTTTTATTTTTTAATATTTAAATTTATTAAATAAAATTAAATTATTTTAAAAATATTAATATTTATTTGAGTCGGCTCATGAGCCGAGCCGGCTCGAGCTCGAACTCGAGCTCAAGCTCGACTCGTGAGCTTGATAAGCTCGGATTGCGAGCCCATAAATGAGTCGAGCTCGAGAGGGCTCGGAGCCAGCTTGGCTCACTTGCAACCCTAGTTACCGGCGAACAAAATTCGTCGAAAAATGCTCAAAATTCATTGGAAATTAGTCTTTTCGATGAATTTTTTTCGACGGTAAAATGCGTGTTGAAAAAGTTATACCAGTGCAAAATAGGCCGCCATAAATATTTTCGACGGATTTCCAGCAAAATTTTTCTGCCGGTAAAATTTCCAGCGAACTATTTTGTGCTAGAAAAAAAGAAAATAAAATCTATAAAAAGTTGGAAAAAACAAACCAACCCGAGTGGCTGCACCAGCCAGGCCCGCCCCAGCCAATCTGCGGCTAGCCCGACCCCCTAAGAACGCCAGTCCACCCAGACCCATGAGAGCAGGCCCGTGGGTCAGCTGACCCGTGGTGCACCCGCCACTAAGGTAAATCTTTATTCTTTTATTTTTTTAATTTATATTAGAAGTTAATATCAATTTAATCAATTTAATTAAATAAATTCATTTTAACAAAGACTTATTAATTTAATTTAACAATTTATTATTAATATAATTAATTTAAGTTAATAATATTTAAATTTATTTAATTTAATAATTAAATATTACTTATTATTTAATTAATTTAATTTAATAATATATAATTTAAATAATTTTATTTGATAATAAGTTATTAAATTATTTAACTTAATTTAATGAAATAATTAATTATAAATATTTGTTATAGTCATTATTTAGGAAAAATTAATTTTGGTCAAACAACCTTGCATTTGAACATAAGTAATAGCTCCCGCATACATATCCTTGATGACTGTTTTTTTTTTTAAATTAGAAACCCGCAAATGGGTTTATGTGTTAATTCAGGGTAAAAAATACATAGTCCTTAAAGGGACCTCAAGCTTACTAATGCTTGAAAGAGTTACAAAAATAAAAAAGAAAACAAAACCTAAAAGCTCGAGTTCCCATCTACACAAAAATACATAATTACCTAGATACATTCTACGGTGCATAAGAATGAGCACCTAAAAAAGGAGGATACCACAAAAAAGAGAGATAGCTCCAATTCCGATCCAGCTCCTAATCCAGCAAGGCAACAAAACTTCCACCCACACTAAAAAAACACTTGTACAAAATAATAGAAACCATAAAGCAAGAGAAATTAAAATAGCCCTACCAATGCAGCACACGACCAACCCCCAACTGAACCAGAAAAGCAAAAGCCATGACAAATCAAATTAGAAAAACAATCCAGTTAACCTCCACAAGAATAAATGCCAAATCCTAAACAAAGAAACAAAAGGCAGCAATAAGGCACAAAGCTACCTGCATAGACCAACAAACCAAGCTTAAATAAAACAGAGAGCAGCCGGAGGGGGTGGAAACTCTAGGCTATCACACAACCGAAACAAAAAAAACAAGAACAAATACAAGAGAAACCTCCCAGAATCCAAACCAAATCAACGACAGTAAGGATCCAAAAGCAATGCAGCCCAAAGCTAGGACGGGACCAACCACCCAGGCAATCCAACAACCATCAAAACAACCAGGATAAGAGGGCAAACCAAGCAAAAGAATAATTCTAAACTAGACCAGATAAATGCATATCACAAAGGGAGGCAACAAAATAGAAAAACCCTCTAGGAAACCTGCACCAAAATTAGGACCAAAACCACACCAGGAAAACATGAACATAAGTTCTAATATAAGGAGTACCAATAACATCCTGATAAATAATTCCTCTTAACTGCACAAGAACATTATTAACACTATAAGCCGTAAAATGAGCCAAACTGCAGCCCCAATTAGCCAACCAATTAGCACAAGAATTGCCCCTTTATTTTCTAGAACTCTAAGTAGCACTTCTCTTGATACTTTATAATATGCTAAGCATTTTATATGATCTAGCATTGTTTATTTATGTAAATCAAAGATCTAAAAACACTTAAGAAGCTGATTTGAAAATTTATTTTGATGATCAAATGAACTCGAAATGATATAAAATTGCTAAAATCCTGCCACACTTGAGGCCTTAAATTTGTTTAACAACTTTTTTTAGGTCCTCATATAAAATATTCCACATGTGTGCCTCTACCAAATCTGCTCTTCCATTGGTCGGGGAGCCATCAAATATGCCCCAAGCAATGTACTAGCTCGAATAACTCATTCTTAACCATAGTTGATTGCATAATTTTAAATTTAAAATTTTTTAATTGAAATAATAATGATATAATTATCTTGAAAAAATATATTTTGGCCATAGATATTACTCTCAAAATCAATGTATAACCTGTAAACACATGTCATAGATATTACTCTCATAATCAATATATTACTCTCACAATCAATGTATCTTAATAGGCATTACTACAAACACATGGCCATCACTATTTTTAGGGAAGTTACCTACAACAAAGAGGAAAGCCGGCGACTATGGTAGAGGAGGTGGACGAGTCTGACGACTGGAGCAGAAGTTTGGGGCACGTGACTCAACGAGACGGGAGAAGAGACAAGTTCGGCTTGGGGGCAAGATCTTCGGCCGGAGGGAGGTTGTCGGCACCGGATTCATGTGCTGTACTCAGAGGCGCAATCGCGAGAGGCCAGAGGAGTGGGGGCGAGCGTCTGTAGCAGGGAGAAAAATGCAAAGAAGTAAAGAGGAAGGCTTGGGATGGGAAAATTTAGGGTGTTTTCCGACGGTTTTTTGGTGGTTTATACCACCAAAAAAAAGTTACCCGCTGGTAAAGTTGTTGGTATAAAATTAAACTGGTGCCATAACTCGAGGTTATTATACCGCCGATAATTCCGGAGGTTGTTTATTAAACACCGCTGGTTAATACCTGCGGTCTAACCGCTGGTAGTAATGGAGGCTATAGGTCCGCCAGTAATAGCCGCCAGTAATACCTGAATTTTCTGTAGTGTGGTATGTTAAAATTTTATCGCAGCATGTGACTCAATACATTATTGATTATATTTGTGATATACCTATTGTCACTTCTTCTAATGATCTACTCATTTTTAGACTTTTTTGAGAATGATGCTTTTAGTACTAAAAAGATATGGAATGATATTAGAATTAAGGACTCTTTTGATATCATTGGTAAAAATTGGAATTCTTTTATTTCTACCTTTGTCTCTGTTTTGACTTGGAGAATTTTAAAAGATTTTATTTCTGTTGACGTCAAGTTACAAGCTAAAGGTATACTCTTGGCTTCTAAATGCTAGTATTGTTGTCACATTGAATCCATTCTTCATGTTCTTCTAAATGGTCATATTGCTTGTAAGGTTTGGTTTGATTTGGAGAAAGGGCTAGGGATTAAAGTGCGCCACCATTTATATAATTTTCTCTCTCTTTTTGACTAGTTGGTTCCAAAATAAAAAACAAAGGTCATATTATCCTTATTTTTATTCCTTTGCTTGTATTTTAGTCTATATATATGGATGGAGAGAAAAATGAGTGATGATAGGATCATCATTGTTTTGAAATATAAAGTTCAACAACTTTTTATTGCTAACGTCCTTAAACCTAAGCACTTTAAAGGTTACTCTTTATGGTATTCCTTTTTAAATATTAACATTCATACCAATGATCATAAAGGGAATGCTTGCTTTGTTGCTTCCTAAAATTTTCTCCCATAGTTAAATTGGGTTTGTTAAAGACCTTGATATTTTTTATAATGTATTTCTTGCTCAAGAAATTATCCATGATATTAATATGCTAAGGTGAAGTGGGGTAATTTTATCTTTAAACTTAGCATTACTAATGCCTATGACAACCTTAACTAGAATTTTCTTTATAAGATATTATCTATTTGGTTTCATTTATTCATTTATTGTGTTTATCAAGATTAACATTAAAAACTATTTCTTTTCTATGATTATCAATGGTTAAAGTCATTATTTTTTCAAATTCTCTCAAGGTGATCCTATTTCTCCTGCTTTATTTATTATTGCGGTTGAATACTAATCTAGGGGTTTGGAGGATCTTTATAGCTGGTATCCCAAGCTTTATTATTATATTGTTGGTGGTTTTTCCTTTACACATATTAGTTTTGTTGATGATTTTATCATTTTCTCTAATGATTCTTTAAATTTCTTTTACAGTTTCAAAAATTAATGGCTCGAACATACACTAATAAAGATAAGAGTTATTTTACTAATGTTCACTACAGGAAAATCATATATTACAGGCGAAAATTTTCGATGATTTTTGAATTAACCATAAATTTTCTGGCGGAAAAATATCTGCAGGTAAAATATGCATAGGATAATAAATTCTGGCTGCTTTTTCCGGCGGAAGATAATTCTGACAGCTTTCCAGCAGAATTAAGCCACTAGAAAATTAAAAAAAAAATAATTAAAAAAATTCCCCGGCGGCAGCCAACTTGACCACGCCGGACACTGCCCGGCTGGTAGCCCGCTCCACACGTACTAGCTTAGCAGCCCACTCTCGCGCCAACCTAGCAGCTATCTCCAGCGCCCGCACGATAGCTCGCTCTCGCGCCCGTGTGTGCCCACTCCAACTCAGTAGCCTGCCTGCTCCCGTGGCCGCGCCTGCAAAGGGTTTCAAACCTGGATGGGTTAGGGGGAGTTTCAAACACCAAACCAAATTGCTAAACATATAAATATGTTTTAAGTGTCAATATTTTATATTTAAACTATATTTTGACACAAACTTAAGCTATTAAATAAAATTAAATATACTAACTAATTTATTTATAAAAATAAAAAACAAGAATTAATATTAAATAAAAATTAATAATTACTAATTAATTTTAAAATTAAAATTAATTAAAATAAAGAATTATAATAAATTATTAACTTAATAATGAATTAAAATACTACTAAAATTACTAATTAATAAAAAAATTAAAATTTAAATAATAATTTTTAATTAAAATCTTTTTTGCTTAAATTAAGGAAATAGTTAATATTATTTTTAATCATTTTTGTTAATTTTTTTAAATAGTTAAAATTTTAATCAATTTAATTAAATTTATAAAATTCTGCTAGAAAACTAAAAAAGCCACAGGAAAATCCGCCGAAAAATTCTGTGGGAAAGAAACCGTCGAAAAATTTCATCGGAAAAGTTGTCTTATTATCTTCCGTCGAAAAACCGTCAGAAAGGTACCGAAAAATTAACTGTTGGAAAGTCGCCAAAAAATTTCGCTAGTAATTAGTGATTTTCATGTAGTGGCTAAATCTATAAATCAGGGTAGAATTAATGTTATTCATCGTAAATGCATTTGTCTTTATTCCCAAAACTCTCCATATGAAGTAGCTAGGGACTCCTATTTTTAAAGGTGAGAAAAGGTGTCATTTTTCTGAGGATATTTGTTCTTCCATTAAAAGAAAATTAACTGCTTGGACTTTTAATTTTCTTTCTTTTGGTTGTATGTTAGTTTTAATTAAAAGTGTTCTTTGCTCGTAACTTATTTATTGTTTTCATACTATCTAGCCTAATATAACTACTTGCTTACACATGAAGAAACTTTTCAACAAGTTCTTTTGGGGATCTAAGAGTGATAGTTCTTGTATTATTTCGTCCTTTTAGAAGAAAAGCTATAGTGTCCTTGGTGAAGGGGGGCTTCGGTGTAAAATTATTGTGGCCTGGGATGACGGAATCATGGGATCTTGATTGGGTTCATCATCATTCCCCCCACCATCCACTTTAAGTATAAAAATAATAAATTTATAATTCTAAAAACTTCATATGTTGCTACTATATGCTAGGTATTTTGTACATGCTTAATGACTAGCCTTAATCGAATGTGCTCTCTCGTGATTGGGAGGGGTAATTAACCATAGGTGTTTGCACCTATGAGAAACCTAGAACCAGATTATAAAGTCCTCACAAAAATGAGGGCGAAATCTCTGGGTAGTGCTTTATCCCAAAGTAAATATGCTTTCTGAAAATTTTACCCGGAACATCGTTAAAACTCTCCTATGCAGGGGAGGCCGGGGCACGCATTTTCGGAGCCCACAGATATGGCTAGCTAATGCTTTCTCTCATAAGCTGTGGTTATCCTTTAAAACAAATAAAAATTTGTAGGCTAAATTCATGATGACCAAGTACTATCAATGTAATCATGTTCTTTTATGTCATTATAAGGGGTTTGATTCTTTGGTGTGGAAATAACTTTGCTCTATCAAAGGGAGCCAGTCATTCAATAGGGTATTTGTGATGGTAATGTATTCTTTTGGTAAGATAATTAGATTGGGCCTCACTCTATTTATAATTATTTACACTCTCATTCTATTACTTATATTAAGGTGAATATTTTCATTGAAGATAGTAAATGGAATGCTAATAAAAAAAATGGATTTTGCTCATGATATTTTAGTTAACAAAATTATGTGGATTCCCTTACAAATGAACACTAGGGATCATATCTTGTTTAAATTGTCCAATTCTGGTAACTTTGCTCTCAAGAATGCGTGGAATTTTATTAGAGCTATTCATTATAAATCTTCTCCTTTTGCTGCCATTTGGTATAAAAATATTCCTACGTCATATTCTATTTTAGTTTGGAGAGTTTTACATAAGATGCTTCCTATTGATACTCTCTTGATGAAACAGTTTTTATAATTCTTCAAAATGTCAATGTTGCTACCAGATTGAATATTTGAATCATGTTTTTTGTGAATGGTGCTATTGCTGTTAAAGTGCGGAGTCATTTTCATGACATGTTTAATAATTATAATTTGAATCTCTTCTATCTTGCATTCTTGGTTTTCTCCTATTAAAGGTCACATCTTGAATCTGATTCCTATTCTTATTATGTGATTTCTTTGGATGGAAAGGAATGATTCTAAACATGAAAACATTAGGATTGATTTAAGACACGTTATTTCTAAAGTGAATGATAAAGATTTACAATTATTTTCCTTTAACCATATCGCTGCTAGTAATTTTAAGAACTACAAATTTGTGGCTCAAAATATTGGTATTTCTAGCATTAATGATAATGATATGAAGGAGAGGATTGTGTGGTGGCTTAAATCAACCTTACCTTTTATTAAGATGATCATTGATGGTTTTATTAACAATCAATATGTTTGGCGTGGTGGGATCATTTAGGTAATGTTATATGTACTTTTGCTAGCCTTTAAATCCTTGCACTTAATCTATGGCGAAACTTACAACACTTTTTATGGGCTCCATTTTTGTGATTCTTTGGACATGTAAGACATTTGGGTGGAGGTTGATGCTAAGCTTTTACTTCTTTTTTTTAAGGGTACTGCTTCTGGGAATCCTAATAATTTTAATCTCATAAGAGAAATTAAACAAAGTCTTTGTAAATCCAATTATTATTTTACTCATATTTATCGTGAAGCTAACTGTTGTGCTGTCTGGCTTGCCAAATTTGGATGCTAGTTAGATTCCTTCCAAGACTTTTGGTTTGACTTTACCTAAGTTTGTGAGAGGGATGGTCAATTTGGGCAAAGCTGGTTTGGCCTATATGAGAATTTGATAGCTTATTATTATTATTATTATTTTGCTGGTAACTCAGTTGGTTGGTTTTGGTTCATCTTCTTTATGTTTTCCTCCATAGGGTTGTGGAGTTTTACTCTGTGATGTTAGATTTGTTCTACTATGGCAAGCTTTGCTCTTTTGCAGTGGTTATTGCTTGGTTCTCTTTGTTTCAGTGGAGTGCACAGTTGTGGCATTATGTATTTCATGATTTTGCTGGTTGTTGGTGCCATGAGGTATACTAACATTTGGGTTTTCTCCATTACGAGTTTCTTGACTATCCTTCTTTTCGTTCTCTTTCTTAATGTTGAGAGGGTGGGATTTTGTTATGATTGTAAGTGGTTCTACTATGACTGGAAATTAAACTTGCACATAGCAACTGGCCTACCTCCACTTTGCCTATGGTTTGGATGGTTGTTCGGCTTACTGTAAGGATTTTGGGGTGTGGCTCACCATTTTTTCTTGTTTTATTTCAACAACTTTAATGTTGATAGTTCTTTTGCTTATGCTATCGGATGTCTATTTTATTGTTTGGCTGAGTTGATTAGTGTTTATCTGTTATGTTGATATGTTTCATGGTATTGGATGGCTGCTATGAGCAAGTTTCTGAGAACTGGCTCTTGGTACTACCTACACTCTGAGCTTGTTGGGTTTATCTATGGTTGTCTAGTCTTGGATTTTTCCTGCTTTTGGGCTATGTTTTGGTGGTTGGCTGTCTTCATTTGGGCCTTTTTTGTTCTTCTTCTGCTGGTTTATCTTCTTTGCATGGTCCCATCCTTTCTTTTTTTTTTTCCTCCTTCCGATGGCTCCCCTGGCTTCTTGCTTTGTTCCTATGGCTAGTGGTTGTCTAGGTGTATTTTTTATGTATTCCTCTATCATATCCTTTTGGTTGTATCCTTTTTTCTTTTTCAATCATTTTGTTTTTATTTGTTACCTATGTCCTATTTTTTGTGGTTGTTGTATTGCAGGTATGGATCATTCTTACAGATATTCGATTTGTTCCTAGTTCTTAAAGATTATGCAAGCTCTGGCTTATTTTTTGGGTTATGACTATTTTCCTGCCTTTTTTTTTTTCTGTTTATGTATCGTAATTGAGATCTTTTACTCGTAGGGTTTATTTTTACTTTTTGATTGTAGCTTGTTGAGCGGTTAGTGAGTGTTAGATTTCTGTAAGGGCTCGTAGTATTTTTTTATATAAATACGTAAGTCATTTTATGAGTTTTAACTATAAAAAAACATGAATAATATGTAATAACATTTTATATTAGACAATAAAAAAAATATAAAACTATTCCAATTAAGTTAACTCAAATAAAAAATCAATAATTTGAGTTTAAAAATATTTGAACACGTTATGTACATAAAGATTAATAGGAATGCAGAATATGATATAGAGAATTTAGTTATAATTTGGACTCATTCAAACTTGATTTTCAATAAACTTCTTGATATGTTACCAAAAATTACTTTGATCGAGCATGAATCTCAAGGCATATTCAAGTTGTAAACTCTTAAAATTAAATTTGGGAACATATACAATCCAATTTCAACAATCTTATAGTCAAACTGAACGTCTCGAAGAGACAAACCTAACGACTCCAAAATTGCTGCAACTCGAGCCCAAATGGGTCAAAATCAGGGGCCTGAACCACATTTGGAAGGATTAAAGCATTATTTGGATTGAAAAATTAAATCCAAATATGGCATGCTTATAGTCAAATTGAGCGGCTCGGCGAGACGAATCTAATGAGCTCAAGATCGTTGAATTTCGACATCATTAAGACACTTTTTTTTCTTTTTTTTTTTAACTTAAATAGTTAAAAAACTCTCTATGATCATCAGGGGAATCAATATGAGTCATCCAATGGAGCACTCTGAATCTAGCCTGGATCTTCTCTATATGTATGTGGTGTGTCACTCATGAAAATATAAAAATAGACCCCCACTTTCTACATGAATGTGACATTTTGCTACACAATGGAGAGAGCTCCGAGGCTTCAAGAGCTCCAACATCATTGCCGACAAACCCACGACTGTCATCGGACCACCGCTCGACCGTCTTTCACCACCGAACTTCCGCCCAGCCACCGCAAAACTTCAGCTTAATCATCTTTGGACCATCACCCGGCTGGCCGCCGACCGCCGCCGGACTTCCACCCGGACATCAGTTGCTTCCAGACGTCAGCTCGACCATCGTCGGACAACCGTCCAGCAGCTAACTCCCGCCGGACAACCACTCGGCCATCAACCTCTGTCAAACTTCTACCCGGTCATCGTCGGACTTCCGCCCGGCCGTTAACCGCCACCAAACTTCCACCAGACCGCCGTTGGGCCTCCTCGAAACCATTGTTGGTCCTCCACCGTGCTACCAAGCACAGCCCCTCTGACCTTCATCACCAGACAACGATCTTTCCGACCTCCGTCGCCCGCTGATTATGGTCCTTCCTACCTCTGTCGCCAAATAATGGTCTTTCTGACATCTGTAGCCCACTAACTATGACCATTTTGACATCCTTCGCTAGACAGTAGTCTTTTTGACCCTTGTCTCCTACCGACGGTCCTTCCGACCTCCATCAACTACTACGATCCTTTTGACCTCCGTCGCATACTACGGTCCTTCTTACCTCCTGTAAAACCCTTAAAAAGCTGATTTTTTTAGTGCAGTTCGTCTGTACGAACTGGATTTAGTACTGGACGAACTGAAGAAATTTGTGAAGAAATCTGTCATTTTCGTCTGTACGAACCTGGAGCAGTCGGGACGATCCGTCAGGACAAAAATTGTCCAGAGAGAAAATCGTCCTGACGATAATTAATTCGTCCGGGACGAAATTCGTCCAGAGCCCAGATCGTCCTGACGATAATTAATTTTGTCTGGTACGATTAGTGTTGATAAATATCCGATTGAGATATTTTTATTCATTTCGAAGAGAAAGAAGGAGAAGGCAGGAGAGAGAAAGAGAAGGAAGAGAAGAGAAGCTTGGTTTTGGAGCCCGCGGAGCGCTTTTCGTCCGACGACGCAGTTAGAAGATTTGTTTATCTCGCGGTAAGGACTTTGAATCCTATTTCTGTTTTCAGAGATATTGATTTTTGATCGAGTTGTGACCTGTTTTGTGTTTTCGTAGTCGAATTTTGGACCTGATTTGGTATTGACACAACTTTCATCGCACAACTTTTAGAATGTTATAGATATAAATATTGTACACGATTTGAGTATTTTCTACAAAGATTTTACTGGTCGGAATTGATTCTACGCGATTTTAATTGAATAGAAAAATATCAGGATGTTTATTGATATGGCTTCAGTAGAATAATAGTCTTATATTATTGTTGTGCACATTCTGTGGTAATTTGGTAAATTTCTGTTCTGAAGATTTTTGTGTAAATTCCGTAGACTGCCGTTGCTCTGCCGAATTTTCGTAGGATTTCTGATTTTTCTGAGATTGATAGATTGAATAGATATGAATGTGAATATTGATATGATTGCTTTAATATTGACTATTGAATTGATTATTGATTGATTATTGATGCTGAAAGACAAGTGGGAACCTGGTTGAACGTTGGTTGGAGATTGATTTGACCTGTACAGGATGGTGGGCCGACGGGCTTTCCTTTAAACCATTGATCATTGATATAACGATTGGGAGTCATAAGGAGTTTATAGATATGCCGACGGGCGGCCGACGGGCAATAGAGTGACGACTTTTTTTATTGAAACCAACGTATGGATATCTACAACAGCAATATGGATTCTACAACAGCACTATTGATCATAGCTAGTGTTTGTGCTTGTCCAGTAAGCCTATTGTATGGAATTGCATGTATACGATATTGCATCGTATGGATTTCCTAAGATGCATTGATCTATTGATTTCTGATTTATTATTGATATTGATGAATTTATTGAATTGATTTATTATTGAACGGATTTATTGACGGATTTATGGATTTACCGTATCGTACGATTTCATTGATTTCATTGGATGGATTACTAAGCATTGATATGGACATGGGTGAATATAGATATTGTATGGATTCATTAATGCTATGGATATGGATATTATAGATTTATTGATATTGCTTATAGACTCATTAATACTATTGATTCTGCATTGTATTGATTTGCTACATTTGATTGATTGATAGGATAGATTGAGATTTATCGTATTGCTTTTCCGATTGATTTTATTGACTAGATAGCATTGATTTGATTTGATTTGATTTGATTTGATTTGATTGATTGATTCGACACGACTGATTTGACGGCTCGATTGATTTTCTTCTGTGTACGGATTTCTTCGAGATTTACGTGTATTGATTGAGCTAGACTTATCGATTTACCCGCTGCTGCATTGATTGATTTCATTGACTATGAATTTTCGTATTGCATAGATTCATTGATCATTGACTGATATGGATTTGATTAACTGACATGCATATTGATAGCATCGCCGTGCTTTGATTTCAATTGTAGGCTTTGGTGACCTGCTGGGCTAGTTAGCTCATTATATGTGGTTAACAATTTCAGGTCCGAGCAAGGCAACTGGAAGAGATTGATCAAGACTTTCGACGAATCCTTTCACTATTGACACCTAGGGTGTCACAATTGGTATCAGAGCAAGTGTAGTGAAAGGATTTGATTGATAGTTTGATAGAATGGATTGTTTCAAGTGCATCATTTTGCATACATAGTGAATGACATGTGATTGAATGCATTGAATGACTGTATTGATTTCAACGAGTTTTGATTTTGATCCGATTCGATTTGATTTGAGTTTTGATTGAGCGGATTTGCTTTGTATCGATTTTGCATTCGATCCCTTAAGTGAAATGTCGAGGACGACATTTTTCTTAAGGTGGGTAGATTGTAAAACCCTTAAAAAGCTGATTTTTTTGAGTGCAGTTCGTCTGTACGAACTGGATTTAGTACTGGACGAACTGAAGAAATTTGTGAAGAAATCTGTCATTTTCGTCTGTACGAACCTGGAGCAGTCGGGACGATCCGTCAGGACGAAAATTGTCTAGAGAGAAAATCGTCCTGACGATAATTAATTCGTCCGGGACGAAATTCGTCTAGAGCCCAGATCGTCCTGACGATAATTAATTTCGTCCGGTACGATCAGTGTTGATAAATATCCGATTGAGATATTTTTATTCATTTCGAAGAGAGAGAAGGAGAAGGCAGGAGAGAGAAAGAGAAGGAAGAGAAGAGAAGCTTGGTTTTGGAGCCCGCGGAGTGCTTTTCGTCCGATGACGCAGTTAGAAGATTTGTTTATCTCGCGGTAAGGACTCCGAATCCTATTTCTGTTTTCAGAGATATTGATTTTTGATCGAGTTGTGACCTGTTTTGTGTTTTCGTAGTCGAATTTTGGACCTGATTTGGTATTGACACAACTTTCACCGTACAACTTTTAGAATGTTATAGATATGAATATTGTACACGATTTGAGTATTTTCTACGAAGATTTTACCGGTCGGAATTGATTCTACGCGATTTTAATTGAATAGAAAAATATCAGGATGTTTATTGATATGGCTTCAGTAGAATAATAGTCTTATATTATTGTTGTGCACGTTCTGTGGTAATTTGGTAAATTTCTGTTTTGAAGATTTTTGTGTAAATTCCGTAGACTGCCGTTGCTCTGCCGAATTTTCGTAGGATTTCTGATTTTTCTGAGATTGATAGATTGAATAGATATGAATGTGAATATTGATATGAGTGCTTTAATATTGACTATTGAATTGATTATTGATTGATTATTGATGCTGAAAGACAAGTGGGAACCTGGTTGAACGTTGGTTGGAGATTGATGGATTTACCGTATCGTACGATTTCATTGATTTCATTGGATGGATTACTAAGCATTGATATGGACATGGGTGAATATAGATATTGTATGGATTCATTGATGCTATGGATATGAATATTATAGATTTATTGATATTGTTTATAGACTCTTTGATACTATTGATTCTGCATTGTATTGATTTGCTACATTTGATTGATTGATATGATAGATTGAGATTTATCGTATTGCTTTTCTGATTGATTTTATTGACTAGATATCATTGATTTGATTTGATTTTATTTGATTTGATTTGATTGATTGATTCGACACGACTGATTTGACGGCTTGATTGATTTTCTTCTGTGTACGGATTTCTTCGAGATTTACATGTATTGATTGAGCTAGACTTATCGATTTAGCCGCTGCTGCATTGATTGGTTTCATTGACTATGGATTTTCGTATTGCATAGATTCATTGACCATTGACTGATATGGATTTGATTAACTGACATGCATATTGATAGCATCGCCGTGCTTTGATTTCAGTTGTAGGCTTTGGTGACCTGCTGGGCTAGTTAGCTCATTATATGTGGTTAACAATTTCAGGTCCGAGCAAGACAACTGGAAGAGATTGATCAAGACTGTCGACGAATCCTTTCACTATTGACACCTGGGGCGTCACACCTCCATCTCCAGAGAACGATCTTTTGACCCCTGTTTCCTGCCACTACAGTCCTTCTGACCTCCATCACCAGACAACGATCTTTCTGGCCATTGTCTCATGCAGACTACGGTCCTTCCAACCTCCATCGCCTACTACGGTCCTTCCGACCTCCATCGTCAGACGACGGTCTTTCTGACCCCTGTCTCCTCCCGACTTCAGTCTTTCCGACCTCCATCGCCCTTCGGCTAAACGAACATATAAATACTAATTCTTCCAATTTCTACCAGGTAATGCATTCTATATGATGTATATCTATTATATCAAGTCAAGGCCTTTCCTCCAATAAAAAACATCATTTGTAATCGACTTCAAATAATAGTATATTCATTCAAACTGGGCCGAGCCCCGTGGTTTTCCCCCTTTTTTCAGGGGTTTTCATGTAAAAACTCTAGTGTACACTCTCTCATTTTTATCTGCTTGTGTGCCGGATCTTTATTTAAAGCTCAGACGTTAAATTTCATATTTCTCTACCACCGCAAATATTCCAGGACACCACTTTTAATATGAAAAATGCTCATTTTACCAAGGAGAATATATCTAATGAACTAAAATTGCTCAATCTTGATATCATTCAAGCACTCAAATATTTACAAATTTAGGATAACCAATGAGGCTATTGGAAACTGTTCAATGGAGTCTTTCAAATTTCTCAACCTATGGATTCCAAAGTCCAAAAATATTTTAGTAATCTTGTGTGCTCTTACAAGTTTAACTAATATTTCTTTTTTTTTTTCGTCATTTCACAATGTGAGGAATAAGATCTATATTTATTTTTTATGTGAGGAATAAGACCTATTATTCTTGTTGCGTCCTGGAGTATTCGCGGCGGTAGAGAAATATTTAGTTTAACGTCTTAGCATTGTACGAAGATCCAGCACACAAGCAGATAAGTGAGAGGGTGTAGCATTCATAAGAGACACCAGAGTTTTTTACGTGGAAAACCCCTGAAAAGGGGGAAAAACCACGGGGCCTGGCCCGATTTGAATGAATCCACTAGTATTTGTAGTCGATTACAAATGAGGCCCTTCCTTAGGAGAAGGCCTTGGATTAATGTAGCAAATGTACATCATATAGATTGCATTACATGGTAGAAGTTACATATACTGGTTTGTTTGGCCTGAAGGACCGTAGTTGGCAGGAGACCGTAGTCGGCAGGAGACCGTAGTCGGCAGGAGACCGTAGTCGGCCGGAGACCGTAGTCGGAAGGAGACCGTAGTCGGCCGGAGACCGTAGTCGGAAGGAGACCGTAGTCGGTCGGAGACCGTAGTCGGCCGGAGACCGTAGTCGGCCGGAGACCGTAGTCGGCCGGAGACCGTAGTCGGCCGGAGACCTTAGTCGGCAGGAGACCGTAGTCGGCCGGAGACCGTTGTCTGGTGATGGAGGTCGGACGGACCGTATTAGGCGACAGTGGTCAGAAGGACCGTAGGCGGTAGGAGATAAGGAGTCAGGTGTTAGTCCCAGTGTCACTTGGAAGATCGGATGTTGATGGTCTGGCCTTGAGTAGGACGTCGAGTCTTAAGCAGGACGTCAGGTCTTCAGCAGGACGGGTCTTCAGCAGGACGTCGGGACTTAACGTCGGGCTTTGAACAAGACGTCGGGTCTTTGGCAGGAAGTAGGGACTGAGTGTCAGGCCTTGAACAAGACGTCGGGTCTTTGGCAGGATGTAGGGACTGAGTGTCGGGCCTTGAACAAGACGTCGGGTCTTTGGCAGGACGTCAGGGATGAACGTCGGGCCTTAAGGTGGTGGTCCGGTGAGGTTTTGTGGTGGTCCGGCGAGGTTCCTGCGGTGGTCCGGCGGTGGTCCGACGAGATTCCTGCGGTGGTCCGGCGAGGTTCTGCGGTGGTCCGGCGGTTGTCGAGGAGGAACTCCTTCCTTCTCTTCTCTTCTTCTCTCTCTTGCTTGGATCCCCCTCTTATGAGAAATGAGGGCTCTATTTATAGATTTTCTGGAGTGGCATGGCCCGTAAAAAGGCATGAGATTAGGGGCGAATAGGGAGTGGTTGAATGGACGGCCGATATTGAATCCTACGAGCATGCACAGTTCGTTGGGCATTTGAAGGCCTTAATGATGTCTGAATTCAGCGATCTTGGGCTCGTTGGATTTGTCTCGTCGAGCCGTTCGATTCGAGTATAAGCTCGTCAAAATCGGAGTCCGTTTGGTAACTCAAATTGTGGTTTGAACCTTCCAACAGCGCTTCGGGTTCATGATTTGGACCCATTTGGGCTCGGATTGGGTCGAACCTGGTGTCGTTGGGTTCGTATTTCCGAGACGCTCAGTTCGACAGTAAGCTCACTGAAATCGGAGTTCATTTGCTCCTGGATTTAATTTTCGAAGTTTCCAACTTGATTCTGCATCGAGATTCGTGCCCAATCAAGATAATTTTTTGACGACGTATCAATTCTAAACTTATATTTGATTAGGTGAAGGAATCATAGACCAAAACAAATTTCAACATGCATAAACACCAAATCTTAAATGTCTAACAGATAGTTGGAGACCATTCCATCCTTACTAAAATCAATATAATCATCGGATGAATATCATTCCATTACAATATCATTGGAAGCACGAAGTCCACACGCCTTATTCTTTATTGCCAGAAAAAAATAGTGGGAAAGTGGTAAGCATTCCCTTCTTTCTTTCTTATAATATCAGAGACAATGATCTCTAGCTCATCAGCCAAGCTCAGCAATTCTCCCTCCATACATGTTTTCAGAATAGTAAATATAACCTTTTTTTAATTGATCTTCTTGTATGCAATATAATTATTTTCCTCTATAAATACCAACTCCGAGAAAGAACTCTTCACAGCAAACCTTGCTCTCAACCTCTGATTTTCTTCAGTTAATAGAGCTAGCTCTAATGGCCTCTACTATGGTGTCAAGTAGGTTGTTTGCTCTTTTTCTGTTGAGCCTGCTCAGTTGCAGAGTGCAAGCCCAGCTCTCAACAACCGGCTTCTATGCTCGCACTTGCCCAAAGTTGCAGAGCATTGTGAGCTCAACAATGGCCAAAGCAGTGGCTAATGATTCTCGCATGGGTGCTTCCATTCTTCGACTTTTCTTTCATGACTGCTTTGTTAATGTAAGAGCCATTACAGAACTAATTTCTCTCCTTATAACATTTTCTCTAATTTAAAAGCTCTTCTAATTTGTTCTTCGATATCTGTAGGGTTGTGATGCATCAGTTCTTCTTGACGACAACTCAACTTTCACCGGTGAAAAGAACGCGTTCCCAAATCAAAACTCTCTCCGGGGATTTGAAGTCATCGACACCATTAAATCTCTTGTGGAGACCTCCTGCAATGCAACAGTGTCTTGTGCTGACATTCTCGCCCTTGCAGCTCGTGAAGGTGTTGTTCGGGTAAGTATATTATAAGGCCATCTCCAACCTAACTCCAAACACATAAATTGCGTTGCTCGTGAGCTCCAGCTGAATGGCAAAACTTCCAGTATTTGGTTGTGAGCGAACATTGCGACACCAAAATTGATGTCGCACTGTTCACATGCATTATTTTTCTGTCTCTACTGGATTTGCCGAAGAAACGCGCGAAAGAGGAGAATGACGGTTATCTTCTGCAAAGGGCGCGAAATCGAATTCGATTGGAGATGAATTATACCATTTTTTATTTTCACTATATTTTGGAGTGAAAAATGAAATTTTCGGTTGGAGATGCCCTAACTACATAAAATATGATAATTGTATAATACAATGATCTAATTGTAATGAATATGGTGCAGCTGGGTGGACCTTCATGGACGGTGGCGCTCGGCCGCAGGGACTCGACGACGGCGAGCCAAAGCGCCGCGAATAGCAATCTTCCAAGCCCAGCCTCAAGCCTTTCAACACTTATCTCCAGCTTCGCAGCAAAGAATTTGAGCCCGCGCGACATGACTGCGCTTTCCGGTGCTCACACCATCGGACAGGCCCGCTGCACCACCTTCCGGTCTCACATCTACAATGACAGCAATATAAACCCTAACTTCGCCGCCCTTCGAAAGCAAAACTGCCCATCTTCGGGCGGCGACAGCAACTTGGCACCACTGGACCTACAGAGCCCAAACCGGTTCGGGATCGATTACTACCAGAACTTGGTGGGTCGTAGCGGGTTGCTGCATTCCGATCAGGAGCTATTCAACAATGGGAGTCAGGATTCATTGGTGAGACAGTACAGTACTAATACTCAATTGTTCTTCAGCGATTTTGCTGCAGCTATGGTAAAGATGGGAGCCCTAAGTCCGCTTACGGGCTCCAACGGTCAGATTCGTTTAAACTGCAGGAAGGTCAATTAAATAGTTTGAAATTGTCTTTTCATGAGATGATGGTGTGTGTCATGTTATGTTATTTACTCAGTATCTTGCCCGTTATTTTTTATTGATTATTGTTGAGAGTTTTTTTTTTAATTGAGAGTAAGTTTTTATTTTAAATTTGAATTGTACCCTTTCATTTATAACTATAAATTTGAGTAATTCATATTATATTCAAAAATATTTGTCTTTCGGAAAAATAATAATAGATTTCTTGTCATATTAGATTTAATTAATGAAATTGCTCAAACATCATTTTGTAATTCTACCCTATTGTTTATAATATAATAAGGAGAACCCTCTTAATGAGAGAAAATTTATCATTGATGCAAGCAGGTTTATACATCATGATATGGAAGACAAGATCTAAATTTGTCTATTCTCCCCTTGCCTCATCCCAAGTGCTTGTTTGAGATCGTCTCATCTTTCGTACAATGTCGTGTCTCGTCTTCCAAATAACACTGATTAGAAACATATATGCTTTCATCTCCTAGAGATCAAGTAATACATCTTCTCTCATTGCGATCCAAGAGTTCATCTTCTCCATCTGATCTCATAAAACACAGATACAATGACTCATCACTCGTCGTTCTCTCGTCCAAGTACTGACCATTTGATCACCATGATAAGGCACTTGCCTTGCACTGATTATCTTGTATTCTCATTTGGTTGAAACTAACTCTACAATTTGATCCTATATCGCCCGATCATCATATATAATACACACTTGTTGCTGATTATTCTCACTTCTTATTTGACATACATATATGAGGCACATTTGTTGTCGATCATTCTCTCTTCTAATTTGATCACAATCGTCGAGACTCCTAGCTAGCTCATAGAGCCACTTAACCCACAAGCTTCTCCAAAGTTTTTAAAGCTCTCCTTAGAAAGAGTCCTAGACGTCAACTCACACTTAGCTTGGAAAGCCATATCCGAAAGCTCTCCTTAGGTGAATTCTCTTGGGTTAGATCATGATGTCAACTAGAAATTTGGACATTTTTTTAATATGTGCATAATATATAAGAGTTACACTATGTTAATTTCAATTATTTATCATCACAAAAGAATTATAAGGGTATACTAATGAGATTGGTTTGCTCCTTTTAAATATTTAGATTAGTGAACAAAAAATGCAATAGTTATGTCATGCATCTTAGGATTTGTTGATCATAAGATCATTCTTAATCTAAGATCATATACAATTACTAATAATGTACTAGTATTAATTTATGACAAATTTGTAATTAAAATAATGCAACCAAATATTTTCTATTAGAATGTGAGATTGATCATAAAGAAACTTTTGCTCGATGCTTCACAATGATGACCATTCTATTAAATAGATGTTAAAAATTTTATTCTTCATAGTGATATCAAAAAATAGATTTATATGGTTCTTCCACTTGATAGTTCTACCTTCTCTTTCTCTATATATATTGAAACAAGCCCTCCCCCAATGTGTTCATGATGTGATATATTTTAGTAAAGGTGACTTCATTTCTCTTTCAAATAAAGTTCATATGACTTATTGTTATATTTTTTGTTAGATAATTGGTTGTATTGCTCTTCCCTTTGTCATAGTAAGGAATGTGATATGCACTACAGGAAAATCACACATTTCCGGCGGCTTTTTCCGGCGGAATTTGAGCAGTTTCCGGCAGTTTTTTAATTTTCCGGCCGTTTTCCAGCGGCTTTCTTGCCGCCGGTAAAAACGGCGTAGGAAAATAGTTTCCGACTGCTTTTTCCTGCGGCAAATGATGCCGGCGGCTTCCTGGCGGACACAAACCGCCGGTTGAATAAAAAAAAATTCAGGCGGCTGCCGGCGACCCCCTACAGCCGCTCCCGCGATACCGTCGGCACGCCAGCGCGCGCACTCCGGCTGTTGCGCCAGACCGCGGGTCGCGCCGGACTAGACCGAGCCCGAGTGCACCGGTCCGCGCGCGTGAGCCAGCCCGAGCCCGAGTGCGCCGGTCCGCGCGCGTGAGCCAGCCCGAGCCCGAGTGCGCCGGTCCGCGCGCGTGAGCCAGCCCGAGCCCGAGTGCGCCAACTCGCCCGCTCCCGCGTCTGTCTTCGCTGAGATTTGAATCGTAGACCTCCTCACCCGCGCCGCGATGCCTGACCAATGCGCCGATTCGCCAAAATGGTTAAATGTAAGTATTTTTTTATTTATATTAAAACAGTCTGAATATTATAATTAAATATTATTTATTTAAAATTTTTATTTTAATTGATAATTAAAATAAACTAATTAAGTAACGCCGCCGGTAATCCGTCGGAAAGCCGCCGGAAACTTCCGTGGAAAAAGTTTGCGGGAAATTAGCCGTCGCAAAATTTTGCGGGGAAATTAGCCGTCGGAAAGCCGCCGGAAAATTCCGCGGGATAATTTTGCGGGAAATTAACCGTCGCAAAATTTTGTGGGGAAAACTGGCCGTCGGAAAGCCGCCGGTAATCCGTCGGAAAGCCGCCGGAAAATTTTGTAGGGAATAAGCCGTCAAAAACCGTCGGAAATCCGCCGGAAAGCCCCCGGATAACTGGCCGCCGGAAAGCCGCCGGAAAATTCCGCCGGTAATAAGTGATTTTCCTGTAGTGATGCTCCCTGATCCCATTATGTGAAGTTTGTTTGGTAGCTTAAAACTGAGTTTTAGTACAAATTTAATTTTTTACTAAAACTCCGTTTTAAGAAGTAATAAAAAAGTCATCACAAATGAAGCCTAAATAAATTGATAATGACTCAACCTAGCTCAAAATGTCAATCAATTTATGCAGAATGCCTGTCATTTACAATTATCTATTGTTCGTCAAATTATTTGATATATTGGTAGAATAGTAAGCGTCGGTAATTTATGGCGGCAGACTAGTAGAGATTGCCATCGAAAATAAACCGCTGATTTTAGTTTATTACGTGGTTTTTATCAACGGTTAAAATTCTGCCAGAAAAACATCGAAAAACATAATTGCTGCCGAATGATCGTTAAAAATCTGCCAGGAAAATCCATAGGTAATGGATGATTTCCTATAGTATTATACATATTTTTTCTTTTATAATAAGAAGTGTTGCATCCTGGAGTATTCACAGCGGTAGAGAAATATAAAGTTTAGCGTCTTAGTGTTGTACGAAGATCCAGTACACAAGTAGATAAGTGAGAGGATGTAGCGTTCATAAGAGACACTAGAGTTTTTACGTGGAAACCCCTGAAAAGGAGAAAAAATCATAGGGCCTTGCCCAGTTTGAATGAATTCACTAGTATTTGTAGTCGATTACAAATGAGGACCTTCTTAGGGAGAAGGGCTTGGCTTGATGTCACAAATGTATACCATATAGAGCACATTACATGGTGGGAGTTACAATAATCAACATAGACATGTTTGTCTGGTCGGCAGGACCATAGTTAATATGATAGAGGTCGGAAAGATCATACTAGGTAGGAGATCAGGGTCAGAAAGATTGTTGTTTGACAATGTAGGTTGGAAGGCCCGTAGTAGGTAACAGAGGTCAGAAGGACCATAGTCGATAGGGGACAGGCCGTCCGAAAGGCCGTAGTTGGCAGGAGACTGGAGTTAGAAAGACCGTTGTATGGTAATGGAGCTTGGAAGGAACGTAGTCAGTGGGAGACAGTGGTCCAAAAGATCGTTGTCTGTTGATGTAGGTCGGAAGGACCGTAGTAGATGACGGAGTTTGAAAGGACCATAGTCGGCAGGAGACAAGGGTTCGAAAGACCGTAGTTGGCAGGAGATCGGGGTCATAAAGACTGTTGTTTAGTGATGTAGGTCGGAAGGACCGTAGTGGGCGACAGAGGTCGAAAGGACCATAATCGGCAAGAGACAGGGGTCCAAAAAATTATAGATGGTAGGAGACCGGGGTCATAAAGATTATTTTCTGGTGATGTAGGTCGGAAGGACCGTAGTTGGCAACGGAGGTCAGAAGGTCCATAGTCGGTAGGAGACAGGCCGTCCGAGCCTCATGTGGTGGTCCGGCAGAAGTTCGAGCCTCAGATGATGGTTTGGCAGAAGTCTGAGCCTCAAGTGGTGGTCCGGTAGAAGTCCAGCGAGGGTGAGGGCCTCAAGTGGTGGTCTGGCGGAGGTGAGGGCCTCGAGTGGTGGTCCGGCGGAGGTGAGGGCCTCAAGTGGTGGTCCGGCGAGGGTGAGGGCCTCAAGTGGTGGTCCAGTGGAGAGGGCCTCAAGTGGTGGTCCGGTGGAGCAACAACGTTAGGCGGTGGTCCGGTGGAACTCAAGCGGCGGTCGAGGAGGAGCGACGAGGCAAGAGTGATCTCCGATCTCTCTCTTGCTCTCTTGTTTGGAGCCTTGTTTTCAAGAGGAATGAGAGGTTTATTTATAGATTTCTTAGTGGCATGGCCTGTAAATATGAGAAGGATCAAGGTTAAATGAGTGGTTGGATGAATGACTAATGTTGAACCCCTTGATCATGGGCAGTTTGATGGACATTTGAATGTCTTAGTAATGTCAGAATTCAGTGATCTTGGGCTTGTTGGTTTCGTCTCGTCGAGCCGCTCGATTTGACTATAAGCATGTCACGTTTGAAAATCGTTTGTTAATCCAAATTATGGTGCAAACCTTCAAATAGCGCCTCAGACCCTTGATTTGGACCCATTTGGGCTCGGATTGAGTTGAATTTGGT
Organism: Dendrobium nobile; assembly: GCA_022539455.1. Classification (NCBI taxonomy): domain Eukaryota; kingdom Viridiplantae; phylum Streptophyta; class Magnoliopsida; order Asparagales; family Orchidaceae; genus Dendrobium; species Dendrobium nobile. Next base: position 8,262,812 of record CM039719.1, on the reverse strand, counting down.
GTTGTTGGATTTATATTTTTGAGATGTTCAGTTCGACTGTATGTTTGCTGAAATCCGAGTTCGGATGGTCCCAATTTTAATTTTGAAAGTTTTCAACTTGATTTTGCCTTGAGATTCGTGCCCGATCAAGATAATTGTTTGATGACGTATCAAGAAGAAATCTCTAGGAAGAGTAACCAGTTAAAACCCGCAGTGGGGCCTATGCGTTAATATCAGAAAAAATGGTTACAGAGTCCTTACAAGGTTCCTCTAGCTCTCTAATGCTCCAAAGAGCTACAATTAAAAGAGAAAACAAAAAACCTATGAGCCGGTGGATCCTTTTTCTATGATTACAAAAAGAAATTAAGTAAACGCTCGGGCTGTGAGAGAATAGCACCCGAAAAAGGAAGAGCTGAATAATCTCTTTCAGCTCAGTCTTCCTGCAAAAATACTGAAGATAACATAGATAGAAATTTGAAATCGAAAAAGAGAATACCTTGCGGTCATTAAAGCTCGTTCCACAAAATTTATTTTGAAACCTGCAAGGAATTCTCCAAAAAAATGTAGGAGAACTAAAGTAGATAATAGATGCTAGGCTCCCAATGATATTCCTATTAGGCCAACAGTTAATAAAAGCATAAGACAACCTTAAAAATCCCTGTAGAAAACAGAGAGAACCAATGAACTCCTAAACTGACCTATCATTGTCGTGAGAAGCAATCTTACTGAAATAAAACAAACGCCTAAATTGTTCCACCTAAAGCAGCCCACCCAGTGCAGAGTCAGATCAGAACAGAAACCAAAATTCCGCCCCAGTTTACTAATACCAGCATAGATAATATACCAGAAGATCCAGCTCACAGACCTGCAAACAAACTTATTCTGGACCATAAGCTCCAAAACCATATATATATATATATATATATATATATATATATATATTCTTTTATTCCTTTTTGATCTAAAATTAAAATTTTCATGAAAGAAAATTCTGGAACAAAATTTTGAGAAGTATCAAAATTATTGAATCTTTTTCAAGATTAGTATAATATATAAATAATTAATAATACATCAATATTAAAATAGATCTAATGCTATGTTGCACCGATACACCTATTTATGAAGGCGTGCTGTATCCGATACACCGATACACAGATATGCCTCCGATACTCCACCGATACGTGTCGTATACACCAAAGATGTATCCAATTAAAATACTATTTAATTTCAAAAGGACACACATATTCGATACACGTGTCCGTTGAAAAACAAATATCGTATTTACTTCAGCGGCTGCGAGCAAAGCTCTCTGATTTCCGAGATGGATTTGAGTCTCTTGATGATATGAGAATATTAGAAATTACTAATCTTTCATTTGATGAGCCTGAATCAAAAGATATGATATTTATTGAAGATGATATAGAAGTTCAAAGACAAACCACTGACTAAGCTAATCATATCATTCCTTCTATTGAATAGTTGAAACTTGATGTGCTAGACAATTTATGTTTATGCTTTTGTTGTTGTACTAGACATTTAATGTTTACTTATATTTTGATATTATAAGTTACAAGGCTACAAATGATGTTGTTGTCATTTTTTTTTGTAATTTCAAATATTATGCTTTGATTGTTTTCTTAATTTTTATGTATGATTTATAAATTATGATGTCAAGTCCGTGCCGTACCCGTATTCGTATTTTAAAGAATTGATGTGTCTCATATCTGTATCGTGTCGTATCCATGTCGCCGTATCCGTATCGGTGCAACATAGATCTAATGGCTTTGTGGTTCATATTGATCATTTTTTTATCACGATTATGTAATATAACGTTTTTTTGTCAGGCAAAGTATTTGATATCTATTACTAGTTTGCAAGAAAAAAATTACAATGAATATCTTGATGGAATTTATATTATGAAGAGCTTGAGTATTCTTAAAGTTATGCTAAAATTAGTATCTATATAATATCATGAACTACATTTATCTTTTTTTTTTTTTTTTTAAAAATCCTTTGTTATGATCCATTGTCAATTGCAACTATACTTTTTAAACAAATTTTTGTTATGGGTAGGGGTGTCTAAATCGGATTGCGGGTCGGGTTCAGGTGAAATCCGGAGCTGACCCGACACGATTTGCCACAACCCGAACCCGACTTATTTTTGCAGATGGGTTGATCCTAACCCGTTTTCTGTATAGGGGAGTTAGGGTCGGGTCGGGTCGGTACAAGGTCATTTTCAGATTTTCAGGTCAACCTAAATCTGACCTGATTTTTTAAACAGGTTAGCCCAATCCATTTTGACAAACAGGTTGACCCTAATCCAAAATTTTCAAGTCATGCCAAATATTGACACCCCTAATTTTTGGGGACATTTAGGTTAATTAAGGCAAACTTAGACACATACCACATACGCAAGACTTGAACATAAGACCTCTTAGTTGATGGCCAAAACTTTCAGCCAACCGATCAAGATGAGCTGTGTTTTAAAAAATTTCTCACGAAAGATAGAAGTTGACAGAGTAATACTTTGTTTCCAAATCAAACCTAACATGGAATAAAGTTTATTAGCTCTTACAAAATTCCAAACCATTCAAAGGCCAAAATTGGAACCAGGAGATCCTTTGAAAATAATCTTGTCATCAACAGATAAATCAGTAAAAAAAAATTATATGATTAAAAAAAAGGAAGCAGCTGCAAAAGTAAGTTCTCAAACTAAACTCCATTGACTAACACTAATGAGTTTTTCTAGTCAGCAGTATTACCCTACAAAAAAAATATTAAAAATCTTTTCCAACTTAGGCCCCCCAAACAAGAGGAGTAAGAGCTTGAATAATATTAACAACCTCGATTCAATTTTAAGCATGCTATATTTGAATATCATTTGATCATCTAATTAACGTTCAGAATCTTCTAAATAAGCATCGAGCCATCAATTTGGATTGGACTGGATCGATTTTAATGTCGTTGGGTTTGTCTTCTAGATGTTCAGTTTGACTATAAGTTTGCTAAAATCGTAGCACGTATGGTCCCATATTTAATTTTGAAAGTTTTTTTATTCATATTTACATTGAGATTCATACGTGGTCAAAATATTTTTTTGATGACATATCAATAATATTCATAATAGCTTTCAAAAAAATATTTTTCCCACAACAGGTTCATAATCACCTCACAAAATGTTGCAGCCGTCCCAAACAAACCACTAATCTATCAATTGGTGCAAAAGAAAATTTATTAACTCATCAATTTTGAATCTAATTCAGGCTTCATTTGGGATAATTTTCTTACCGCTTTCTAAAGCAACTTTTTACTACAAATTTTTTTTGAAAGCAATGAAAAATTAGTGGTCAAATATTGTTCGAAACGAAGTCTTAATCCAAGAAAACAATTGCTCCTTTTTTTAAGCCATCCTTCTTCAACTCAAAAAGTCTTAATTATAGTAATCAATTCAATGTCTACAAACGGTTTGATTATAAAAAAGTTATTATAATGATTCTACATTCAAATTATTGACTGTGCATCCATCAAACCAATACTAAAATGCAACTTGTTTGGCAAGAAGGATTTTATTCTATAATATTGGTATTAATTTATATTTGTTTATCCACAGAGCCGTCTCATATTTTTTCCTACATTAATTTAAATATAAATGGCACATATAAATATTATTATTTTAAAAAAAATTAATACTTTGGCTGACAAATTTTACTCATATAAAATTATTTTTGAGCAATTATACTAATTTCTTTTATTGTTCTTATTGCTAAATTTACCCTTAACTTATCTTCATGTGGAGTGATCACTGCCACCAGTGTCGAGCTGTACGTATTACCGTATACCCAAATCTAAGAATGAAATAATTATCATTGGTAAAGTTTAGCTTTTATATATATATATATATATATATATATATATATATATATATATATATTATATATATATATATATTATATATATATATATATAGAAGAAAACATACATCTTCTATGATAGGAGTAGCACTATACACTTTCTCCAAATATTCAGCTGCAATATATCCGCCTTGTGAAATTTTGAAAATATTCTTCTTTCGATCAATTATTATCAATATCCCATCAGGTGTTATCTCACAAATGTCTCCTAAAGAAGGAACAAATAAATTGAAATAATGTCATAATGGTAAGAGTACCTTATAAACTATTCATTGTTCTACATGTATGAAGCCAACCATCTTTGATTACTTCTTTTGTTAACTCAGGGTCCTTCTATTAGCCAGAGAAGAGTATTTTTTCCCTAACACAAACTTCACCTCTTGAAGGCTGACTAAGTGGATCATAGCCCATCTCAAGAACTTCTTCAAGTCGTAAATCTGTAAATGTAGAGGGTACACCAACATCTCCAATCAAACAGTGATCATCAGGGAATCTAATGGTAGTTTGACCACAAGTTTCTATAAGCCCTGCATTTGATGAATATTTGACTTTATTTCCATCTCCTAAGATATAGAAGAGTAAATATGAGAGAATTGGAGATTTATTCTCTTGCATTTTATAGGTTGAAGGTGGGAATAGGGAAATAATTCATTGAAGAGGAGCAATTCTTAATAATGATTACTGACATTCTTATTTCATATGATTTTAAACATGTGGTGATATTGTATGATAATACTCCCCTATAAAACTCTTGCAAACTCATGAATACATAAAAGATGTCGGCTTGACTTTTAAGTTTGGTATACAATTCTTGAAATTATTATTGAGGATGAGATTTGATGAAGATATCTGATAGTTCCTCTCTAGAACTAATGAACAAAAATAGCATAATTTGGAAGTTTCCCATAAATGATGTGAAAATAAATATTAATATGTCTTCTTTGCTCATGGTGGGCATTATGAAATGGAAATCCTATTCCGCTTGGCATAATGAACAATATAAGGTCCATGTTCATCACTACTCGTATAAATGAATAACCATCAAAACCAAAGTAATTTCACTAAATTTACAAGTACAACCTATTTAGCTTAGGCACTATAATGAGCAAGAAAAAGAGTTAAATTTTGAGAGATATCAATAATATGATGATTCTTCCTTTTTTCCTTGATCATTTTTAGCATAAGTTTCATGACAAGAGTATTATTAATGAGCTTTATGTTGTCATAAAATATTATGTTGGCGAGTTCGAGCTCATCTAACTATAAATGAGCTCGAGCCGACTCGTGAGCCATGAGAGAGAATTTTTAAAATTATGCGAGATTTTAAAAATTAGGCGGGATTTAAAACTTAAGCATGATTTTTAAAACTTAGTCAAAATTTAGAAAAAAAATTATAAAATGTTTAACATTTAAATAAAGCTTAGATGGTTTTATTTTTTAATATTTAAATTTATTAAATAAAATTAAATTATTTTAAAAATATTAATATTTATTTGAGTCGGCTCATGAGCCGAGCTGGCTCGAGCTCGAACTCGAGCTCAAGCTCGACTCGTGAGCTTGATAAGATCGGATTGCGAGCCCATAAATGAGTCGAGCTCGAGAGGGCTCGGAGCCAGCTTGGCTCACTTGCAACCCTATTTACCGGCGAACAAAATTCGTCGAAAAATGCTCAAAATTCATTGGCAATTAGTCTTTTCGATGAATTTTTTTCGACGGTAAAATGCGCGTTGAAAAAGTTATACCAGTGCAAAATAGGCCGCCATAAATATTTTCGACGGATTTCCAGCAAAAATTTTCTACCGGTAAAATTTCCAGCGAACTATTTTGTGCCAGAAAAAAAGAAAATAAAATCTATAAAAAAGTTGGAAAAAACAAACCAACCCGAGTGGCTGCACCAGCCAGGCCCGCCCCAGCCAATCTGCGGCTAGCCCGACCCCCTAAGAACGCCAGTCCACCCAGACCCATGAGAGCAGGCCCATGGGTCAGCTGACCCGTGGTGCACCCGCCACTAAGGTAAATCTTTATTCTTTTATTTTTTTAATTTATATTAGAAGTTAATATCAATTTAATTAAATAAATTCATTTTAACAAAGACTTATTAATTTAATTTAACAATTTATTATTAATTTAATTAATTTAAGTTAATAATATTTAAATTTATTTAATTTAATAATTAAATATTACTTATTATTTAATTAATTTAATTTAATAATATATAATTTAAATAATTTTATTTGATTATAAGTTATTAAATTATTTAACTTAATTTAATGAAATAATTAATTATAAATATTTGTTATAGTCATTATTTAGGAAAAATTAATTTTGGTCAAACTACCTTGCATTTGAACATAAGTAATAGCTCCTGCATACATATCCTTGATGACTGTTTTTTTTTTTAAATTAGAAACCCACAAAGGGGTTTATGTGTTAATTCAGGGTAAAAAATACATAGTCCTTAAAGGGACCTCAAGCTTACTAATGCTTGAAAGAGTTACAAAAATAAAAAAGAAAACAAAACCTAAAAGCTCGAGTTCCCATCTACACAAAAATACATAATTACCTAGATACATTCTACGGTGCACAAGAATGAGCACCTAAAAAAGGACGATACCACAAAAAAGAGAGATAGCTCCAATTCCGATCCAGCTCCTAATCCAGCAAGGCAACAAAACTTCCACCCACACTAAAAAAACACTTGTACAAAATAATAGAAACCATAAAGCAAGAGAAATTAAAATAGCACTACCAATGCAGCACACGACCAACCCCCAACTGAACCAGAAAAGCAAAAGCCATGACAAATCAAATTAGAAAAACAATCTAGTTAACCTCCACAAGAATAAATGCCAAATCCTAAACAAAGAAACAAAAGGCAGCAATAAGGCACAAAGCTACCTGCATAGACCAACAAACCAAGCTTAAATAAAACAGAGAGCAGCCGGAGGGGGTGGAAACTCTAGGCTATCACGCAACCGAAACAAAAAAAAAAACAAGAACAAATACCAGAGAAACCTCCCAGAATCCAAACCAAATCAACGACAGTAAGGATCCAAAAGCAATGCAGCCCAAAACTAGGACGGGACCAACCACCCAGGCAATCCAACAACCATCAAAACCAACAGGATAAGAGGGCAAACCAAGCAAAAGAATAATTCTAAACTAGACCAGATAAATGGATATCACAAAGGGAGGCAACAAAATAGAAAAACCCTCCAAGAAACCTGCACCAAAATCAGGACCAAAACCACACCAGGAAAACATGAACCTAAGTTCTAATATAAGGAGTACCAATAACATCCTGATAAATAATCCCTCTTAACTGCACAAGAACATTATTAACACTATAAGCCATAAAATGAGCCAAACTGCAGCCCCAATTAGCCAACCAATTAGCACAAGAATTGCCCCTTTATTTTCTAGAACTCTAAGTAGCACTTCTCTTGATACTTTATAATATGCTAAGCATTTTATATGATCTAGCATTGTTTATTTATGTAAATCAAAGATCTAAAAACACTTAAGAAGCTGATTTGAAAATTTATTTTGATGATCAAATGAACTCGAAATGATATAAAATTACTAAAATCCTGCCACACTTGAGGCCTTAAATTTGTTTAACAACTTTTTTTAAGTCCTCATATAAAATATTCCACATGTGTGCCTCTACCAAATCTGCTCTTCCATTGGTCGGGGAGCCATCAAATATGCCCCAAGCAATGTACTAGCTCGAATAACTCATTCTTAACCATAGTTGATTGCATAATTTTAAATTTAAAATTTTTTAATTGAAATAATAATGATATAATTATCTTGAAAAAATATATTTTGGCCATAGATATTACTCTCAAAATTAATGTATAACATGTAAACACATGTCATAGATATTACTCTCATAATCAATATATTACTCTCACAATCAATGTATCTTAATAGGCATTACTACAAACACATGGCCATCACTATTTTTAGGGAAGTTACCTACAACAAAGAGGAAAGCCGACGACTATGGTAGAGGAGGTGGACGAGTCTGACGACTGGAGCAGAAGTTTGGGGCACGTGACTCAAGGAGACGGGAGAAGAGACAAGTTCGGCTTGGGGGCGAGATCTTCGGCCGGAGGAAGGTTGTTGGCACCGGATTCATGTGCTGTACTCAGAGGCGCAATCGCGAGAGGCTAGAGGAGTGGGGGCGAGCGTCTATAGCAGGGAGAAAAATGCAAAGAAGTAAAGAGGAAGGCTTGGGATGGGAAAATTTAGGGTGTTTTCCGACGGTTTTTTGGTGGTTTATACCACCAAAAAAAAGTTACCCGCTGGTAAAGCTGTTGGTATAAAATTAAACTGGTGCCATAACTCGAGGTTATTATACCGCCGATAATTCCGGAGGTTGTTTATTAAACACCGCTGGTTAATACCTGCGGTCTAACCGCTGGTAGTAATGGAGGCTATAGGTCCGCCAGTAATAGCCGCTAGTAATACCTGAATTTTCTATAGTGTGGTATGTTAATATTTTATTGCAGCATGTGACTCAATACATTATTGATTATATTTGTGATATACCTATTGTCACTTCTTCTGATGATCTACTCATTTTTAGACTTTTTTGAGAATGATGCTTTTAGTACTAAAAAGATATGGAATGATATTAGAATTAAGGACTCTTTTGATATCATTGGTAAAAATTGGAATTCTTTTATTTCTACCTTTGTCTCTGTTTTGACTTGGAGAATTTTAAAAGATTTTATTTCTGTTGACGTCAAGTTACAAGCTAAAGGTATACTCTTGGCTTCAAAATGCTAGTATTGTTGTCACATTGAATCCATTCTTCATGTTCTTCTAAATGGTCATATTGCTTGTAAGGTTTGGTTTGATTTGGAGAAAGGGCTAGGGATTAAAGTGCGCCACCATTTATATAATTTTCTCTCTCTTTTTGACTAGTTGGTTCCAAAATAAAAAACAAAGGTCATATTATCCTTATTATTATTCCTTTGCTTGTATTTTAGTCTATATATATGGATGGAGAGAAAAATGAGTGATGATAGGATCATCATTGTTTTGAAATATAAAGTTCAACAACTTTTTATTGCTAACGTCCTTAAACCTAAGCACTTTAAAGGTTACTCTTTATGGTATTCCTTTTTAAATATTAACATTCATACCAATGATCATAAAGGGAATGCTTGCTTTGTTGCTTCCTAAAATTTTCTCCCATAGTTAAATTGGGTTTGTTAAAGACCTTGATATTTTTTATAATGTATTTCTTGCTCAAGAAATTATCCATGATATTAATATGCTAAGGTGAAGGGGGGTAATTTTATCTTTAAACTTAGCATTACTAATGCCTATGACAACCTTAACTAGAATTTTCTTTATAAGATATTATCTATTTGGTTTCATTTATTCATTTATTGTGTTTATCAAGATTAACATTAAAAACTATTTCTTTTCTATGATTATCAATGGTTAAAGTCATTATTTTTTCAAATCCTCTCAAGGTGATCCTATTTCTCCAGCTTTATTTATTATTGCGGTTGAATACTAATCTAGGGGTTTGGAGGATCTTTATAGTTGGTATCCCAAGCTTTATTATTATATTGTTGGTGGTTTTTCCTTTACACATATTAGTTTTGTTGATGATTTTATCATTTTCTCTAATGATTCTTTAAATTTCTTTTACAGTTTCAAAAATTAATGGCTCGAACATACACTAATAAAGATAAGAGTTATTTTACTAATGTTCACTACAGGAAAATCATCTATTACCGGCGAAAATTTTCGATGATTTTTGAATTTACCATCAATTTTCTGGCGGAAAAATATCTGCAGGTAAAATATGCATAGGATAATAAATTCTGGCGGCTTTTTCTGGCGGAAAATAATTATGACAGCTTTCCAGCAGAATTAAGCCACTAGAAAATTAAAAAAAAATATAATTAAAAAAATTCCCCTGCGGCAGCCAACTTGACCACGCCGGACGCTGCCCGGCTGGTAGCCCGCTCCACACGTACTAGCTTAGCAGCCCGCTCTCGCGCCAACCTAGCAGCTATCTCCAGCGCCCGCACGATAGCTCGCTCCAGCGCCCGTGTGTGCCCGCTCCAACTCAGTAGCCTGCCTGCTCCCGTGGCCGCGCCTGCAAAGGGTTTCAAACCTGGATGGGTTGGGGGGAGTTTCAAACACCAAACCAAATTACTAAACATATAAATATGTTTTAAGTGTCAATATTTTATATTTAAACTATATTTTGACACAAACTTAAGCTATTAAATAAAATTAAATATACTAACTAATTTATTTATAAAAATAAAAAACAATAACTAATATTAAATAAAAATTAATAATTACTAATTAATTTTAAAATTAAAATTAATTAAAATAAAGAATTATAATTATAATTTAATTAAAATAAATTATTAACTTAATAATGAATTAAAATACTACTAAAATTACTAATTAATAAAAAAAATTAAAATTTAAATAATAAAATCTTTTTTACTTAAATTAAGGAAATAGTTAATATTATTTTTAATCATTTTTGTTAATTTTTTTAAATAGTTAAAATTTTAATCAATTTAATTAAATTTATAAAATTCCGCTAGAAAACTAAAAATGCCACAGGAAAATCCGCCGAAAAATTATGTGGGAAAGAAACCGTCAAAAAATTTCATCGGAAAAGTTGTCTTATTATCTTCCGTCGAAAAACCGTCAGAAAGCTACCGAAAAGTTAATTGTTGGAATGCCGCCAAAAAATTTCGCTAGTGATTAGTGATTTTCATGTAGTGGCTAAATCTATAAATCAGGGTAGAATTAATGTTATTCATCGTAAATGCATTTGTCTTTATTCCCAATTCTCTCCATATGAAGTAGCTAGGGACTCCTAACTTTAAAGGAGAGAAAATGTGTCATTTTTCTGAGGATATTTGTTCTTCCATTCAAAGAAAATTAACTGCTTGGACTTTTAATTTTCTTTCTTTTGGTTGTATGTTAGTTTTAATTAAAAGTGTTCTTTGCTCGTAACTTATTTATTTTTTTCATACTATCTAGCCTACTATAACTACTTGCTTACGCATGAAGAGACTTTTCAACAAGTTCTTTTGGGGATCTAAGAGTGATAGTTCTTGTATTATTTGGTCCTTTTAGAAGAAAAGCTATGGTGTCCTTGGTGAAGGGGGGCTTCGGTGTAAAAGTATTGTGGCCTGGGACGACGGAATCATGGGATCTTGATTGGGTTCATCATCATTCCCCCCACCATCCACTTTAAGTATAAAAATAATAAATTTATAATTCTAAAAACTTCATATGTTGCTACTATATGCTAGGTATTTTGTACATGCTTAATGACTAGCCTTAATCGAATGTGCTCTCTCGTGATTGGGAGGGGTAATTAACCATAGGTGTTTGCACCTATGAGAAACCTAGAACCAGATTATAAAGTCCTCGCAAAAATGAGGGCGAAATCTCTGGGTAGTGCTTTATCCCAAAGTAAATATGCTTTCTGAAAATTTTACCCGGAACATCGTTAAAACTTTCCTATGCAGGGGAGGTCGGGGCACGCATTTTCGGAGCCCACAGATATGACTAGCTAATGCTTTCTCTCATAAGCTGTGGTTATCCTTTAGAACAAATAAAAATTTGTAGGCTAAATTCATGATGACCAAGTACTATCAAAGTAATCACGTTCTTTTATGTCATTATAAGGGGTTTGATTCTTTGGTGTGGAAATAACTTTGCTCTATCAAAGGGAGCCAGTCATTCAATAGGGTATTTGTGATGGTAATGTATTCTTTTGGTAAGATAATTAGATTGGGCCTCACTCTATTTATAATTATTTACACTCTCATTCTATTACTTATATTAAGGTGAATATTTTCATTGAAGATAGTAAATGGAATGCTAATAAAAAAAATGGATTTTGCTCATGATATTTTAGTTAACAAAATTATGTGGATTCCCTTACAAATGAACACTAGGGATCATATCTTGTTTAAACTGTCCAATATTGGTAACTTTGCTCTCAAGAATGCGTGGAATTTTATTAGAGCTATTCATTATAAATCTTCTCCTTTTGCTTCCATTTGGTATAAAAATATTCCTACGTCATATTCTATTTTAGTTTGGAGAGTTTTTCATAAGATGCTTCCTATTGATACTCTCTTGATGAAACAGTTTTTATATTTCTTCAAAATGTCAATGTTGCTACCAGATTGAATATTTGAATCATGTTTTTTGTGAATGGTGCTATTGCTGTTAAAGTGCGGAGTCATTTTCATGACATGTTTAATAATTATAATTTGAATCTCTTCTATCTTGCATTCTTGGTTTTCTCCTATTAAAGGTCACATCTTGAATCTGATTCCTATTCTTATTATGTGATTTCTTTGGGTGGAAAGGAATGATTCTAAACATGAAAACATTAGGATTGATTTAAGACACGTTATTTCTAAAGTGAATGATAAAGTTTTACAATTATTTTCCTTTAACCATATCGCTGCTAGTAATTTTAAGAACTACAAATTTGTGGCTCAAAATATTGGTATTTCTAGCATTAATGATAATGATATGAAGGAGAGGATTGTGTAGTGGCTTAAATCAACCTTACCTTTTATTAAGATGATCATTGATGGTTTTATTAACAATCAATATGTTTGGCGTGGTGGGATCATTTAGGTAATGTTATATGTACTTTTGCTAGCCTTTAAATCCTTGCACTTAATCTATGGCAAAACTTAAAACACTTTTATGGGCTCCATTTTTGTGATTCTTTGGACATGTAAGACATTTGGGTGGAGGTTGATGCTAAGCTTTTACTTCTTTTTTTTAAGGGTACTGCTTCTGGGAATCCTAATAATTTTAATCTCATAAGAGAGATTAAACAAAGTCTTTGTAAATCCAATTATTATTTTACTCATATTTATCGTGAAGCTAACTGTTGTGCTGTCTGGCTTGCCAAATTTGGATGCTAGTTAGATTCCTTCCAAGACTTTTGGTTTGACTTTACCTAAGTTTGTGAGAGGGATGGTCAATTTGGGCAAAGCTGGTTTGGCCTATATGAGAATTTGATAGCTTATTATTATTATTATTATTTTGCTGGTAACTCAGTTGGTTGGTTTTGGTTCATCTTCTTTATGTTTTTCCTCCATAGGGTTGTGGAGTTTTACTCTGTGATGTTAGATTTGTTCTACTATGGCAAGCTTTGCTCTTTTGCAGTGGTTATTGCTTGGTTCTCTTTGTTTCAGTGGAGTGCACAGTTGTGGCATTATGTATTTCATGATTTTGCTGGTTGTTGGTGCCATGAGGTATACTAACATTTGGGTTTTCTCCATTACGAGTTTCTTGACTATCCTTCTTTTCGTTCTCTTTCTTAATGTTGAGAGGGTGGGATTTTGTTATGATTGTAAGTGGTTCTACTATGACTGGAAATTAAACTTGCACATAGCAACTGGCCTACCTCCACTTTGCCTATGGTTTGGATGGTTGTTCGGCTTACTGTAAGGATTTTGGGGTGTGGCTCACCATTTTGTCTCGTTTTATTTCAACAACTTTAATGTTGATAGTTCTTTTGCTTATGTTATCGGATGTCTATTTTATTGTTTGGCTGGGTTGATTAGTGTTTATCTGTTATGTTGATATGTTTCATGGTATTGGATGGCTGCTGTGAGCAATTTTTTGAGAACTGGCTCTTGGTACTACCTACACTCTGAGCTTGTTGGGTTTATCTATGGCTATCTAGTCTTGGATTTTTCCTGCTTTTGGGCTATGTTTTGGTGGTTGGATGTCTTCATTTGGGTCTTTTTTGTTCTTCTTATGCTGGTTTATCTTCTTTGCATGGTCCCATCCTTTCTTTTTTTTTTTCCTCCTTCCGATGGCTCCCCTGGTTTCTTGCTTTGTTCCTATGGCTAGTGGTTGTCTAGGTGTATTTTTTATGTATTCCTCTATCATATCCTTTTGGTTGTATCCTTTTTTCTTTTTTAATCATTTTCTTTTTATTTGTTACCTATGTCCTATTTTTTGTGGTTGTTGAATTGCAGGTGTGGATCATTCTTACAGGTATTCGATTTGTTCCTAGTTCTTAAAGATTATGCAAGCTCTGGCTTATTTTTTGGGTTATGACTATTTTCCTGCCTTTTTTTTCTGTTTATGTATCGTAATTGAGATCTTTTATTCGTAGGGTTTATTTTTACTTTTTGATTGTAGCTTGTTGAGTGGTTAGTGAGTGTTAGATTTCTGTAAGGGCTCGTAGTATTTTTTTATATAAATACGTAAGTCATTTTATGAGTTTTAACTATAAAAAAACATGAATAATATGTAATAACATTTTATATTAGACAATAAAAAAATATAAAACTATTCCAATTAAGTTAACTAAAATAAAAAAATCAATAATTTGAGTTTAAAAATATTTGAACACGTTATGTACATAAAGATTAATAGGAATGCAGAATATGATATAGAGAATTTAGTTATAATTTGGGCTCATTCAAACTTGATTTTCAATAAACTTCTTGATATGTTACCAAAAATTACTTTGATCGAGCATGAATCTCAAGGCATATTCAAGTTGTAAACTCTTAAAATTAAATTTGGGAACATATACAATCCAATTTCAACAATCTTATAGTCAAACTGAACGTCTCGAAGAGACAAACCTAACGACTCCGAAATCGCTCCAACTCGAGCCCAAATGGGTCCAAATCAGGGGCCCGAACCACATTTGGAAGGATTAAAGCATTATTTGGATTGAAAAATTAAATCCAAATATGGCATGCTTATAGTCAAATTGAGCGGCTCGGCGAGACGAATCCAATGAGCCCAAGATCGTTGAATTTCGACATCATTAAGACACTTTTTTCTTCTTTTTTTTTTTTAACTTAAATAGTTAAAAAACTCTCTATGATCATCAGGGGAATCAATATGAGCCATCCAATGGAGTACTCTGAATCTAGCCTGGATCTTCTCTATATGTATGTGGTGTGTCACTCATGAAAATATAAAAATAGACCCCCACTTTCTACATGAATGTGACATTTTGCTACACAATGGAGAGAGCTCCGAGGCTTCAAGAGCTCCAACATCATTGCCGACAAACCCACGACTGTCATCGGACCACCGCTCGACCGTCTTTCACCACCGAACTTCTGCCCAGCCACAGCAGAACTTCAGCTCAATCATCTTCGGACCATCGCCCGGCCGCAAATCGCCGCCGGACTTCCACCCGGACATCGGTTGCTTCCAGACGTCAGCTCGACCATCGTCGGACAACCGTCCGGCAGCTGACTCCCGCCGGACAACCACTCGGCCATCAACCTCCGTCAAACTTCTACCCGGTCATCGTCGGACTTCCGCCCGGCCGTTAACCGCCACCAAACTTCCACCTGTCCGCCGTTGGGCCTCCTCGAATCCATTGTTGGTCCTCCACCGTGCTACCAAGCACAGTCCCTCCGACCTTCATCGCCAGACAACGATCTTTCCGACCTCCGTCGCCCGCTGATTATGGTCCTTCCGACCTCTGTCGCCAAATAATGGTCTTTCTGACATCTATAGCCCGCTAACTATGACCCTTTTGACATCCTTCGCTAGAAAGCAGTCTTTTTGACCATTGTCTCCAGCCGACGGTCCTTCCGACCTCCGTCACCTACTACGGTCCTTCTGACCTCCGTCGCATACTACGGTCCTTCTTACCTCCATCTCCAGAGAACGATCTTTTGACCCCTGTCTCCTGCCACTACAGTCCTTCTGACCTCCATCGCCAGACAACGATCTTTCTGGCCCTTGTCTCATGCAGACTACGGTCCTTCCAACCTCCATCGCTTACTATTGTCCTTCCGACCTCCATCGTCAGACGACGGTCTTTCTGACCCCTGTCTCCTCCCGACTTCAGTCTTTCCGACCTCCATCGCCCGTCGGCTAAACGAACATATAAATACTAATTCTTCCAATTTCTACCAGGTAATGCATTCTATATGATGTATATCTATTATATCAAGTCAAGGCCTTTCCTCCAATGAAGGACATCATTTGTAATCGACTTCAAATCTATGGATTCCAAAGTCCAGGTTTTCCCCCTTTTTTCAGGGGTTTTCATGTAAAAACTCTAGTGTACACTCTCTCATTTTTATCTGCTTGTGTGCCGGATCTTTATTTAAAGCTCAGACGTTAAATTTCATATTTCTCTACCACCGCAAATATTCCAGGACACCACTTTTAATATGAAAAATGCTCATTTTACCAAGGAGAATATATCTAATGAACTAAAATTGCTCAATCTTGATATCATTCAAGCACTCAAATATTTACAAATTTAGGATAACCAATGAGGCTATTGGAAACTGTTCAATGGAGTCTTTCAAATTTCTCAACCTATGGATTCCAAAGTCCAAAAATATTTTAGTAATCTTGTGTGCTCTTACAAGTTTAACTAATATTTCTTTTTTTTTTTTTTCGTCATTTCACAATGTGAGGAATAAGATCTATATTTATTTTTTATGTGAGGAATAAGACCTATTATTCTAAAACTTATATTTGATTTGGTGAAGGAATCATAGACCAAAACAAATTTCAACATGCATAAACACCAAATCTTAAATGTCTAACAGATAGTTGGAGACCATTCCATCCTTACTAAAATCAATATAATCATCGGATGAATATCATTCCATTACAATATCATTGGAAGCACGAAGTCCACACGCCTTATTCTTTATTGCCAGAAAAAAATAGTGGGAAAGTGGTAAGCATTCCCTTCTTTCTTTCTTATAATATCAGAGACAATGATCTCTAGCTCATCAGCCAAGCTCAGCAATTCTCCCTCCATACATGTTTTCAGAATAGTAAATATAACCTTTTTTTAATTGATCTTTTTGTATGCAATATAATTATTTTCCTCTATAAATACCAACTCCGAGAAAGAACTCTTCACAGCAAACCTTGCTCTCAACCTCTGATTTTCTTCAGTTAATAGAGCTAGCTCTAATGGCCTCTACTATGGTGTCAAGTAGGTTGTTTGCTCTTTTTCTGTTGAGCCTGCTAAGTTGCAGAGTGCAAGCCCAGCTCTCAACAACCGGCTTCTATGCTCGCACTTGCCCAAAGTTGCAGAGCATTGTGAGCTCAACAATGGCCAAAGCAGTGGCTAATGATTCTCGCATGGGTGCTTCCATTCTTCGACTTTTCTTTCATGACTGCTTTGTTAATGTAAGAGCCATTACAGAACTAATTTCTCTCCTTATAACATTTTCTCTAATTTATAAGCTCTTCTAATTTGTTCTTCGATATCTGTAGGGTTGTGATGCATCAGTTCTTCTTGACGACAACTCAACTTTCACCGGTGAAAAGAACGCGTTCCCAAATCAAAACTCTCTCCGGGGATTTGAAGTTATCGACACCATTAAATCTCTTGTGGAGACCTCCTGCAATGCAACAGTGTCTTGTGCTGACATTCTCGCCCTTGCAGCTCGTGAAGGTGTTGTTCGGGTAAGTATATTATAAGGGCATCTCCAACCAAACTCCAAACACATAAATGTCGTCACTTGCGAGCTCCAGCTGAACGGCAAAACTTCCACTATTTGGTTACGAGCGAACATTGCGACACCAATATTGATGTCGCACTGTTCACCTGCATTATTTTTCTGTCTTTACTGGATTTGCCGAAGAAACACGCGAAAGAGGAGAATGACGGTTATCTTCTGCAAAGGGCGCGAAATCGAATTCGATTGGAGATGAATTATACCATTTTTTTAGTTTCACTATATCATGGAGTGAAAAATGAAATTTTCGGTTGGAGATGCCCTAACTACACAAAATATGATAATTGTATAATACAATGATAATATTGTAATGAATATGGTGCAGCTGGGTGGACCGTCATGGACGGTGGCCCTCGGCCGCAGGGACTCGACGACGGCGAGCCAAAGCGCCGCGAATAGCAATCTTCCAAGCCCAGCCTCAAGCCTTTCAACTCTTATCTCCAGCTTCGCAGCAAAGAATTTGAGCCCTCGCGACATGACTGCGCTTTCTGGTGCTCACACCATCGGACAGGCCCGCTGCACCACCTTCCGATCTCACATCTACAATGACAACAATATAAACCCTAACTTTGCCGCCCTTCGGAAACAAAACTGCCCATCTTCGGGCGGCGACAGCAACTTGGCACCACTGGACCTGCAGAACCCAAACCGGTTCGGGATCGATTACTACCAGAATTTGGTGGGTCGTAGCGGGCTGCTGCATTCCGATCAGGAGCTCTTCAACAATGGGAGTCAGGATTCATTGGTGAGACAGTACAGTACTAATACTCAGTTGTTCTTCAGCGATTTTGCTGCAGCTATGGTAAAGATGGGAGCCCTTAGTCCGCTTACGGGCTCCAACGGTCAGATTCGTTTGAACTGCAGGAAGGTTAATATCAAGTGAAGTCAGCGCCTAAATTCTGAGTCTGATATCAAGTGATTATATTTGTTGATTGAGACAGCGCCTAAATTCTGAGTCTTATGTTTGCTGCTTTCCATTATGCTTGTGCTATAGTCTTTGTGTTTTTTCATAGTTTTGCATTTGACTTTTCCTCCAGGTTACTTGTAATTTGATTTTTCAATTTTAAATATATGGGCTTTTTGCCCCGGGTTTTCCCAAAAAAAAAAAAAAAAAAAAAAAAAAATTGTTTGAAATTGTCTTTTCATGAGATGGTCTGTGTCATGTCATGTTATTCACTCAAAATCATGACCGTTGTTTTTTATTGATTGTTGTTGAGAGTTTTTTTTTATATAAAATTGGGAATATGTTTTTATTTTAAATTTGAATTGTACCCTTTCATTTATAACTATAAATTTGAGCAATTCATATTATATTCAACAATATTTGTCATTCGGCAAAATGATAATAGATATCTTGTTATATTAGATTTAATTAATGAAATTGCTCAAACGTTATTCTGTAATTCTCAGCAATCATCATCCTCGAGATATTTTCGCTTGGTGCCCTAGCCGCTCTGGCGATTTAGTTCTCCCCGCTTCTCTTCGTCTCCGATCCTCTTTTCTTCTCCTTGTGAGCGTCTCTCCCAGCGTTTGTTCTGCTTGGCTCTCCGTGTTTCCTTGTGCCCCTTCTGGGCCCTGTTTTATGGCTGCTGCAGCGCCTTCCTCCTCCTGGGGGAAAGCTTCAGAGCCTGTGCTGCAACAAAATAAAGGTTTCTTCAACCTTGATGATGATATTCCGAAATCTCCTTCTAGATCTAGATCCTTCAAAGAGGTACTGTCCTGAAAAGCTTCTGCAGGTGATGAACTTCCATCTCTTACACAAACTACTTTTAATGGGGTTCCTGCGATTTTACTCTCTGATGAAGAAGTGCTAAAATTAGCATCTCCTATCAAGTTTACACTTGTTGGTAAATTTGGGTTGCGCAGACCTAATCTGGATGCGATTCGTCAATTTTTTGCTTCTTTAAAATTGTCTGGCTTTTACTCGGTTGGTCTGCTTGATTCTAGGCATGTCGCTATCCAATTATCGAACGATCTTGATTACAGTCGAATTTTTGCCAGGCGCTCTTATTTCATTTTTAACTGTCAAATGCATATTTTAAAATGGACTCCCTTTTTTGATATCAAAGAAGAATCTCCCATTGTGCCTGTGTGGATTTCTTTTCCCAACCTTCGTCTGCATTTTTTCAATCAACAAGTACTGCATGCATTAGGTTCTATTTTTGGCAGACCGTTGCAAACGGATCAAGCTACTGCTTCCCGCACTAGACCCTCTGTGGCTCGTATTCTCGTTGAGGTTGATATTTCAAAAAAGCATTCGAAAGAAATCTAGGTTGGCTCTAAAACTTTAGGTTACTTCCAAAAAGTAGATTTTGAAAATATTCCTGATTTCTGCTCCCATTGCAAAATGCATGGTCACGCTCAAAATGATTGTTTTAATCTACATCCTGAACTTAAAAAATCTAAAATTATGCCTAATGGGAAGCTTGGCTCCGCCGATTCTAAAAAAATTTACATGCCTGTTAGTGATAAAGCTATCGAAAGTGTGGAGAATGTGGAGAATTTGGTGGAACCGCAACCTATTATTCATAATTTAGAGGATACGGTTTTAAATTCATCTGATCACATATTAGTCAATGAGAATTCCGTAGATGAGGCTTTACAGTTAACTACTAAATCTTCTTTAAATGATACTATTATCAATGAACCTCCTCACAACGATGTCAGTAATTTAAATGAGGCTTCATTTTTTGTTTCTATTGCTTCTATGTTTAATGAAGTTGACAATGGTGATTTTACTGAAAATTGCTCTCAACCTGCTTTATTAGATAATCAAGTTTCCTTGTTGAACAATAATGTTAGTGAAGATTGCAAAGATGGAGAATTCATCCCTCCTTCTTCGTGCACTGCCCCCTCAACCTCAAATGCTAATCAAGACACCCATGTTACCAACAAAGTGAAAAGCAAAGTTCCTCAAGAGGACAATTTCCAAATCGTTTCAAGGAAAAAAAGTAAGCAATCTAAACATGTTTTACCGGTTCCTCCTAGATCCTCAAAATCTCAAGCTTCAACAAAAGGTTTGCAATGATCAAAGCTCTCATATGGAATGTTAGAGGTATTGGTGGTAAGGATTCTAAAATCAGAGTACGGAATTTATGCAGAATTCATAATATTCAAATTCTTGTTTTGATTGAACCTTTAATTAATAACTCTAAGATTTCCTCTACTGCTTCGGCCTTAGGTTTTCCTAATTTTTATGCCAATTGCTCCAACAAAATTTGGATTTTATGGAATACTGCTTTAGCTATTGATATTATTGAGGATTTGCCTCAAGTGTGCCATTGCTACATTTCTATTTTCAATATTAACTGTTACGCTTCCTTTATCTATGCTGCTTGTACTAAAATGAATCGTATCCCTTTGTGGAATCAACTTAGACAATTTGCTTCTATTATCGATGGTCCTTGGTGTATTGGGGGTGATTTCAATATTATCTCTAATATCTCTGAAAGAATTGGTGGCAATCCACCCAATGTTAATGCTATGGATGATTTCAACTCTATGATTAGTGATTGCAAGTTAAATGATATCGGTTATTTTGGTAGTCCTTTTACTTGGCATAGAGGTAATTTGTGGCAAAGACTAGATAGATGTCTCTTTAATGATGATTGGATTGACGAATTGCCCTTATCTAACATTGAGCATCTTAGTAGAACTCTTTCTGATCACTCCCCTCTTCTTCTCAATATTAATAAATCTTTACAGTATAATGCTTGCTCTTTTAGATTTCAAAATATGTGGATGCTTCATGCTGATTTTCAAACTTTTTTATCTTCTAATTGGAATGCCCCTGTTTTTTCTAATAACAATATTTCTGGTATGTTAAGATTATGGTCTAAGCTCTCTAGATTTAAACAGTGCTTAAATTGGTGGAACAAGAATATTTTCAAGAACTTATTTTCTAATATTAAAGAGGCCGAGTCTAATGTTTCCTATTTAGAAAATATCCACCAGCACAACCCGAGCTCTGACAATATGTCTTCCCTTAATCTGGCCAAGGAATCTCTTTTTCTTCTTCAATGTCAAGAAGAATGTTTTTGGAACCAAAAGTCCAATGCCAAATTTCTTTTAGAAGGTTATAGAAACACTAAATTTTTTCATGCTTTAGCTAACAAGAAGAAAACTAGAAGTCATATTCACAAGATTATTGATACGAATGGCACTGCTCTTACTACTGACGATTCTATTTGTAATTCTGGTGTTCACTATTTTCAGCATATCTTTAACTCCTCTACTGATTGCATGCCCATCACTAACCCGCATTTAATTACAAACATTATTACTCAAGTCGACAATGATATGCTTTGCCAAATTCCTACTGAAGATGAAATTTTCAATGTTATTAAAGATCTTAATAGCAATACTGTTGCGGGTCCTGATGGGTATACTACTAGATTTTTTCAAGATAATTGGGTGATCATTAAGGATGATGTGATTAATGTTGTGGAGGACTTTTTTGCAGGTAACTCTTACCCTAAATTTTTTTCTTCTACTTATATTGTTCTTATTCCTAAAAAAGAGGGCCCTAATCAATGGCAAGACTTTAGACCTATTAGCTTATGCACTTTTCTTAATAAATTGAATTCTAAAATCATTGCTTCGAGATTAATTAACATTATGCCTAATATTATTTCTCTTAATCAGACCGGCTATGTGAAAGGTAGAAGCATTTTTGATAATGTTTTGTTAGCTCAAGAAATTACTCATGATATTAATGTTAAAGTTAAATGTGGTAATGTGATTTTTAAACTTGATGTGCCTAAAGCTTATGATAATATCAATTAGAATTTCCTTTACAAAGTTCTTTCTCTTTTTGGCTTCAATAACTCTTTCATTTCTCTTATCAAGAATAGCATTGAAAACTGTTATTTCTCTGTGATCATCAATGGCAAGAACAATGGTTTTTTCAAGTCTTCCAAAGGTTTAAGACAAGGTGATACGATGTCTCTTGCCCTCTTTATTATTGCCATGGAATACCTTTCAAGAGGTTTAAATGATTTATACTTGAGAAATCCTATGCTTAATTTTCGTACTATTAGAGGTTTTCCCATTACGCATCTTAGCTTTGCTGATGATTTCATTTTATTCACTAATGGTTCTATCAACAACGTCTCTTTATTGCTTAATTTCTTAGTTAGCTTTTATAATCAAAGTGGTTTATCGATTAACAAAGAGAAAAGCACCTTTATTGTTGGCAAGTCCATTAATCATCATAGAACTAATGCTATTCAGAATATTTGTGGTTTTCAACACAAAGCACTGCCCATTACCTACCTTGGAACTCCCATCTATAAAGGTAAAAAAAGGATTTTCCTTTTTGATAATATCTTCTCGAAAATTGAAAAGAAGCTGAATAATTGGTCGTCTAATTTCTTATCTTATGGTGGTAGGCTCACTTTGATCAAGTCTGTTTTAAACTCTATGCATATTTATATTTTTCATACTTTACTTCCCTCTAATTACACTTGTGCTAAACTTGAAAGGATTTTGAACAAATTTTTTTGGGGCTCTACTTTTAACAATAAGGGCATCCATTGGTCTACCTGGGACAAGAATTGTGGTACTTTATCTAAGGGAGGACTTGGTTGCAAATCCTTATCTGACACTGCCAAAGCTTTCTCTTTTAAACTTTGGTTCTCTTTTAGATCCAACTTAAGCTTATGGGCCCGGTACATGAATACTAAATACTGCTCCAACATTCATCATTCTTTATGCTTTCATAGAAACACTGACTCTTTCGTTTGGAAGAGACTTTGCAATATTAAATGGGAGGCTGAGCAGTACATTCAATGGGGTCTTGGGAAAGGTGACATTTATTTTTGGCAAGATAAGTGGCTTGATTGCACTTCTATTGATAGTTTACTCAACACCTGTTCTTTAAGTAATATTAAAGTTGCTCATTTTTTTAATAATGATGGTTGGGATATTACTAAACTTTTGGAGATGATTCCTCAGTACATTGTTGATAAAATCTTAGAGATTCCTCTTCAACATAATGATAAAGACGTGATCTTATTTTCCCTTTCCTCTTCTGGTAAATTTATTTTGAAAAATACTTGGGATGCTTTCAGAACTCACAAGGAAAGCTCGACTTTATATTCGGCCATTTGGAATGCAAATTTTCCTTTATCCTATTCTGTGTTAAGTTGGAGATGTATCAAAGGTTACATTCCTGTTGATGTTAGGCTTCAATCGAAAGGTTTTCAACTATCTTCTAAATGTTTGTGCTGCTCGAATGTTGAAAGCATTAATCACTTATTTGTTTCTGGTGTTATTGCTGAAAAAATTTGGCGTGTCTTTAACAACATTGCTAATAAACCTTCTATTACTATGGATGATAACCTTGTTTCTGTTTTAAAAAATTGGTTTCATAATTATAAAGGTCATATTTTAAACCTGATTCCTATTCTTATTGTGTGGTATATTTGGCAAGCTCGCAATAAGGCCAAGCACAATGGTATTAATATGGTTGCCGATACCATCATTTCTAATGTTAAGCACAAAATCCTTCAAATGCACGCTCATAAACTCCTCTCTAAAAAACATTTTAAAGGTTGCCGTTATTTAGCTGATTACCTCGGTCTTACCTTCTCTGATATTCATGATAATTCTGCCGACAAAATTGTAAGATGGATTAAACCAAAGCCCCCTTACGTTAAACTTAATACTGATGGTTCTTACAGTCCTGTTAATGCTGGTGCTGGTGGTATTATTCGTGATGATATTGGTAATGATCTGGCTGCTTTTTCTGAACCTATTTGCTGCAATTCTGCTATTCAAGCCGAGCTCTATGCCCTTTTTGTTGGTCTGAAAATTTGCTCTAACAGGGGTTTTACCTTCATCTGGATTGAGGTTGATTCTATGCTCTTAATTCAAATTGTTAATAATAAGGTGCCAGGCAATCCGAATTATTTTTATCTTATTAGGAAAATTAAGATGTTCCTTTCTAATGTCAACTTTTATATCTCTCATAATTTTCGTGAAGCCAATACTTGTGCTGATTGTTTAGCTGAGAAAGGCTGCAATATTTCTCATTATGTTGAGTTTAATCCTTCTGATTTGAATCCTACTTAACAATCTTTGATCAATTTAAATAACACTGGCTTACCTTATATTCGGTATGGTAGTTGAGATCTAGATTCTGCATTTTACCTGGAATCTGCTGGTCATTCCTTTACTGCCCTGTTTTCTGGGCTCTGTTTCTGATTTGAAATTTATTTCTCTGTTTACATTTTACAATGTGCTTTGCTGGCCTCGTCTTAATTTAAGGACTATAAATTTTTCTTACCATGCAATTCATTTAATTGATCCTATTTTTCTTGCTGTCCACTTACGGTTGTGCTTAAACCATTTGCATTGTAGCATTATGAATCCAACCTTGAATCCCTTGCACCTTTGCTGTGTGATTTATGGTTTTTGTTTGCTGCAGCTGAGCTATATGTGTAATACCCATTTTCGCTGCAGCTGGGGTATTTGTTTTATGCTGGATGTTCTCTCTAACCTGTGTAATTCGACTGTTTATATGGGCAATAGCTTTTGCTGTATTAGCTTCAAAGCTGCTGATGTCTATTATATGAACTTCTTCACTGATGTGTTAAATTGTTTATCTCCTTTTTGGGTTTTTTGGAGGGTTCTTTGTAGATGTTTTTCCAATCTTTCTTTTATGATCTTAGACCCTCAGGTATGTTATTTTGGTTCTCTTTTTGTGTTGTATTCCCTTTTGTCTCTCCTTTTTTGCAGGAAGCCTTTTCTAAACGAGTATCTTTTGAGCTTCATTTTTTGGGTGCTGAGTGATTTCAGCCCTTATCCTCAGGTATGTTATTTTGGTTCTCTTTTTGTGCTGTATTCCCTTTTGTCTCTCCTTTTTTGCAGGAAGCCTTTTCTAAACGAGTATCTTTTGAGCTTCATTTTTTGGGTGCTAAGTGATTTCAGCCCTTGTCTTTTTATTTACAATTATTGTAATTTTAGATTGAGGAATCACAGGCTCATAGGTCTTTTTTACTTTTTCCTTGTAGCTCATTCAAGCATTAGCGAGCTAGTGGATCCTTTTAAGGACATTGTAACCTATTTTTTGAAATTAACACGTAGGCCCCTCCGCGGGTTTTAACAAAAAAAAAATTATTTTGTAATTCTATCATATAATAAGGAGAACCCTCTTGAAGAGGGAAAATATATCATTGGTGCAAATGCTTGTTTGAGATTATCTCAACTCTCGTACAATGTCGTGCCTCGTCTTTCATATAACATTGATTAGAAATATATATGCTCTCGTCTTCCAGAGGTCATGTATAGCGCCATTCTTGCACGTCTCGTACATCTTTTCTTAGTGCTATCAGAGAGTTCACGTTCTCTATTAGATCTCATAAAACACATATACAAGGGGTCATCACTCGTTGCTCTCTCGTTCAAGTACTGACTAATTGATCAACATGACAAGGCACTTGTCGTTGCACTGATTTCTCTTGTATTCTTATTTGGTTGAAACTAACTCTACAATTTGATCCTATATCGCCTGGTCATGATGTATAAGACACACTTGTTGTCGATCATTCTCTCTTCTAATTTGATAACAACCTTTGCAACTCCTACCTAGCTCATAGAGCCACATAACCCATAAGCTTCTCCAAAGTTTTTTAAAGCTCTCCTTAGAAAGAGTCCTAGACGCTCAACTCACACTTAGCTTGGAAAGCTCTATCTGAAATCTCTCATTTGGTGAATTCTCTTGGGTTAGATCATGATGTCAACTAGCAATTTGGACATAATTACACGATGTCTCTCTCTCGCTCTTTGGGATGTGCTAGGGCATCGCCCTAGCCGCCCCTTCCGGTCCTTCCGGCTGATCCTCCTCCACAATACGTGCTGGGTGCTTCTCCTCGAGTGCCTTAGGAAAGTTTCTTCTCCTTGTTGTTCTACTCTTCACGGTTATTTTCGATTTTTTTTTCTGGTTTTATGGCAACTCCACGATTTCAGGATCCTGGTTTTTTGGTTGGATCCTCCTCTCTTTCGTTTAAGGATGCTCTTTTTTGTTCTTCGTCTTCTTCCGTTATCTTTTCCGAACTTAAGGTTTCTTCTCATAGAGGTTTGTCTGCTCTATGTATTTCGGAGGCAAAAATCCAGTCACTGGCTGCTCCGTTCGAATTTGCTCTAGTTGGAAAATTCTTTGGCTGTTGGCCATCCCTTGATGCCATTAGGAGTTTCTTTTTCAAGCTTAAGCTAAATGGCAAGGTTCCGTCACTGTGTTGAACCAGTGTAACATTTTGATTAAGCTCTTTAACGATTTGGATTAATGTATGGTCTTTGCTCATAGGTCATATTTTATGAGTAATTGCTATATGAAATTGATAAAATGGTCACCTACTTTGGATACTGAGATTGAATTGCCAGTTATCCCCATCTGGATTTCCTTCCCTAACCTTCGGCCTCATTTGTTTAGCCTTGTGTATTATTCATGACTTAGGCTTGATTTTTGGCAAACCCTTCAAAACTGATAATGCTACCTCCATTGGTTCACGTCCATCTGTTGTGCATATTTTAGTTGAACTGGATGTGTCCAAATAGTACCCGGACAAAATTTGGATAGGCCCGGATAGCATTGGGTATGTTCAATCTATGGTTTTTGAAGAATTTCCTGAGCATTGTGCGCACTGTTTAACTTTGGGGCATTCGAAAGCTGGTTGTAAGATTCTTCATCATAATCTTGATTCATCTGCCTTGCCTCCACCATCTAATTTGTTGCGGGATGGTGGCCCTGTTGGCATTGATTCTACTGTGATTGGTTTACCTGAGCCCTCTAATGACCCTGTTATTATTTCTCCTATTACTGTTTCTCCTATTTTTTGCCATCTTTGGGTGGGTCTCCCTTTGTGGCGATCCCGTCAGTCCCAGTGGCTCCGGCAGGCATTGTTGGTACTGATTCTGCTGAGAATAGATAACTTGAGCCCTCTCATGAACATGTTATTATTTCTCCTATTATTGTTTCTCCTGTGGCAATTGAATCGGGTGTTGTACTGGATTCCCCTTGTAATTTTGGGTTGGCTCGATCTTCTCAGGTTCCCTCTCCAGTTGTCAATGTTTTTGCTGATTGTGTTGATGATGAATTGGTTGTGTATGGTGGTGTGGATGGGGTTGTTTCCCCTAATATGGTTCCTCCCGCTGTAACTGTGTTGGGTATCAACTGTTGTGTGAATGTTAATAAAAGTCTTAGTCATGTGAAGGATGGGGTTTTGACTGTTGGCAAGTATGGTGAACCAGCTATGGTTTTTGATGGGGAGGCAGGTGAGGAGGTGGCGCTAGTTAAGGTGTCTATTTCAGTTATCTCAAATGCTAATATGATTGCCCATTCGGTTAGATGGAAATGTGATTGGTTGCATGATGATATGTCGATTGACAGTGGGGAGGATGATATCAATATCGAAACGGGATTGCTTGATAAGTTTATTTCGCAACGTAAATGAAAATCCAAGAAGAGATGATTTTCTCTTTTTTCTGGTTTCCGTTTCTTTGGTTGCCTTGTCCGATTTAGTTCAAGTCGGCATTGACGATGAGGAAGCAGCTCTGCTGTAAGCGCCGTTGATGGTCAGGGTTGGTTGGCAACTTGGGTGGCTCATTTTGCTAATTTGGCTGCTTCTCATTTTGGATTTTGTTGTCTCCCATGGATGGCCCCACCCTGGTAACCAGGTGTTGGTATGAGTCTGCACATTTATGATGCTCCCCATCCATTTATTAGTTTAAATTGCTTATTGTCTCTTAATTTCTTTGTATTTGATTGATGTGGCCATGGATTGGTCTTTTATTGTATCTTTTCCCTTTAATGGAAAAAAAAACCTAGCAATTTGGACATTTTTTATATGCGCCTCACATATAAGAGTTACTCTATCTTAATTTCAATTTTTTATCATTACAAAAGAATTATAAGGGTATACTAATGAGACTAGTTTGCTCCTTAAAAATTTTTAGATTAGTGAACCAAAAATGCAATAGTTATGTCATGAATCTTAGGATTTGTTGATCATAAGATCATTCTTAATCTAAGATAATTTACAATTACTAAGAATGTACTAGTATTTATGACAAATTTGTAATTATAACTTTAATTTGAGACAACTTTCTTACTACTTCTTAAAGGTGCTTTTAGTACAAAAAATAATATTTTCTACTAGAAAATATTTTAAGAAGCAGAAAGAAAGCCATCCCAACCAAAGCCTATGCAACAAAATATTTTCTATTAGAATGAGATTGATCATGAAGAAATTTTTGCTTCACAATGATGACCACTCTACTAAATAGATGTTAAAAATTTCTTTCTTTAGGTTGATGATCTAAAAAAAGAGATTTATATGATTCTTCCACTTGATAGTTCTACTTTCTCTCCTTCTAATGTATGTCAACAGAAGCATTCTCTATATATATTGAAAAAATCCCTCCCCCAATGTGTTCATGATGTGATATATTTTTTTATATGTGACTTCATTTTTATATTTTTGTTAGGTCATTGGTTGTATTGCTCTTCTCCGTGTCATAGTAAGGAATGCGATATTCTCCTTGATCCCATTATGTGAAGTTTGTTTGGTAGCTTAAGGCTTTACTTGTGATAGCTTTTTTATTTCTTCTTAAAGCATAATTTTAGTACAAATTTTAATTTTTGTACTTAAATTTCATTTTAGACAACAACAACAACAACAACATCAAGCCTTTATCCCACTACGTGGGGTCGGCTACATGAATCCTTTTTCTCCATTGTGTCCTATTAAAAGTCAAATTCTCGTTTAAATCTAATAAAGAAAGATCATTCCTAATATTTTCTAACCAAGTTTTTTTAGGTCTACCCCTACCTTTCTTAACATAGGTCAAATCTAATACCTCTACTCTCCTAACCGGGTCATCGGAAGGCCGCCGTTTTATGTGACCAAACCATCTAAGGCGACTCTCTCTAATCTTATCTTCTACTGGAGCTACTCCAACCTTTTCACGTATATGCTCATTTCGTATCCTATCTCTAAGGGTAAAGCCGCTCATCCACCTGAGCATCCTCATCTCTGCCACACTTAACTTAGTATTATGCTTCTCTTTTAATGGCCAACATTCGGCACCATAAAGCATTGCAGGCCTCACTACCATCTTATAGAATTTGCCCTTACGTTTGAGGGGTACATTTCTATCACATAACATTAAGCCCGATGCATTCCTCCACTTCAACCATCCAACTTGAATTCTGCTGATAATATCTACATCTATTTCACCATCACTCTGAACAATAGATCCAAGATATCTAAAATGTGTATTCTTATTAATGACTTGATCGCCCAAAGTCACAATCCCCTCACTAGGTCTATTACTACTAAAATTGCACTCCATATATTCCGTTTTAAGAAGAAATAAAAAAGCCGTTCCAAACGAAACCTAAATAACTTAATAATGACTCAATCTAGCTCAAAATGTTAGTAAATTTATGCAAAATGCCCGTCATTTACATTTATCTATTGCTCGTCAAATCATTTGATATCTTAGAAGGATAGTAAGCCATGGTTTGGTCTTTCAAATTGATTCATTCTTTGTGGCATATGATAATGGTGATTGGGTTGAGCGTCTTGATATGTGATGGTCAATCGCAGGTCAACGTATATTTTTTGTGACTATTTGATCTTTTGGAAGGATAAAAAAAGTCTCATGTGTTTAAATCATCAACTCAATGTAAATATTGTGCAATGTTTGTCACCTCTCCATAGATTATTTGATTTGGGCTATACTCATTCCTCTTCATGGGGATAATATGACCAATGCCATACAAATTATTTATCATAAGCAATATATATATTTCCCTCTGAAGGACTTGTAATTGAATTTTAAATATATAGGCTCGTGAGTGAGTTATATATATATATATATATATTCCTTTTATTTTTTTATCCAGATTTAAAATTTTCATGGAAGAAAATTCTTGAACAAAATTTTGTTTGCAACAATTAAGTATCAAAATTATTGAATCTTCTTCAAGATTAGTATAATTGTTGCTTCCTGGGAAATCCGCGGCGGTAGAGAAATATAAAGTTTAACGTCTTAGTGATAAGCATGTCACTTTTGGAAACCGTTTAGTAATTCAAATTATGGTTTGAACCTTCCAAATGCGCTTCGGGTCTTTGATTTTGATTCATTTGGACTTGGAATGAGTCGAATTTGGTGTCGTTGGATTCGTATTTCCGAGATGTTCAATTCTAATATAAGTTTGCTGAAATCGGAGTTCAATTGGTCTTGAATTTAATTTTTGAAGTTTTCAACTTAATTTTGCTTAGAGACTCGTGCCTGATCAAATAGTTTTTTGATGATATATCAATAATATATAAATAATTAATAATACATCAATATTAAAATAGATCTAATGGCTTTGTGGTCCATCTTGATCATTTTTTTTATCAGGATTTCGTAATTTAACCTTTTTTCCGGCAAAGTATTTGATAACTCTATGGGTCAATCGTGAATTGAACTAATTTAATAAGAAAAAATATGATTGCTAGTTTGCAAGAAAAAAATTTTCAAAGAATATATTGATCTAATTTATATTATGAAGAGCATGAATATTCTTAAAGTTATGCTAAAAAAATTAGTATCTATATATAATATAATGAACTACATTTATCTCTTTGTAAAATTCCTTTCTTATGATCCAGTGTCAATTGAAACGTTTTTTTTTAATTCTTTGTTTCGGGTAGGGGTGTCAAAATCGGGTTGCGAGTCGAATCCAGAATTGACACGATGCTATGTGCTAGGACCCGAATCCGACCTATTTTTGCAGATGGGTTGACCATAACCCTTAATTTTTGTGTACATGGGAGTTAGGGTTGGGTTGGTACCTGGTCATTTTTAGGTTTTCGGGTCAGCCCAAATCCAACCCGATTTTTGAAACTGGTCAATCTGTTGGACCCGGCCCATTATGATAAACGGGTTGACCCTAACCCAAAATTTTCAGGACGAATTTTCTGTTCATGTCAAAATATTGACACCTCTAGTTTAGGGGGACATTTAGGTTAATTAAGGCAAACTCACACGCATATCACATACGCAAGACTCAAACCTAAGATCTCTTGGTTGTAGCCAAAATTTTCAACCAACAGACCCAGATGAACTGTGTTTTAAAAAAATTTCTCACAAAAGATAGAATTTGATAGAGTAATATTTTGATTCCAAATCAAACCTAATATGGAATGAAGTTTATTAGCTCTTACAAAATTCCAAATCATTCAAAGACCAAAATTGGAACCAGAAAATCCCGCAAAAAAAAAAAAAAAACATTAAAAATCTTTTCCAACTTAGCCCCTCAAACAAGAGGAGGAGAAAGAGCTTGAATACTATTCAAAACCTCGTTCGACAATAAACATGTCATATTTGAATATTATTTGGTCATCCAATTAATATTTAGAAGCTTCAAAATAGGCTTGAGACCATCAATTTGGATCGGATTGGACCAATTTTAATGTGATTGGGTTCATCTCTTCAAGATATTTAGTTTTACAAGTTTTTTGAAATCGCAGTTCGGATGGCCCCATATATAATTTTGAAAAAAAAAAAGATTCATATTTTCATCAAGATTCGTTCCTAATCAAAATAATTTTTTGATGACATATCAATAATATTCACAACATCTTTCAAAATGTTTTTTCTTCCCACATTAGATTCATAATCACCTTCACAAAATATTGTAGCTGGCCCAAACAAATCACTAATCTACCGGCTGGTCTAAATTTGAGACAATTTTCTTACTGTTTTCTAAAATAATTTTTTAGCATAAAAATTTATTGTAAGCAACGAAAAATCATTGGTCAAATATTGCCCCAAAGCCTTAATCCAATTAAACAATTGCTCCTTTTCTTAAGCCATCCTTCTTCAACTCAACAAGTCCTAATTATAGTAATCAATTCAATGTGTACAAACGGTTTGATTATATAAAAGTTATAATAATGATTCTACATTCAAATTATTGACTGTGCATCCATCAAACCAATATTAAAATGCAACTTGTTTGGCAAGAAGGATTTAATTCTATAATATTGGTAGGAATTTATATTGGTTTATGCACAGAGCCGTCTCATATTTTTCCTACATAAATTTAAATATAAATGGCACATATTATTATTTTTTTTATAAAAAATAATACTTTGCCTCACAAATTTTCCTCATATAATAATATTTTTGAACAATTATACTAATTTCTTTTATTTTTCTCATTGCTAAATTTACCCTTCTACATGTGATGGATGGAGAAGGTGAGAGTGAGGAGCAAATTGAGTGCAACCAACATGTACTAGAATGTATCCGCGAATGAGTGTTAGAGAAAAGGGCGTTGTCTTGTGAAGAATTTATTATGTGCAATTACCGGACGGTTCTAAAACCAATCAGGGTGCGCCACATCATCCGATACACATTAGTACACAATGATGGTACATAATGTATAAGTGACATGGCACGTTCTGATTGGCTTCCGGATGGTGTCCGGTGACCGCATGTAAAACATTTCGCTGTCTCGTGAAAGCGGTCGAAGCCCAGAGGAGGCAAGAAGAGCCGAATGGAAAATTTAGGGCGGTGGTTTGATTTATACTATTTACAACTCATCACACCATTCAATCACAAAACCAATTATAATAATCAATATTTTTGTAATGAAAACAATATAAAAATTAATAAGCTCAAATAAAAATTAAAAATTTGGTTCATATTTTCATTACTCTGCCATGAAGAAAAGATAGTATATACAGAGGTAAAGAAACAATGGTAAGGAGAAAGCATCATAACTAAAGTTTCGTTTGGGACATCTTTTTTCTTCTTAAAACAACTTTCTTGTACCAAAATTAAAATTTTTGTGCTAGAAAGCTGCTTTAAGAAGCAGTAAAAAAGCCATCCCATATGAAGCCTAAATAAAAGTGGAAAATTTTAATTTTCTTTGTAAAAATTTTTATTTTTTGAACCAATACAACTTTCAAAATAATGAAGGTTCAATTACTAACAAGTAAACAACCTCTATTTTCTTCAAATTAGAATGTCATTTCTTACCCTTTAAACATGAAAATAAAGTTTCTCTAGAACCAAGCTAAGTGGTTTCAATGGTAGTTCATTGAATACACAATTATTCTTTACTAAAATAGAACTAGAAATAGCTAATTTTACATTACATATAAAACTAATCACAATTTCAAAATAAATATGGAACCTTTATATGTTCTAAAGATAGCTTCAACCTCATTTATTGTGTTCTGCCAAGTTTTTATAGACCTGTTCAATCTCAACCTGTATATATATGCTTTGATGGTAAGTAATCTAACATTGATAGGCAAAAATATAATATGAGAATAAAGAAGCAATCTTGTGGGAAAAAAGTGTAGTGTACCTGGTAGTATTTTAGCATTTGAGATCTCTTCTTCTTCATTGTGGCAGTAATAAGGTCTCTTTCAATGTCAAAAGGTCGAGGATCCACTACAATACCACTAATATACTCAAATCCTCTTAACTGTTTAGAAAATGAAATTGCATACACATTTAAGTCTATTGGGATATAGGTGAAACATATTTGAAAATGAAGAGAAAAAGGTAATAGAAAGAGATAAGAAGATCAATGAACAAAAATGCAAGAAATCTACATAGGTTCACTTAATTGTTGGTTATGTTTTCTTGTCATCATTGTAGATTTCAACATATTTGATTGTAGAAGATAAAATCCTTATTTCCCTTGAATATCATTAGAACCCCCTCTCTCTCCTCATCATCCTCCTCATCTTTCCCCTTATTTATAAAGAAAACAAAATCTATGGTGGCCAATATATAAGACATTTTTAAAATGCATTTAATGAAATAACACACAAGAGGCTCTGCCTCCCTTTCAACCCCACTAGTGACCTTAATGCAAAATCTACCCATAACTAAATTTATATAGCACATGTTCATTGTAATGCAAAAATAAGCTCCACAGCTTTGCAAGTTTACATATGAATCTCACCTATAGTCATTAAAGATGTTACAAACAATAATAATAATAATAATAATAAAATATTTTAGAAACTTCTTACCTTATTTCTTTCTGCAGCTATCTTTAGTTCTTTGAGGATATACTCCTTAAGTTCCTTTAGTGCACATAGTTCATTGAAGGAACCTTTGTGACCATTTAACAATGCCCATTTCTTAGTATTATCTTCATGTGGAGTGATCACTGCCACCAGTGTCGAGCTGTAGGTATTACCGTATACCCAAATCTAAGAAAGAAATAATTATCATTGGTAAATTTTAGCTTATATATATATATATATATATATATATATATATATATATATATATATATGTTTTAAAAAATCACATTTATCTTGTAAGAGAAGAATGCATACATCTTCTATGATAGGAGTAGCACTATACACTTTCTCCAAGTATTCAACAGCAATATATTCTCCTTGTGAAAGTTTGAAAATATTCTTCTTTCGATCAATTATTATCAATATCCCATTAGGTGTTATCTCACCGATGTCTCCTGAAGAAGGAAAAAATAAATTGAAATAATGTCATGGTAATTAAAATTACCTTATTAACCATTCATTATTCTACCTGTATGAAACCAACCATCTTTGATTACTTCTTTTGTTAACTCAGGGTCCTTGTAGTAGCCAGAGAAGAGTGTTTTTCCCCTAACACAAACTTCACCTCTTGAAGGTTGACCTAATGGATCATAGCCCATCTCAGGAACTTCTTCAAGACGCAAATCTGTAAATGTAGTGGGCACACCAACGGCTCCAATCAAAGAAAGATCATCAGGGAATCCAATGGTAGTTTGACCACAAGTTTCTGTAAGCCCTGCAATTCATGAATATTTGACTTTATTTCAATTTCCTATGATATAAAAGAGCAAATATGTGAGAATTGGAGCTTTATTCTCTTGCAATTAATAGGTAGAAGGAGGGAATAGGAAAATAATTCAATGAAGACGAGCAATTCAATCTTAATAATGAATAGTGATGTTCTTATTACATATGATTTTACACGTGGTGATATTGTATGATAATAATCCCCTATAAAACTTTCTTACAAACTCCTGTAAAAATGGAGAATATCAAAGGACTATTTTAGTTAAGAGAGATAATATCCCATATAATCTAAAATGGTATTTTTATGTATTAATTTGTAGATTCAATCACATCCGTATTTGTTATGTGTGTGTCTGGGGGGGGGGGATTCTTTTGAGAGAGATCAATAATATGGTGATTCTTTCTTTTTCCTTGATCATTTTGAGCATAAGTTACTTGACAAGAGTATTATTAAAGAGCTTTATGTTGTCATAAAATATTAAAAGAGCCATTGTAATCCATTGCATTGTCAGAATGAGAGATTTTTTACTTAACATGAAAAATGACGTATAAATTATAATAGCAAAGCTAGAATAAATTTGCTAACATTTTGATAATTTTTCAATAATTAAAATCAATTAAGATAAAATAATCATTAATAAAGATGATACAATATCGAGATTCACCTATCAAGCAATCCACCAAACATCAAGGTGAACAAGATCAAATAGAAAACTAATAAAAGAATCCAAACCATAAAAGGTGATGTAGGTTGTTTTGACATTTGACAAGAAATACAAATAATTCATGTAGTTATAGACAAATTACAAATGATAATTATAAATAGATACTATTTTGTTAAGAAAGACAAAAGTGACATGATCAAGATGAGAATAATAGAGATTGAGTGGGGTGTATGTGTGTGGAGACTTTAGATACTTTATTAGAAAAACAATGTTATTTTGAGACTGATGAGTGTAAATGTAGACTATACCTATCTACTATCCCATAAATTTTCCTCATCCAAGGAATCTACATGTGTCAATAAAGAGAAAATAGAAAAACATATCAAAGTTAAAAAATAATTGTATAATAGAAATGAGCTTGAGATAATTTGGGCAATAAATTAATGGAAGGAAGAGGTAAAGTAAGAGTAGTGGAGACATACTTTTATGAGTGACAAACAAAGTGGAATCATTTATAGTGTGTATTAAAGGAATAAAAGGGATAGTTGTTATTGTAAGAAATAATATGAGTCAACAATCATATGAATATTATATGCAAACTCAAAATACCGTGGAGGAGTACCTAAGATCATATACATGAAAGTTGAGAGTGACAAATTAATTTGGTTTTTTTTTATTGAGTGAAGAGTGTTGCAAATTAGTCATAGAAAGTGTGCCATAGAAGAACAATTGATGTTGGTAGAGGTGGTAACAAAAGGTCTTGATGCCATAGGAAGTGTGGAGCCTAGAAAACTCCTCAAAAGGTGGTTGAGCAGTTGGAAACTTTGCATGAATTTAGGATATTTTGTATCATGATATTCATGATCAATTTGAGACAATAACGACACTTTCAAGAAGGATAACATTTAAAAAGTGTGTTTATTTATCTTGGAATGTCAAAAAACAAGAAATCTAGAATGAGATATATAAACAAGAGTAGTAGTACAATAAGTATAAGAAATAACAAAAGGTCGAAGAGGGAAAATTTAGATGTGTCAAGCCATTTTTATGTTAAGATAAGTCCAAGTATGGCTGGGAGAGGACTCTGATAAATGAACTAGTTTATATTTATTAAATAGAAAGAACAATCATAGTAGCTTAGTAGAGATAGTGACAAGTAAATCATATAAAAGTAGAATCATAATTGTCAAGTTGGTTGTGTATGGTAATAGTGGTGAGCCTATGAATCCTTGAAATAATTTTATAGTTTTTTTTTTGCAGCCAAATCCTTCTTATTTTAAGAAATCTCAAATTTATTTCATCTAGTAGCTTAGTAGAAGTTGGTTCGTTGCTAATAACATATCCCCATGCCTGAAATCTTTTCAAAAGAATAAACATTTCATACCTCCAAAAAGCATGTATAGAGCAATTCAAACTAGTGGCGTTAGGATGTTTGCCCATGGACACAAAGTGATAGAGAGTTGGGGCTAGATCCTTCTTGTTTTGAGAAATCTCATATTTATTTCATCAAGAGCTTAGCATGAGTTTGTTTGTTGCTAGTAATATATCCCCATACTCACATCTTTTCAAAAGAATGAACATTTCATAGCTCCAAAAAGCATATATAGATCAATGCAAAGTAGTGGTTTTAGGATTTTTTCCCATGAATGCAAGTGACAAAGAGTTGGAGGTTGAAATATAACAATCGAAGGCAGAAGTTATGGGCTAGTGAGTACAAAGAAAATTGGATGTGTTAATCACAAAAGAGGCCAACAATCCTTAGAGGACGTTATGAAGAGATCAAGCTATAAGATTGATGTTACAAATCAATAATAAAATCTTTGTTGTAAATTCACAACTAAAGAAGGTTGAAGATAGAGGTAGTTGACAATGGTAAGTTGCTGAGGTGTTTGGAGAAGGCAAAGATCCCCAGAACCATAGGTTATTAACAATTAAAGTGTAGGCCTTAGAGAACATCACCTGTGATGATTTCTGGTGCTTAAAATTTTATTTATTAAAAAAATAAAAGCTAATTAAAAGTATTATTCTCAATAATGATAGAATTTTTACCATAGCCTTGTAACATATAAGCACAGCTAGTTACTCTTAAGAACTCTTCGATTTCGGGGCTCAATGGGGCACCTCCAGATACAAGCAAGCGAACACGGCCTCCAAGTCTTGCTTTCACCTGAATCAATTGTAAAAAAATGGCAAAAATACAATGAATGAATTAATTCTTCATCAAATAAACTAAGAAATACTATTAGTTCTATGATACAAAAATAATAATAATGCTATTTCAAAATTTTAAATGGATCTAGAATATAAGAGTGCATTACAACCTTGCTAAATGCTAAGAAATCTGCAAATGGAGAGGCAGTTTTATGCGAGTATCCTAATCTCATCCAGTGTAATTTACTGAAATGCAATAACAATCAAATTGATTAATAGAATTCAATATTTTCTACTAATGATTTAAAGATAGTCCAACTTACTGCTTGTACAAAAGGTTAAAGATCAATCTTCTTAGCGGCCTTAGCTCTGCCACTGCCTTTAATATTCCTAGTATCATACAAATGTGCACTAAGTACTTAAGAAAGCTAAAAATAATGGTGCAATGATCAATTGTAAATAAGTCTAGCAAACTATGTAAGAGACATAAGAATCATGCCTTCATGTACTCTTTCAAACACTCGAGGGACACCAGCGAAGAATGTCGGCTTCAGTTCCATGAGGTCATCCCTTAAAGCTTCAATATTCTAGCACAAATTGTAAGGAATTTTAGGACGAAAAAAAGGTTAAAAAATATGGAACTAACAAAATATGCTCTAAGAAAATTATCTTGTACCCCTTGATAGTACCCAACAGAAGCACCCTTATGAAAAAAA
Organism: Dendrobium nobile; assembly: GCA_022539455.1. NCBI lineage: Eukaryota > Viridiplantae > Streptophyta > Magnoliopsida > Asparagales > Orchidaceae > Dendrobium > Dendrobium nobile. The sequence goes on along the minus strand of CM039719.1, from coordinate 8,224,042 downwards.
TATTCTTCAATCATGCGATCAAGAATATGCGCCAAAGGAAGGAAGGAGAAGTAAACATCATTAACTGTCATCTAACAGAGAAAGCACAAGTAAATGTCTCACCTATATAGGTAAATTTGAGAAATTAAATCATTTAAAGCATAACATCACTTAAGTACAAAGTAATTAACCTTGTCTTCAAATTGATCTAGAAAACGTTCAACCCCTTTTACATATGTCGCATGTGTTTCATGCGTTAAAATAACCCCTTTTGGATTACCACTAGTTCCACTAGTATACATTATTGTGCATATGTCAAGTGGTTGAGGAGGCAAAGGTTCTGAGGGATACTTCTTTCCCTAGAAAAATAAAATTGAAAATAATATTAAAACCAAAGAAAAGTAATATAAAAAACTATTAATGTGAAAATTTTGAATGAACATAGTTATCTCATGAAGCTTCTTTCATTTTTGCATGAACTCATCTCACATATTAAAGTTAACTTGGGGTAAAACATAGCTAACTTGCTATACTTGGCAATATCCAATTATTTAAAATCAACTTATTCAAAGTTTGTGGAGCCTAGTTCATTTTGAAGCTTGATTCTCAACTAAATAATCTTGCCCTACATGCTTTCTTAGATTAGATTTTATAGAATAACTTAGTGTAATATGCCATAATACATTATGAATGATTTAATTGTAACTTGAACTATAATAAAATCTATGAAACTATCAATGAAAGAGAATTGATGCCTAAACCATAGAAAATTTCTTTATATTATGGATCTACTTGTGATTTCTTTCTCAATTTGTTCCTATCAAAACTCTATTTTCAAATTGACAATGTTAATTGGATTCCTTCATGACATCTTCATCCTGAAATACCTACAAGAATGAAGATTTAAGTCATGAAATAAAAAATAAAACACCTATACTAATACATCTATTAGTTCTCTATAAAAAAGTTTTTTTCTGTTTCATGAGGGAATAAAGGAAAAATTTATTCTGGGAGAGAGAAAACCCATAGACTAACCAGCAGAATAAAATCATTCCATGAATATGCTTTTATTCCAATGGTTGCAGCAACATCGATCTGTTCCTTAGATACAGTGGTGAATGAAATAATGGCTGAGATAAATCAAAAATTAAAAAAAGTTTAGCCGTTCATCTATTAAAGCAAACCACCAAAGCAAGCGATGTTAATAATTCTTACATTTCAGTCTCCTTGCAGCTTTGCATTCAAAAGAAAGAACCTATAAAGTGTGACAAAAAGGTTTTACTTTTCAGCTTTATTCTCACAATTGAGATCCTTCTTGAATCAAATCTCACCTGTTTAATTTTTTTATCTTGTACAAAGACAACATCAATTTCCGCATGATCGATTATGTAATCAATGGCACCTGCTCCTGTTCAAAATAGTATTGAAAGAAAGTAATGTTACCAAGTTTCTAAAGGATTCACTACAAGAAAATCAACGATTATCGGCGGTAATTCCGGCGGTCAAATAACCGCCGGAAGTACAGACGGTTTAACCGGCTGTCTGACCACCGGTATTAACCGGTGGTTTATTCGGCGGTGTTTAATAATAAACCGCCGAAAATGCTGGGGTAAAATAACCCCTGGCGGTAAAGTAACCGTCGCAATTTGTTTCTACGCGGTTTATACCGGGGGTTAACAAACTGCTGGAAAACCGCCGGAAAAAGTCGCCGGTAATTGACAATTTTCTTGTAGTGATTTAATTAGGCAGTATAAGAACTAAACAAAACATACTTAGCTAAAGTGAAATATTTTAAGCTAAAAGTAATGTTCAACCAACCTAGTGTATCATAGAGAGGCACACAAATTAAGCTGTATCCATTGCAAGCCTGCATTAACTTTCTTAAGTTGGTAAATTCATAATAAAAGATGGACTTATCTCATTGAGAGGTAAAAGCATTGAAACTCTATAGTGAATGCATGAATATATGTTTAAAAATGGTGAAATTAAAATGTAACCTCCATTGCCATAGCCCATTGTGGGCAATTCGCTCCATAGATGCCGATTCGTGTACCCTATTGCTTGTTAGAATCACACAATAACCATTATCAAAGTGAGTTCAGAAAAAGTCTTAAATTTCTAGTAGACTTTGATATTACAGTACTAGGAAAAACTGGAGCTCTTACAGGTGACACATCTAGCTGCCTTAAAGCTGAGCCAATACGTATTACTTCCTCATAGACTTCCTTATAAGTTGCCCAAACATAAGGCCCTGCCTAAAAAGTAGTAGCACAAATTTCCCACTTAGTTTCAAAGCACAAAGTTATCACTTTTAAGTTGGCCAATTTTAATCAGCTTAAGGCTTTATTTGGGAGGGCTTTTTTATTATTTCTTAAAGCAGCTTTTAAGTACAAAAATTAAAATTTATGTACTAAAAAGCTGTTTTAAGAAGAAAACCATCCCAAACGAAGCCTAAGTAATAAGCAGGTACCTTCCCTTGGTTGAATTCCCTCCATCCAATCATTTTATTTTCAGGATTCTTTTCTACAGAGAACCTGAAAAATATCTTTTACAAGTTATTCAGATAATAAATTTAAGGAACATAGAGAGGACCAAATTCATATATATAAACGTAAAAAAGCTTGGCTCTCCAAGAATGAAAAGGATTTCACATTGAAGTATCTTACAATGCGCATAGGTGTCAATCTTAGTTGAGAATTGCATATTCTTTTAGTGAATCTTAGAAAAATTGCTTATATATAAGTAATTTCTACAATCGACTAATAGAATATATAAAGTTTAACATATATTGTCACACCTATGTGTGTGTGAATGCATGCAAGAAATCATGTAATATGTACTCCCAAAAAAAATACGAATGACTTTTCATTCTTTAAACTTGACACAATGAATTAAGAAAGAGTTTTGTTGAATTCAGAATTATCCGTGAATCACACCCAATTTCACCAAGAATATAGAGTTAAAGAGAACAAGAAAATAGAGAGGGAGAATAATTCTAGAGTAAGAAGATTTGAGAGTTTAGTAAAATAGGCTTGAGTTCAGAGAATTGAGTATTTAGAGACCAATTGAGTAAAATAATATAAACTAAACTCACCTCGCAAACCCCTATTTATAGACCGCGATTGAGGTTTGAGTATTATATATATGACTACGTACATGACTACAAAAAAATAAAAGGAAATATGATACTTTTGCAGATTTTAAAAGAAGTTGTCGACTTGAAAGTCGAATTGCTAAGTTGTTGATCAATAGTTTATCTTGAGAAGGCTGACTTCATAGATAGCAGTCGGAAGAGCTACGTATTAGGCTTATTCACATTCTAGTTTGAGTTCACCTGCAAAACTTAGTTTTTATCTTGCTTGTAGCCATGCGATGCTTATCAAGCCTGCTTGATATGATTAAAACTGCATAAAGCCCATTGTCGCAAATCGTATGAACAGCTTTGTTTTCCCCTACCAGATTGTCCATGAACATCTATGACATTAGACCACTTAACATTACAAACTACTCTAAAAGCTATTAGAAAATGTCTTTCATTTAAGAGAAATCCAATTTAGTACTATTTTTGAAGAGATAGTGGTGTGGAAACCAACAAGTTCAGCAACCTGAATGGATGAAGCTGCAGGAATGGAGAAGATGAAACAGGAAAAAGAATGCAACAGGAAATATGTATTTTTCTATATGCTGTTCTAACAAGGATGAATTATTTTGTGGGGACACCGGATGAGAGAACGGTCCGGTGTTCTCTTTGTCTATAGTAGCAACTGCATTTTTACTGTAGACAGAGAGAAAATTTGACGGTTCTCTTTGTCCGGTATCCGCACATAATAATTTCTGGTTAACAAGGTCCTATTGAGTATATATGTTCTTTGTTATCTATTTTACTGTATATAGCTAAGCTTGTAAAAGTAGAAGTGCTAAACTTTGTTTACTAAAACAGATAAGAAACAGAGATAAAGGTGGTAGAAAGAAAACAGAGTGTGAAAGTGGAGGTGTGATATTCCTCAGGTTTTGATGCACCATTTCAAATAGAGATTCAGAGATTTAGGCTTCGTTTGTGATGACTTTCTTTCTACTTCTTAAAACGGTTTTTAGTACAAATTTGTTAATTATTGTACTAAAAGCCACTTTAAGAAGTAGTAAGAAAGCTGTCACCATTTGAAATAGTTTTCTTATTACTTTCTAAAGCCGTTTTTTAACACATATTTTTTGATCAAAAAGTTTTTATACTAACAAAGTCATTTTAGAAAGCAGTTAGAAAACGGTCACAAATGAAGCCTTAGAACATTATAAACATTAAAACATATTTTTTCATATTAAAATAACCAAACCTTTGCAACTGCAAACTAAAAGCCCATCAACAGAAGTTTTGATGAAAGAACTTTGCAATCCTCATCAACTGTTACCAACCAAGGTGGGGAAGTAAGGAACCAAATATCATAAATATAACAACAGCAAAATGTTAAATTGAAGGTCCGCAATCAATTCACAACAACTTTCATTTATGAACCATTAACAAATCTCCAATTGATTGACTCATCTAAGCAGTGCAAGCAATTGCAGAACAGTGCTCAGTTATGGCTTCACACAATAAATCTCCATTATGATCTGTTGGATCCATTATGTCTTTATAAATACAGCATTTGAATCTAAATTTTCTCTTCTTATTTTTCATTATCTGTAGAGTTACTAGAAGCCATTAATCTTCTGCACTGGGAGTTCTTCTCAAAGTGAGAAAATATTCAGACAGTCCAGGCTATGTTGATAAGTTCTCTTCACTTAAACTCTTTTCATAATAATAACATACAAATATCTAAGCTCTTTTTGTTGAACAAGTTCACAAGCAGCAGGGCTAAACAAGAAAAATTGAATCAGAGACTCATAACAAAGCAGGAAAAATAAAATTTTAATATAAGATATAGAAGTACCTAAAAAGTTCCCATGAGGTGTTCATGCCGGGCTCAAGCGGTGGAAATCCATCCTTTGCAAGAGAACTCCGGTAAACTGGACCTACAGATGGCTGACCGTTCTTCCCAACCCTCCCACTCTCCACCTGAACTGTATATTTGTTCATCTTTCTCTCTCAGATCTCTGAAACAAAAAAAAGAGAACTTTTTGCTTAAGTATTTCAGTATGAGTTGAGAAGTTGAAGACGAGGACGGAATGGACCTTTATTGACTGAAATCATAGTATAATTACTATCTCTTTAATGCAAACAGTTTGCCGTTGGAATATAATCAATAAAGTATATTCAAAATTTTTTTTTCCCCTTCAATCCAAATGGTAACAAAGGAGCCTAAACCCCTTATCCAACGGGCAATGCGTGGCCTGATAACGATTAAGATGATAAAATTGTAGCCATTAAAAAGCAAGATGCTCATTAATGGCATTAATTTCTTGGACTTCTTTAACTCATCCTTTTTATCAACAAGAAAATATATTCATTCATAAATGCAGCTGGCATATTAATGTACTTTGAAATGTCAGAAAAGATTATACCTCGAAATTTGCATTGCAATGGTGTAGGTTTAGTGATTTTTACGAGAAATTATTCCGTGCGGAGTCCGGACGGTAAAGAACTATTCGGATTTGAGTGTACACAGTATTTGTATACACTATATATAAAAAAATCAAACTATGTATAAAATTATACTCTGTACATACAGTGTACACTCACATTCGGACGATTCTTTATCATCCGGACTACCCACGGAATAATTTCTCCATTTTCAGACATTTGAAGCAAAATTTTCTAATCAAAGTTTGGGATAAATTGCTATAAGAAATTCCTAATGGAAATGCCCATACATGCAGATGATGAGATACATAAAGATTTAACCTTTATCAATAGAGAACAAATTCTCATGTTTATCAAATGAGTTCCTTCCACTGAGTAATTCCAAAAAGATCATACAAAAAAATATCTCAGATTTTATGTTCATCTCCATAGGGGGACCAAAACTAAACAAATCACAGAACTTTTATAGTAAGACTCCATTAAACAACCTTGAAATTGATTTGTTATGGTCTGTGGATGCAAAGAAGTGCCTCTCAACGAAACGAACACAATAATAAGTAAGGAGAGGAAAAAGATGAAGGGAGAAAAGAAGGTTCATTACCTCAGACTTTCGAATCAAAATTCTGCAGAGAGTTTCTGTTAAAGAGTTTACAGACGCTGCAAACCCAAAATCCCAGTGGCTAAGAGATACTGGGATTTCACTGTTATATATTCTTTTAGCAATCAATGGCGGCAGAAAAAGCACTTAAATGCTTGCATGGAAGGGGAGAAACGAAGCATTAATGGTTTTGATCGGAAACAGTTAAAGCAGAGGAAAGTGGCAGCGATTAGGACCATCACGAGTGAGCGGTGGAAGAGCTTCAATTGGAATGGTGCAGGAAGAAGAGACATCCTGTACAAGGTTTGTTCGCCCCAATACTGTAGAAGTCAATTGGCTTAGTTGGAGATTTTATTACAATTTGTCATCTTCTCTTTTAAACGGGTTGGTTTTGAAGGCTATTGGTATTGAATAAATGTTATGCAGCAGGTTTTTTTTAGGAAAGAAATTATGTACATTTATGCAAATGAAATTATTTCTTTCCAAAAAATTTTTTGTTTTCTCACTTATGAAAGTTCTGGTACATGTCCAAATCAACTTGTTGGAAAATTATAAAGAGATTTTTCTTGCTTGCTGTTTAAGTAACAACTCAATCAATTTAGATGGAATATAATAACAGAATTTTTTGGGGAGGGAGTTTTATTTCCATTTTGATAACAATTTTCTTTCCCTGCTTGCTATTTTATGTTGCAGAGCTAATTTCACATTACTTCTATGTTATGTGGAAGATGATGTTAAACTGCTGTTGTTGTAAAAAATATAAGAGCTATAAGACAATTGCAATTAGAAGGGTTTTCAAATAAATAGTTTGAGATATGTGAAACACTGTTCTTAAAGTTAGATTTCTGCTCCTTCCAGGTGCAAATGTACACAACGGTCTAACTTCCAGAGTTCAATGGACTCTTCACAGTGATCATCACTAATCACAGCGGGAAGTAGGAACAAAAATGTAGATGTTTACTCTGAACATATGTATGGTGGAGTGAATGATGAAGAGAAAAATTGTTGTTATTATTTTTTCATCATAATCATGAAGGGCTTATATAGACCATAAATAGAAGGTCTTTTTAATTACAAACTCTATGATAATTAATTTAAATGTTTTCAAATCATGTCTTAAAATAATAATAAGTATTTCCATTACAACAATAATAATTATATCAGTTACAACAGTAATAATTATTTCCGTTATAAATTTCTTTTGAAAAATATAAAATATAACAATCCACCACATTTTCAAAAGAAAAGTAAAATCTAGAATAAGATCATCGTCAAAGATATAATGCATAAACATGAGTATAAGCAAGATTATATATCCACATTACATCAATTAAATGATAGTTGTTCATTGAAATTTGACGCTTTCCTTCCATGCATTTGAATCTGGGTTTCATGAGTTCTCTAGAGAATTGTCTATATTCTCATGAAAGGTGGCCAACTTTTACATTCATATATGTGAATTCATTAGTTGTGCCTCATAGTAAGCACAATAACTTAAAAGAATTTTGAATTCATTAAGAGTAAAACTCAACCTCAATATCACTGTAATCACATTATTCAATAATATATGAATGAACAAAATAAAATTTATCTTGAATAATCTACCAAATTGACTGATGACTTGTTCGTCCCATATGAACCTATTTTATGGGATCTCCATAAAATTAGGTTGGTTTACCATCAATATCAACTTTTGTTTATAGGCAAAAGTCTCATTACCCTTTATGTGTCCATCACTTGCTTCCTTTCAAGTGATTTTGTCAAAGGATCTACTAAGTTCATCTCCGACCTCACAAAATTTAGGGATAGTTTCCCATCATTAAACAATTGCTTCACAATATTATGTCTTAGACGAATGTCTGCTCTTCCCATTATATATTTTATTTTTAGCTCTAGCTATTGCAGCTTAGCAATCACAATGTAGAGTCACCGATGAGATAATTCCCTAAAAAATTAGAATATTGGCTAAGAGATTTCTAAGCCATTCTGCTTCTCCTCCTATTTTTGTTTAAGTAATGAATTCTGATTCCATAGTGAATCGAGCTGTACAAGTTTATTTAAAAGACTTCCAAGATATAATTGCACCACTATGGGCTCTAAAAACTTATGCCCTGTCCTCCCCTGCTTTCGGGAGAGTTTTAACGGATTAAGTTTCAGGGTAAATTTTGGGAAGGCATATTGGGTTTATAGATAAGACACAACCCAAAGATTTTACCCTCATTTTATGAGGACTTTATGATTTGAGTTATGGTTTCCTATAGGCACAAGCCCCTATAGTTAATTGCCTCTCTCAATAATGAGAGAGAACTTTCGATAAAGGTTAGTCGTCAATCAGATATGTAAAAACATGTAGTATATAGTATATGGTAACATCATGGGTTTTCGTTTTAGAAATTCAGTATTTAAAATAAAAATTTTACCATCTTACACTTAAAGAAGATGATGGGTTCCGTAGTCCTGGACTATCGTGGTCTCTGGTCAACTTAGTCAGAGGAGATAGTCGACCCAACCTAAAAGAAGGATCCTTATCAGCTGTCGTTCAAGGGTGTAAACCTGGGTTGGTAGTTTATCTAAGGGGACAAATTTGAATCCATCTTAGCTAATAGAGAGCTTTGTGCCATATCAATTATATTCTATAGAATTATATCTCAAGGATTTAGTGCCATTGATGAACATATGTGCTCTAGCCATGACCTTAATTTTGTGGCGCCATTTGGCTGTGAACCTCCCAGTTTAGAAGACCCTAGTCAAAACTATTTACTTATGGTGCTATTTGGAGGAAATTGTCAGTTATAGGACACATGCAACATCATTACTGGCAAGAGAATGTTTGAGAATGAATTCAAGTAATACTCTTGACCAAACATTAGTTCTTTGTGAGCAGAAATAATTTTTATATTTGTCCACCTCGACAAACTATTGCAGGGGATGGATAGGTTTTGCTTTAAGTTTTTAATAGTTGAATTTTAATTTTTAAATATTTGGATTTTGAAATTGTTGAAATTTTCATGGGCATTTGAGTGGTATTTTGAATATTTAGAATTAACCCCTCTGGTTGAGATTTACATTCAACAAGTCCATCATCGTGGTATCTGGGGTCATTGTACTTTATTGACTGAACTTTGTCAACTCGATGAACTTGCGATAGAGGATCAGATTCATTGTCAGCTAGGTTATTTATTAATGAATTTCTCTTATTATAGATCTTGAAGGCCTGATATGAACATATAAAACAAATATCTCGGTTAATACTGCGACCATATATTTATTTGATGGTTCGAGCCATATTGACTCTTATCTACCCTTATAGAATGATCAGTTAAAACTTGGGTTTATTGTTTGACCCGTGCAACATCCCTAGATATTACATGTGTGAATTCATCACGCTCACTGGGGCCCATGCGGTTATACGGGGGGATTTTCTTAGTTATTTGTTGAACCTTGTCGACTCTATTTAATTACTAACAAAGGATCTGGTTCAAACTTATATTTATCATTTAACTTGTGTAATATCTCTAAACATCATATGTGTACCCATTATACGTTCGTCGGGGCCTAAGCATGTATTTGATTACACATGCATTTCCTTATTTATGTGTGTATACATATTATAATACATGTGTTGGGGCATTTTGGGATGTTTGACATTGATCAGTTATGTGAGTAACTATCATTGTAATATAACATTCTATTTAGAAGCTAGTACACGCCTTATGTACATTTGTATACATGTTGCAGATCCGGTGTCATGGTGTCGCATTATATTTATTTGCTCATCTCACATAGGTAGACTATTGTGCACTACTTATAATTTTCTGCTTGTAGATTGTTATGCACTAATGAAGCTCCTACTATTTGCTTGCATTTGATGTGGCTCTTATGCATTTTGCTTATGGATGACATCAATCTTTTACAGCAACTTATAGATATTAGCTTTTGCTGCATAGCGTCCTCCTTTTCTCATGGAAGCTTTATGTATTCACTTGCAGTTAAATGATATTGTCTTTATATATGTTTATCATGAACCCATCATTAGTATCTGCAACATACTTTTCTTTGCTTCTTGTATACACACTGAAGCAATTATCATTATTCATGGAAGATCAATGTATTTATATATGGCTCGATACTCATATTTATCTGTGGCTTGATGTTGAGTATTGAGTGGACTACATTCATTACTGATTTCCCCCATACACGTCTATCAGCTACTTACCACACTCATTATAGTCTTTCAATGTTTGTGGAGAACCACCGCATTTATTCACAAACTAGCTTGTTATGGATCAAAAGGACACCATCATACTTATTGCATATTCTTTGTGATAGATACAAATCTTCCCTACTACTTGTAGGTATGGCGGGTTTCATACAGTTGCTTGCAAGTGTTTAAATTTATTGTGTATCGACCTCCTTGCTCATAGGGGATAAATGTTTTTGCACTAAATCCTTTGTCATTGCCAGTAAATGTTTGTATTCATGCTTGTTGCATTGTGTAGTGTACATTGCAACTTGCTGTATACTCTTCATGCTTCATCCTTGGATATCCTCTTACGTTTCATTTCTTGTAGGGTCGAGTACTTTTGCTTGATGTTGGGTGATGGTTAACTGCAAGGGCATTGCAATATTAATTGCCTCTTGCTGCATAGCTTATAGGTGCTTGTATTCATCACGTGTTATGTCGTGTATATTTTAATTCATCATATGTCACATATCAAACTCTTTTGCTTGTAGGGGATTGGAGTATTTGCCCTAAATTGAACGTGGTTGATTGCAAGGATGTTGTCATATCTATTGTCTGTTAATATATAACTCACATTTATTTATTCATACTACAAATGGCTATTGACCACCAATTGAGTTGTATTTGTTATTAATTCATCCATTGCTTGTTGGTATTCATATCTCAAGTAGTATGTTCTACATGAATAAGTCACACTATATATTGAAAGTTTCACATTATGGTTTGCAAGCAATATACTGCACTTGCTGCAAATCTCCTCATTCATATTTGCTAGATAATTCATCATTCTTGCGATATGCCCCACATCATTATTTGTAAACACAATCGATGTTGGCATTATAAGTCTTCCATAATTATCCACTGACAAATTGCATTAAATGTAAATCTTCTAACACCATCCGTATATATCTATATTTATCACATTTCTCATCTTTCTTGTGATGTTTAAGATAGATCTTTTATAGTGACCCGTAGGAGCTTGTATTTGATGCATATAATCTTTTCTTGTGTGTAGTGAATTGGTGCATCCACTTTCAGATTAATGTTTGATGTAAGTGTTGTAGAATCTATTACCTATTGCTTGCTATTGTCTCTATGTAGACTATTGTGTGTATTGAAAACCTCCAACTATTACTTATAATCCATTCATTAACACATGCCAAGCTTCCTACAGTTGCCTACAAATGACACCATGGATGTATATCTACATTCACAGAGGGCCCATCATTTTTTGATATGTCGTTGCCATTGCTTTCATGCAAATTAGCATGCCCGTTTATAGTCTTGAGGTTGACTGTTGGTTGAACTATACTCATCGCCAATATCTTAATGCATGTTTCCTAATGAATGATCACATCCATTTTACATTGACTCTTATTAATTGCTGACGGATAATGAATTTGTTGCAGCTCCTCCTTGGTGCTTGCAGGGAATTCATTATGTCTGTTGCATATGGATTTTAGAGTTTGTAGGAAGATGTCATATGTGTTTTTCAAGCTAGCTGACCTAGGCCATAGAAAGATTTTCCAATTCATCGCTTATCCACTGTCGTTGTTCACAAGAGAACTAGTGCACTTATTTGTTAGTTGATGTTGCTAATTATAAGCAACTACTAGTACATATCAACCATCGTTGCCCGTGGGTAAGGTTATTGTATGTTCATTTGTAAGTTAACCAGCCTTGGTGTCAAGGAGGTTATTTCCTTCATAATTCTCTTGCTTCACTTGTGAGCAAGCTGCATTGAATGTGCATGATTGCTAGCAAGTCATGATATTCATTACATGCCTCTTATTATTTGCATCTGAATGATTTGTTGTGCATATTATTGATTGTTCAGCTCATTGCCTGATGATTTGTGACATGAGTAGTAACATCATTGTTATTGCTAGGTAGCACATGTGCTTTAATCAATACAACTATCATGAACAAACTATAAGATTCATTGGAGATCTCATATCGTAGTTCGTAAGCAAGTAGTGTTTGAAATCTTGTGTCCGCCATAAGCTCCTTGTTCCTTCATTGACTTTCTTTTGAGTGATTAAGACCATTCAACATTTGTGCTTTCAATGTAATTGTGCATTTATCATTGTAAGATTTGATTCTTTGTTATTTCAATTGAATTCTATTCCCTGCTGTCTAAATCAAGTTTTCTATATTTGGTTCATTCGAGTTCAAATTCAAGTATAATTCATTGTTGATTATTCAAGTCAAATTCTTTATTGTTCATTTGAGTCTAAGTCCCTGCATTGTGTTCAAATTCAAGTCCTCGGTTCACTGGAAATTCTAACAGCCTCCCGGAGTCTCCACCGGTTAAGGGAAACTACATGAGTTTGGGCTATCCCACCATGATACGAAAGCATGTATGGTAGGTGTCAGATGACATTGTGGCCATATTTCTTCGATCCCACAACGCTACTAGAGTGTGTATGAGTCTTCAAGGTACCTATTTGAAGATGTAATTGGCTTTCCCTCGCCACACAATGAGAGCATGTATAGGTACTTAGAACTGTCCCCGCCATGCTATGAGGGCGAGTACATGGCCTACCCACCCCACCGTGCGTATCACATCGGGTTTCCACCTATCGTGCTATGAGAACTCGTATAGGGGGTTCTCCGGCTCAACACAAACACCAAATGCGAGATTTTTTTAAGTTTAGGGAATTATATCTATAAATGGCAACATCAAAGATGGTGTTGAGGCGCAAAAGTTGAGATAAAATATTTTTTTTTTTTAAATTTTTCTCTTCTTTTTTAATATTTTTTTTTCTTTTTTTTTTGGACTCATTTTCATCTCTTTCTTGAACTCTTTTTTTCATTTATTTTTTAAATATTTTTTGTAAACAAATATTAATATTAATATTAATATTAATATTGTATTACTATATATTATAGTATTATAATATTATAACAACAACAACCACATTAAGCCTTTGTCCCGTTAAAAGTTGGCTACATGAATCCTTTTTCGCCATTGTGTTATGTTAAAAGTCAGATTCTCACTTAAATCGAATAAAAAAAATATCATTTCTAATATTTTCTAACTCTGTCTTTTTAGGTCTACCTATATCTTTCTTAACATAAGTCAAATCTAATACGTCAACATTCCTAACCGGGTCATCGGAAGGCATCCGTTTAATGTGACCAAACCATCTAAGGCGACTCGCCTAATCTTATCTTCCACTGGAGCTACTCCAACATTTTCATGTAAATGCTCATTTTGTATCCTATCTCTAAGGGTAAAGCCACTCATCCACTTAAGCATCCAAATATATGCAACATTAATTAACTTAGTATTATGATTCTCTTTTAATGGCCAACATTTGGTACCATAAAGCATTGCAGGTCTCACCACTATCTTATAAAATTTTCCCTTAAGTTTGAGAGGGACTTTTCTATCGCACAACAAGCCCGCTGCATTCCTCCACTTCAACCATCCGACTTGAATTATGCTGATAATATTCTCATCTATCTCACTATCACTCTGAATAATAGATCCAAGATATCTAAAACGTGTACTCTTATTAATGACTCGATCGTCCAAATTCACAATCCCCTTACTAGGACTATTGATACTAAAATTACACTCCATATATTCATTTTTGGATCTACTAAAGCGAAAACCTTTAAACTCTAAGATTGACCTCCATAATTCAAGTTTACCTTCAACTCACTCTTTAATCTTATCAACAAGAAGAATATCATTAGCAAAAATCATACACCAAGGTACATCCTCTTACAAATGTCTAGTGAGAACATCCACACTAAAGAAAAAAGATATGGGCTTAAGGCCGATCCTTGATGTATTCGAACCGAAATAGGAAAATACTTGGCCAAACCACCTTGTGTTTGAACACAAGTAATAGGTCATACATACATATCTTTAATGATTTGAATATAAGTGTTCTTAACTCCTTTCATTTTAAGAACTCTCCATAGCACTTCTCTTAGAACTTTATCATATGTTTTCTCTAAATCAATAATATCATATATAGATCCTTATTCTCTCTATATTACTCCATCAAACCTCTCAATAAATGTATGACTTCCATAGTAGACCTACCCAATGTATGACTTAGGGGGGGAAATATCCCCCCACAAAAAAAAAAAATTTAACTTAAAGGAGAGTAAAAAATCCATTTTGCCCCTCCTAAAAAATCAATTTTGCCCCCCTAAAAAGCTTTTTGGCCCCTACTTGTCATTGTTTGATTCATCTCATTCATACATTGCATTTTTTTGCTTTATCTTCTCCCAATGTATCTATATTCTCTATTTTTTAATTGCTATGACAATAGATAGTAATGAAGGCTCATATTTCTGTGCAATAACTTTAGTTTAGAAATACCTTTTGAAAGTGAGTTAATTAGTGCACAAAAAATCTCTAGGATTTGATTAAGAATATCAATTATATATATTTGTTTCATGTTCTTGCAATATTTTTTTTTTTTACTTTTTTTGTGGCTGAAAATATGGTGATGATTTTGATAGACATTTAGTTTGCATTTGGAAGCTAAAAAAAATTTTTAGATCAAATATAAAGCTAAAAAAAATTTAAAACAACTTTTCATAATATTATATATAATTTTTTAATATTTAATTATTTTATTATTTTTTGATTTAATTATTTTTATATTAAAATTCCCCCCCCCCTCTCAAAATTGGAGCTGGTTCGGCCCCTGGACCTACCTGGTATGAATCAAAATTAATTTTGAGAAACATTAGTATTACTATTATATAATATTAATAATATAATTTATATTGATACTAATAATAATAATAATAATAATAATAATAGTAATACAATATTAACTTTAATATCAATTAATATCAATAATAATATAAAAAATACATTAAAAAGAAAACTAGAGAGAGGGATTACCCTCTATGGTCATTGAATAGGATTGGAAGGGAAGTCGGTCGTGGGTATAGAAAGGGTTGTAGAAGTTTTAAATGGGTTAAGTTTGGTCGGGTTTAGTGGGCTGGCTAGATTGGATGGGGAAGATGGCTTTGGTCCGGGGCTTCTTGCGGCTTGGAAAGAGAGGGAGGTCGATGGGTTGAGGTAGTTGCGGCTTGGGAGACCAGACTAGGCAGTGAGGTTGACGGGATGGCAAAGGAGAAAGAGGCAGCATGTGTGGACTTTAGATGGCAGAGAGGAGTTGGCTGGGTCTTGGGTTTAGTCATTAGAATATGTGGTGGCTTTAAGTGGCAAGTGTAGAGGACGGATGTCCGGAAGAGAATGGGAAGAGGAAATAGGAAGGGTAGAGGTCTTCAGCTATGGGGGCTTCCATTCAAAGGAGCTAGGGTAGGTGTTTGATTGGTTTGCATAGGTCAGAAGCATCGAATGAAAGAAGATGGTGGTTGAGGCTTTCATGAGCAAGAGGAAGTGAAGAAGATGTTGTCCTTCTCATTTTATGGATGCCAACGAGAGCGGGAGAAGAGACTTGCAGTCTTGCACATGCTCTTTCCAAAATGGCGCCGTTGCAGAGGTATGGGTCACTGTAGCAAAGCAGGGTTTGCGATCGGTTCATGCAGGATATCTTGTACATGTAATAATTTATGCATTTTTTATCATTTTTTTTGTTGTATTATGCTGCAAAAGTCAACAACCACCAAAAGTGAAAATATATCCACAATTAGATTATGTTTCTCCAGAATTAGATATCCAATTAGCATTATTATATCTATCAAGAATAGAAGGATAACCACAATAAAAGAGTCATAAATTAGAAGTTCCATTTAAACATTTAAGTATTCTCACTAAAGCAGTCCAATGATATTTATTAGGTTTATGAGTATATCAACTAAGCTTATTTACAATATAAGCAATATCAGGCATAGTACAATTCATAAGATACATAAGACTACATATAATCTGAGCATACTCAACTTGAGATACACTTTTGCCCAATTTTTTTCTTAGATGTATGCTAGTATTATAAATAGTATTAAGTGGTATAGAATCAAAATGTGCAAACCTCCTCAACATCTTTTCTACAAAGTGTTCTTGAGAAATTATAATTCCATCAATTTGTTTCCTTATATTTATTCTTAGTCCCACTTATGCTTCTCCTAAATCCTTCATCTCAAATTTTGAAGATAGAAAAGATTTAGTTTCTGCAATTTTAGAAAGATCAGATTCTAAAATAAGTATATCATCTACATAAATATAAAAAATTACTCCTGATTTTGGACTATCATATATACAATAAATATATGTACAACTTCATTAATCTTATAATCATTAGGAATTAATGTATTATGAAGCTTCTCTTACAACATTTTAGAAGCTTATTTTAGTCCATATAAAGACTTGATTAACTTACAAACTTTCTTTTTAGTTTAAGGTGCTATGAAACCTTCTGGTTGATCCATATATATTTCCTTTTCTAAATTTCCATTTAAGAAGGCAATTTACACATCCATTTAATGAATTTGTAATTTAAATATTGAAGCTAAATCAATAAAAAATCTAAAAGAAGCAATTCTATTGAAGACATCGCTTTAGAATAAGTTAAGGGGTCATTATCTAGTAAGAACGTGTAAAAGTCATCTCCAAAGTTTTTCTCCTTTCTCATTCTTTACTTCTAGATTCTAAAAGAGGAGTATCACTATTATTAAGATGAACTAAAATAGGTTTGTCTATAGATAATTTCAAAGAAAGTATATCCTAAAAAAACTTTACATTTTTAGATTCTATAACATCACTCTTAAGAATCATAAATCTATAGGTTGTACTGTTTTTTGCGCATCCAATGAAAACACAATCACATGTTTTTGAACCCAATTACCTTTTCTTAGGATATGGTTGAAGAACCTTAGCAAGACACCCCTACACTTTAAATATTTTAGATTGGATATTCTATTCTCCCAAAATTCAAAGGGTGTCTTTTAGAATTTTTAAAAATAATTCTATTTTATAAATGTCATGCAGATAAAATAGCTTCACCAAATAAATAATCTGGAGCACCTGAACTAATGAGCATAGCATTCATCATTTATTTTAAGGTTCTATTTTCCTGTTTAGTTATACCATTAGATTCAAGTGAATAAGGTGGAATTACCTCATGAATAATACCATTAGCTTGACCAAAAAAAAAACTAAGAATTCTTGAGTCATATTATCCTCCTCTATATGTTCTAAGTCTCTTAATTTTTCTTTATAATTTATTTTCTACTTTAGCTTTATATTTCATGAATTTTGATGTGCTCTCATCTTTATTTCTAAGTAATTATACATATGTGTATCTAGAAAAATCATCAATAAATGTCACATCATACCTCTTTCTACCTTTAGATATATTATTTTTCATTTCACCCAAATTAGATGAATTAAAGATAATAATTCAAATTCTCTATGCATTACAGATTTGCATACTTTCTTAGTTGATTTAGCCTCTACAGAAATGAGACACTTGCAAAAATTAGAAATAGAAAAATTTTATAATATTCCTAATTCATGCAATTTTTTAATATAAGAAAAATTAACATGCCCCAATTTATTATGCCATAAATTCATACACTCAAGTGTGAGAAATAAAATATCTAACTTTATTTATTTTTATTTTTTAAAAAATATTCTTTTATATAAATAATTAATTAATTTAATAATATAAAGTAAAATAAATCTATTTACTTAAATAATGAAAGAAAAGGAGGGAGAGAGAAGAATTTTTAAATAATTTTAATATAAAATATATTTTATTTAGATATAGAAAATAGTTTGCTTTATTTATATTTTGAATATTCTCTTTCGATTGGATCCGTATAGTCGGATATTAGACCGCCTCGAAAGACAAACTAATATCCTTCTATTGATTCTAAAGAAAGAGAACAAACGATTCACTTTCCCAATAAGGTATGGCATAGAGAGTATACAAATCATCTGAAAAGATGATTAACATCTTCCCTATTTTTCTAATAAGATTAATGAATTGTTGATTCATTCCTAAAATCAAGTATATAGACGATATTTGATTTACTCGTGAAAGTAAATCAGATACCTATCTATTTCTTGATTATAAGGAATGGTTCTAAACAAAAGTATAGATAAAGCAGAGTTTTCTTTTAAAAATAAGACTTTTTTTTTTATTTTCTCACACGATTTACTTTATTTATATTTAGGATATATTTCTCCCGATTAAATCTACATAGTCGGGTATTATACTGCCCCGAAGGACAAACTAATATCCTCCTATTGATTTAAAGGGAGAAGCAGTACAATTCATTCTCCTAATCAGGTGTAGTATAGAGAATATTCAAATCACCCTGAAGGGATGACGAGTACATTTTCTAATCGACCTGATTAGATTAACGAATTGTAAGTTCATTTCTATAATTAAATATAGAAGACATTTGATTTGTTAATGAAAATAAATCAACAATCTATCTATTCCTTAATTATAGAAATAACTCCTAAATGTGAACAAAATATAATCTACTTCCACAGATCTTTTCCCTGCCTCAGAGAAAAACTTAGATAGGGTTTAGATTATTCTGGGATCTAGACTCCCTACAGGGGCAAGCCCATGTAGTTAATTACATCTTCTAAGAGAATACTCTCGATTTAAATTAAGACTAAATAATTTTCCAAAATTATATACATATTTAATTAAATATTTGGGCATAATTAAATTTTCACGATCAGGCTTTAGATTATAGAATTGTTTTTTGACTTCAGAAGGATTTAGAATTGATTTGAGGAAGAAGAAAGTGTAGAGAGAAGTGTGTACAATCTGGACTTACCACCTGCCTAGAGTGGGCTGCCAGCTAACAATCCTAATCACAACAATTCATCGATGATGCAAGATTTTAAGATGGCTCTATCCTAGGAATCAAGGAGTTACTAAAGAATCTAAAATAAATGCAAAGGAATATGCTTACAAAAAAAATAAAAATCTACTCGTATGCTGATGATGTACGAAACAATTGTAAATAAAAAGAGCTGATTTTATTAATATAAATTTGACAAAGTACATCTCAGGGTCTGCAGGAAAGTAATGGTGGCCAAGTTCCACCGACAACAAACCTGGATTCTAAGCCTACGAAAAGGTAGAATTAAATATAACTGCTTAGGGTCTTCGGGCTCCGGGTCTTCTATGGAATTCCAAAAAGGAACGTCCTTTTAAGGGAGGACATTACTTTTTAGAGCCCCATTTGTATATTTATAAGCAGTTATTTTTAATTATTTTACAGACTCTAGACGCTGTACAGACTCAATCTATATACAACAGATCTAGGAAATAAAAAGCTTTACATTTTTATCTCAATACATCAGATCTTAAGAACATTCTACTTTTGTAGTAATATAAAGGCAGGAAATAAAGCAGTTTTATAATTATACATGTTATGAGTGCGTTGTGTACAGTTATATATACAGGAAAGTAAAGATAGAAAAGTAAAGTACATGACCCTCACTTTATTCACTCCGCACTCTGGTGTACAGACAGAAAAGTAGATATGCATGCTTATGCAGTACAGAAAAGTAAGCAATCACACATAGGTGCCCTCTAGGCAAGACACTCGCAAACAAACCACCGGCTTAGCCTAGACTAAAGTTGGTAGTCCTAGCAAGCATCTAAGTGTGTGAAAGAGGTCGTGTGGCTTGGATAGGTCCTATAAGAATTATTGTTTGAATTATATGTATTATTAGGGTTTATTTATTAAAAGCTAAAAGGGAATTTAATTAGAATTTAAGTAGAATGTATTTGAATTTTTGAATTATTCGATTTTAGAAGTTAAAGTTGTTTTATTTAGTTATAAAGAACTTATAGATTTATGATTCCCTAAGTGCATGAAATTATCAATTTATAAGTCCTAGGACTTTCAGAACAAATACCCGTCTTAGATAGAAGATATGTATTCATTCTGAGAGTCCCCAAAATTTATTAAGGAGAGAGAAAGGGACCTTACAAATACAATACAACGTGCCCTCCCGAAGGAATCTAACACATTGTATAAGGTCGGTATATTATTGTAGTTGTTTGAAGATCTCTAAATCAAAATGTGTTAGTGCCCTCCTGAAAGGAATCATGCACAACACATAGGAGATCTTTTTATTATTTAAATGTTTTAAGAGTCTTTTGAAATCAAAATGCCCAAAGTCTTCCGAAAAGAATCAAACTTTAGGCATATAAGACCCGAATTCATTTAATCTAAATTAATTATCAAATCTGACTGATTAAGGTAAATCTTAACCAATCAAATTATCAAACTAATTTAGATTAAAGTAATTTAGAATTTAATTGAATAATTAATGGATTTTAATTAATAATATTCAGAGATCTTAAGAATTGGAGGTTTATTGATTTATTATTGATTTGATATTGACTTATAGATTTGATTTTTAATGTTGGTTGGATACCACCATTGTTTCACACCGAGGCCATGAAGTTTATTTCACCTTCCTTGGGGCTAAGCTAATAGCCTCGTAGGCCTGAGTTACCCAGTGGTACCCGGTATAATTAAACGAGTTAAATTTAATTAATGTTTGAAAGTTAAAGAATTTTATTAGAAGTGTTTGATTGCTGATTTTAGGAGTTAGTTAACCATTTCTAGAGTTTTAAAACAATTTTGTATTTTTTAGGAATTTGTGGATTATTTTAATCATTTAATTAAGGGGACCAAAATTGACTTTTTATTTAAGGTTAAATTATGGAAATTTAGCATTTTATTAAAATATTATACCTTAAGTCAATCAGTTAGAAGGTAAGTATGCTGAAATTGGATTTTTCTGGATTTAGTTATGAAGGTTTGAAGTTTTTAACTAGTTTTGAGTAAAAGTTGACTGATTTGTTGACTTTTTGAATTTAATGATTTTATGAAATTTTTATATTTTTAATAAATATTAGGCCTTATTATGAGTTAAATGCAACTGAGTTTGGTCAATTTAGATTTTTCTTGAATTAGTTATGAATTTTCAAAGATTTAGGGTGTTTAATGAATTTTTAAAATTATTTAATTAAGGCCCTTTTTATGGTTTTGCTCCAAATGGATTCCAAACTTCTTTAAATCAGCTCCAAAGGTCAGGGATGACCTAAGGAGGGATTTCCAAGTGTTTGGAAATTTATTGGGATTTTTAATTATTATTAATTAATTAAATGAATTAAATGTTGAATCTCACTTGAAATTAAATTAAACTTTCATTTTCTATCAAATCACTTTGGTTTTATTTTTCATTGATTAAGAATTTAATTCTGGTCAGTTAGAGGTATTATTTGTATTTTTTGGATTTTAAATGGATTTATTATATTTTTTGTAAGGTTTAGGATCAATTAAGGGTTAATTTAATTTTAATGATATTTAGGCCTTTGTTTTGATTTTTGAATAATTTTAAGTTTGTTTTAGGGTTGATTAGAATTGATTGAGATTGATTTGGATTTTTATGGATTTTAATTGATTTATTTGAATTGATTGAAATAAAAGAAAAAGATCCTTAATCTACTAGTTGTTATAAGGTCAATTAACGTCAAATCGAAGTGTATTTGATTAGAGGGGTAATGACACTAATTTTCTAAGTTTCTGTTCAATCCCAAAAGGGATGTAAGTGTAGTTCTTCCTAAATTAACTAAGTTAGCTAAGACTAGATCCTTAGTTATTGTCCTTAATGTCACTAGGTTATGGGATTGCAAATCAATGTTTCTAACCCTTTGAAACACTAGCTACAAGCACAACAATACAAACCATGAACAAAATAAAGTGCCCTAATGCTCTATGGAATGAATGTAGTAAATTATTATAGTTATAGGTCACTTAATGACCTATAAACTTAAATAATTCACTATAGAGGAACATATATATCAAATTAGACTGAAGTGATTTTGAGATACATATCTATGTGTATATATATCAGTGTCTCCAAATCAACAATCAATCTAGTTTGTTAAACAGGATCATGTATAGTTTTATAGTCCTTAATCTAGGTTGACATGATGCAGGAGGTAAATTGTTTTTTGAATTATACATGACCAAAAATCTGAAATATATTTTCAGTGAAAAAGGACTTCACACTGAATCCATAGAGCCCTAACATGCTATGATTGGGTTTAATTTGAATGATTTACGAATTTTGCAAAAATCTAAATCAAATTTTGATTTGGATTTTTGTACATTCATAAATCAATTGAGATTGCATCAAATAGGCTTAGGAAAATTACTCGAGGTCCTCCCTAAGCTCTAAAATTCCTCTGCCAAGTTTCAGCCTAAGATGACTAAAGGATTTTTATTTAAAAATATAATTAAATTTTCTATATTATTGAAATTACTAGTAAACTACTGGTCTAAATAAATTTTTAACATTTTTAAAATATACTACATGGAAATACAAACAAAATGAGCCCAAGAACTCAAAAAATGGATAAGAAATGAAATTCCAGTCTATTTTTGAAGTTCTAGGCTAATTTTAAATTAAAATTTAATTTTAAATAGCCGGGTCAAACGGCAGCGTTGACCGGGACACGCGGCGGGAGCTGGTACGGACACGTGGATGGCGGTGATCACGCGGGACCCGCCACTTAACCAGCTCAGCACGATCTCAGGCCGTTGATCTACCGCAGTTCTGATCTAACGGTCGAGATCAGATCCCGCGGTTTGACTCGATGCAGATCGAGCGGACAGCTGAGATCTAGTCCGTGGTTTGGATCAAGGGCCAGGATAAGAGTCGTCGAAGAGCTGGTCAAACTCTGGTCAGCGACGAGGCTCAGATGAGATTCAATCCCGGCCGTTGATCACAGTAGAGGAGATCCGACGGCTACGAAACCGTCTTCTCCCCCGTCCAAACCGAAAACGCTAACCTCATTTTTTGTTTCGTTTTCGCAAGACGCTTAACTAAATGGGTTAAAAACTGAGACGGAGGCGTAATAGACCCTAACGAGGAATGGGGAGGTATTTTCTAGGTCTTTGATGCAATCCTTAAGGAGTTATTTAGGAACCTATGAAAATGCCTAGGGTTTAGGATTTTTCACCGAAGGATGGATCGATTTGGTTGGTTTAGTCACGGTTGAACTTGTAGATTGTCCACGTGTTGATCTCCTTCAGGCTTCGAGCTCGGAGGATCACCGGAATCGGAGTTGGGGAAGTTTGGATGAAGTTGGTTCTCGGTTAGCAAGGGATCTCGCCGGCGGTAGCTTCAAATGGCAGGAAATCACTGAAAGGATGCAAGAGGAGCTCTGGGAAATCAAAACGAAAGCTCAGAGCGTCTGGGTAGTGAGTTAGATGAGTGATAGCTTAGAATCAGTCCATCTGTGCCTCCTTGCCCTATTCTTCTGTTGGAGCCAAAAGCAACGGCTAGGATGCATCAGAGGGGATGCTGGGATGGTTGACACCTGGCCCTGGCCGTTAGAGGAGCAGGGGATCGTTCTTGGCCAGGTGAAAATGACTCCAAGTCATTCTCAAGTGGAGGGGACCACTAGATGGGTAGCTCGGGTCTAGGGAACAAGCTGGGAGCTGGGGAGGTTAGGGCAGCTTCAGGGAAGCTTCTGGAGTCGAATGAGGGAGCTGGACGGGCCTGGCTCATGCATGGGAGTTTGAGTTGCACGGGTTGACCATTTAGAGCTCATTTGAACTCTTGGACGAACTAGGGAGCATGCCAAGGTTCGGGCTGGGTTGGATTAGGTCCAGAAATGCTTCTAGAGTCAGTTCTACTGGCTAGATAGGGATGATATGAGCTGGGTAATTTGGGTTGAATGAATAAAGTTCATTTTAACTCCCATTGACCGTTTGACCGGTCAATAACGGTCAAGGGGGCTGAGGTGGCACCTTGACCAAGCTTAGGGAATGATGGCAGGGTTTAAGGACCAAATGGATCAATGGACTTGAAGTTTGAATGAAGGTTAATTAGGAAAATGATTTTGAACCTTAAGTTGACTAGTTTGACTAGTCAACTTTAGGCAATGTTGATGGGGTAGGATGTAAGTGATGCTTAGTTGTAAATTTGATGGAATACAAGAGGTTTGTGAATGTGGATTTGATGTATAAGAAAAAGAGTCTCTATGCGACATGGTTTAAATGGATCCAATTGACTAAGCTTGGGTTCCTTTGATTTAGTCAACTGTTGATGAGATCAAGATGATTGGTCAAGTCTTAATCACTAGCAGAAGTACTTGAGGAAGTCTAGAAGTGATCCAGAGTTGAATTGAAGGATTGAAGCTTATTGACTAGGAATTGAATGGGTGAAGTCTCAATGGATTTGATTGTAGTTCACATGATTGGTTGCAGTTTTAAGTGTATGCAGGTTGATTGAATTTTGATTGAGTGATTGATGATTGATTTGAATGCATGTTGAGATAGTGGTTTGATGTGTATTTGATTGAAGGTGTGATTGATTTGATTGAATGCAGGCTATAAGGTCGAATGAAGTTTGATTGATTAAAGATTGAATGTTAGGACAGAAGGTTGATTTGAACTTTAATGGGTTGATTTGAATTTGTTGAAGTGATTGACAGGTGGCAGGCTATCAACCATTAGATGTGTAATCAGGAGTTTGAAAAGGTCCTGATGACCTCATATAAAAATGAGGTCAACATCAAGTACGTAAGCAGAAGAAGAATTTTTATTAATAACATTGATAACATTTAACATGCATGAATAAATCATTGCTCACATAACCTTTTCCCACAAAGTTATCATTTTTTATTAATACTACTTTATCACTCTAAAAAATAAATTTAACACCAGCTTTTCCAAGTAAGAAGATAGAAACCAAATTATATCTAATTTGCGGTACATGTAAAATATTAGAGAGTGTAAGAATTTTTCCTGATGTAAGCTTGATGTTAACATTTTCTTTTCCAACAACCATTGCAAAACTAGAATCTCACATGAAAACTTATTCTTCTTCTTTACCAAGAGTAGTATAGGAGGTGAATAAATTTTTATTTGTACATATATGACGAGTGGTTCCCGAATCTATGACCCATGTTTTTCCTTCAACAAGATTAACTTATGAGATTACCACAATAATAGCATCATTGGTTTCTACAATGTTGACATTTGATTTGTCGTTCAATTTCTGTGTCTGCATTGTCTAGCAAAATGACATGGTTTTCCACAAAAAAAAAAACAAGCACTTTTCTCCTTTTGTTCATTTCCTCTGACTTTGAAATTTTTATTTCCTTATTTTTATTTGTGGAAAGGTTTTTTCAATTTTTTTCTTTTCTTATTCCCCTCTTGTATCAAATTTGCATTAGAAGTAAAATCTCTGACCCTTTCTAAATCAGTTTTTTTTTTTCTAGTCTCTTTAATTTTAATATTAATAATGACTTGCTCTAAACTCATATCCTCGCGCTTATGCTTCATCATATTTTTGCATTCCTTCCAAGATTCAGGAAGTTTCTCAATCAAGGATGCAGTGACAAAAGATTTTGGTAAGTTAATTCTTTCATTCATAAGCTCCTAATAAGAATATGAAAATCATATATTTGAGCATAAATTTTCTTAAAGTCATTCATTTGAAAGGCTAAGAAATTTCCTATAGTGTACTTCTTGGTTCCTACATTTTCTAGTACATATTTCTTCTCTAACATTTTTCAAATTTCAGAAGCAAACTCACTTTTGTAGTAGATATCAAATAACTCATTTAATAAAACAAAAATAACAATTATCTTACAAATCTTATTTGCATTATTCCAATAAGCTAGAATGATATCATAATTTTTTGTTCCCAGAAAAGGTGGAAATGAAGTAAGTACATGCTTAACTTTAGCAATATCAGTGATAAACTTTTGCTTGGGACATATTAAAAATTTATCCCGAGAAAGGCTCAATTTTTGTTAAGTTGGGAATTATTCTAGCCGTGCTAATCATTATAGTATACATATGATCTAACTTTACGATTGTTGTAAAAAAATATAAGAGCTGTAAGACAATTGCAATTAGAAGACTTATCAAATAGTAGACCGAGGATTGTGAAGTACTATTCTTAAAGTTAGATTTCCGCTCCTCTCATGTGCAAAGGTACACAATGATCTAATTCCTAGAATTCAACAGACTCTTCGCGGTGATCTGCACTAATCGCTGCGGGAAGGAGGAACAACCATGTAGATATTTACTCTGAACATATGTATGGTGGAGTGAACAAAGAAGAGAAAATTTGTTGTTATTATTATTTCATCATAACCATGAAGGCATTATATAGATAAGAAATAGAAGGTCTTTTTAATTACAAACTTTATGATAATTAATTAAATGATTTTAAATCATGACATAAAATAATAATAATTATTTCCAAGAGTATATGTAAGTATAGTATAATATGTTTATATGTATTTGTATGACTAATGGTATAAGTACAGTATATCCCCGGGGTTAGTTATAGATCAACGGTGTAGGAGTGTAAACGAGTCGAGTCGAGTCGAGTATTTGCCTTATCAAGCCTGGCTCGTTTAATCTTATTGAGCTCGACTAGTGGGCTCGAGATCGACTCGTTTAGAAAATATCAAGCTCGAGCTCGAGATCAAGCTTGTTTGAGAAGCACCAATGCATGTGATGCGTATATATATATATATATCGAGTAGCTTAATAAGCTTTCGAGTCGAGTTGAGCTCGAACTCGAGCTCGTTTATCATACGAGCTCGATTGTAGGCTCGAGCTCGAAAGCTCAAAAAATTTAAAAAAATGATTATATGATTTTTAAGGTAATTTATTCCTATTAATTCATTTTTTAGTCTTTATTACAAGAGTTTTTAGGCAATTGCGCCCCCCCCCCCCCCCCCCCCCCCCCCCCCCCCCCTAAAAAATTTAAAATACTATGGTCTTTAGGTAATTGCCCCCATCAGGTCGAACCCCGCCAGGACCCCCGATATATATGCCTTATAAGTTTTATCCCCCCTGAAAATTTCGGCTGGTTCCGCCCCTGCTGGTGAGATGTTATGTCATTGCTTATTTGTTTTATTAGCCAAGGATGAGAATTAAGTCTTACATATAGAGATTAATCAGGCAATGTAATTCAGCTCCTTTTTTTTTTGGAAAAATTATTCATTTACTTGTGAATTTTATTATAGTTTTTTATTTCCTATGCAATGGAACTTTGTATCGATGCATTTTTCTAATTTTTTTATCAATCAAATAGGCAGGCCATGGCTCTTACTTCTCCCCCTCAAAAAGAAAATCATGAATTATGTAGTGCAATTAGATATTTCAACTAATTAAGGCTTCGTTTATGATAGTTTTCTTACTTCTTTCTGCAACTATCTTTTAGTAAAAAAAAATCATGAAAATAGTGAAAAAATAGTGACCAAAACCACCCCAAATGAAGCCTGGATATGATATAGAAATCATACATAAAGTTTTAAAATGAAAGTATAAATCTTAAAGTAATTATAAAAAATCCTAAAACAATATTTTATTTGACTAATTTTTTAGTGAATTAATATTTAGATGAGTTCAAGTTGGCTCAACTAGTCAACTTATTCTCTTCAATAAATAGAAAAAAAAATTATTATTTTTTTTTGTGTGGTTAAAACCCTCATAGAGGTCTATGTGTTAATTGGGTAAAAATTATAGGTCCTTAATGAAACAAAAGCTCAATTAAAATATACAGCATTTAAAATAAAACCTAAGATACAAATTTCCAATTCTATTACAAGAAATAAACAAAATAAAAAAGTAAAAAAAAAAAAAAAGCTAGCGAAAAGAACAACTAAAGGAAACAAAGGCCAACAATGCAAAAGATTTGACAGAAGCTCCAAGCCATAAAAACCAAAAAGAAGTCAAGGCTAGCACAAAAAATACTCTGCCATAAACTCCAGGCTATAGTCACTTACAGGGGAAAGAAATAAAAAAGAAAACATGCAGAAGGAAGATGAAGCTAACCAACAGAAACAAGGATAATTTGACCAGCCACAAAGAGAACACCATACCCCAACTGACTCCATACCCAAGCCCCTCAGCCTAAAGCCAACCAGCCAACATGCTAGAGCCTTGCCTATGACATTTTCCACCAACAAGAACACCCCAACCAAGCAAACAACCCAAAAGTCAGTACATCAAAACAAAACCCCATAACCAAGAAACTACACCAAGCAAGAGAAAGAAAAAATAATAAAGAGGTGACTCAAGAAAACAAGAAAAAAATTACTTCTTCTTATCTTTTCTCCTTTGATGTTTGCCCACATTATGGGTAAAGGTTTTTTTTAACAATACGACCCACAAGCTATACATCTCCTAAGACTCATTCACATGCTCATCCAAATCTTCCTCAATACCCCGGCAAGCCGATGAAAATGACTCATCAAGCCAATTGGATTGATCCACACAATTGTTTATCATTTTTAAATCCAATTGAGCTTTCAAAACATCATTAAAAATAAGAGAAATAGGAACATCAATTAATGGCACATTCCCATTCGTAAGCACAATATTAGGCGACAAAGCTTGTTCAGAATCAACCAAGGGTGAGTCATGAGAAGCAATAACCATATCGCTATATGGATCATTTAACACCACCGTATTAACACCACACACTCCTATGTTCATCACATCCAAATTATCATGACAAGAAGCAAGAACAAATTTCATAGGATCCTTCTCATCAGTGATAGCAATAGGTGAAGCAACAAGTATAAACTCGCCATTAGGCATTAGAGCGAAATTATCATCAACCTCCTTATTAATATCCCCACAAGCATCTTGAATGGAGCACACCAAATCCATAATATTCTTCAAAATAGGAACAACAGCAGGAAGAACCATATGGGCATCTGAAACCACCAATTTAGGCACAACTGAATGCTCCACATCACCACCAATCAAAGGATGACTCAAAGAATCATCAACCGAATGACATGCAACAACATGAACAATATTTACATGCAATGGTAAATAAAGAGAAACATTGCCAAGCACATTTTAATGCACTTCATCAGAAACCCTGTCACCCAAATTAAGAACAGTGGGAGTATTATCAAGATGAGGATGTAAAATGCTATAATCTAGTTTTGAGTGCCCTAACGATTTGCAATAAGAACAATAAGAAGGAAAATCTTTCATAACTACAAATTAATGTAACCCAAGTTTTTGGGACCAACCTACACCCTATCCGAAAAGTATTAGGTGACATTTAACTCAACTATAACACGCACGATAGAGGATCGAGAGCTAGTAAAAGTGACATTATCAATTTTTTAGAGGTCGGCCAAATAGAGAACCAAGACCATGAAGGATTCGAGGAGAAAAGAGGCGAGGCCTAAGGTTGGGAAATGAAACCCAAATCGAAATAATGGGGGACTCAACTTCAATATCAAAAGTTAGAGTTCATTTGAACATTTCATAAAATAATTGTTCACAAAGTAAGAACGATAAGAAAATATATGCTCTACAATAATTAAAATCATTAACTAGCTTAATCAACTCATGCTTTGGGTTGAGAACAACAACTAAGAAATCATCATTAAGCACTATGAGAGGAGATTTTGAGAAAAATTTTAGGAAAAGTATTTCTAAAAGAATGAGAAGTAACTCAAATGGTAAAGAAAATTTTCATGCAATGGTAAAGAAAAATTTTCTTTGAAAATTTTCTGATTGCATCAAGAGAGGGTATTCGACCCATAAATTTGCCAACCAAAGTGAACTCAAATGGGATAGCAAGCACAAGAATTTTCTCTTCCGAAATCCACAATGACGGTAACCCATGGTGTGAGGAGATTTTGAGGTCATGGAAGTTCAAAGATGGAGAAACATTAGATAAAGCAATTCTAAAAGAATAAGAAGAGGACTTCTCACTCAAAAAACCAGTATCATTCAAGCGATAAACAGCCATCAACTCACAAAGCCAGATGAAAGAGGAAAATTTGAGCTAGAAAAAAACCAAAACACCACAGAAAACCACCTAGGTAAGGAAAAAGAGGAATTCCCTGAAGCTGAATCAACTGCTGGAGGTGATGAGGAGGGAGACGTAGAGGAGAGCGGCTAGGGTAGGAAAAACCATAGCATAGCAAAACATCGTGTGAGCGAAAGATGAAAGATAAATTGAAATAGAAAAAAAAACAATAAATGTTGAGCTGAGGCTTCGTTTGGAACAACTTTAGATCACTGCTTTCAATATATTTTTGTACTAAAAAGCAACTTAACAAAGCAGTAAAAAAATTGTCCCAAACAAAACCTCATTATTGGCTATGAACTGCGTGAACTAACCTGATCAGACAAGTGATCTCCTTCCTCACATGGACCTATAGGGAATCATTTATGATGCATATTTCTATCACCTATATCCACCAATGGTGCGACCCAATCAGCTCTACATCATCAATGCGCCTCATTTGTTTATGAAAATTAAAAAAATTTGGTTCTTCAAATTATTGGCACATTAGTACATTGTTCAATAATTTTCCATCATTTATTAGTCAATCATAAAAAAATTTATTATTTTTCTTTGAATAATCATGACATATAGTCCATCTTATCATGTTGTGTTTCTTAGTATGCACATATTAGAATAGGGGGACTATTCTTTTTCTTAATAAAGATAGTATCCCCTTTTACTCGATCTATGCAAGATGGTACACTTCTATTTCAAAATTCTTTTCTCTTCCATCTAATCGATAAAATTCAATATTATATGTACCATGTGAACCTCTATACATCCTCTATTTGATGATACTCTCTTTATCTTAATAGAGGCATTCATGGGTTTAAAGTTCTAAAACATTAGATGAACAATAAGGATCATTTATATTTGTTAAAATATTATAAGTAAAATTAAATGAAAAATATTTAAGTTGCCTTTTTAATGCTCATTAGAAAATACTAAATTAATCCTAAAAATAGAAAAAAAAAACATGCTAAAAATAAGTAAAATTTTGGAGAAAATATATGAGTTTGCTAGTGGATCACCTAGGTTGTCATAAGCATGCTTAACATAATTATTACTAAACCAAAATTCTAACCTCTATTAATTTGATTGAATAAGTTATTCGTAGAGGACTTAAATCAATCTAGTTGATTGTGATTAATTAGACATTGCAAACTAAGTGTCTAGATTATTCCTAGATATCATAGGGAATTCTTTCTATCATAATCTAAAATAGCATAACCTCAAAGAAAACTCAAAGTAGGTGCCACTTCATTAAGTTTGTTATATTATGGCTTCGTTTGGGACAGCTTCCTCATTGCTTTCAAAAGCAGCTACACAATTTTCTTAAACTAGAAAATTTTGTAATAAATAATTGCTTTCAAAAACAGTAAGAACCCTGTCCCAACTCCCAATAGAAGCCTAAATCTTGAGCTGAGTTTTCTCCGATTCAATTCCTAATGGTGTCTATCAATAGCAAAGTTAGTCCCAACCATTTGAATTGGATGATAATGATTACTAACTACACCCATTCAATTACAATTATATTTGAATAGGATTGTAATTGACTCATAAAATGTCTTTTTCTTATAATTTTCTTCTAAATAAATTTTGAGAGTGACTTTAATTCTCTTGAATGGAACTCATCACTTCCAATATCTATAAGCTTTTAAATATTTCTCCTCCAACAACATTTGATAACTTACAATCAAACAAAGAATCCCTTATTGCATGCATTTTAACAGACTAAATATATGGCCTATAATTAAGAATTAATAATGATAACACCAAAAAAAATTGCATTCTTACACTTTTTCAAAAATTTATGTTGTGAAAAGCTGTTTTTTTAACCATAATAGCTAAGATTTTGTTAGGAATAACTTTCTTATTATTTTCTAAAACAATTTTCTAAAACAAAAAATTTAAAACTCAAAATTTTTGTACAAAAAAATTGTTTTAAAAAATAGTAAAAAAGCTGTCCCAAACGAAGCCTAAGTTGTTTGTCCAAAAATAATTTTACAACCAATTTTATAAAACGTCGTAGTCATCGCAAACCGACCCTTAATCTGAATTAGTTTCTTGAAAACAACGATATGACAACTATACTGTAAGAAAGTTATCCCAAATAAAGTCTTAGGCTTCATTTGGAATAGCTTTAAACTACTTTTTTTTTCGACTTTTAAGAAATTTTAACAACAAAAAATTGTGTTACAAAGCAATAAAAAAAGTTATCCCAAACAAAGCCTTACATTTTACCTTTCTAATTAATTTCATAAATTTTGGTCATTGCAAAATTACATTAGTGGACATATTCTAATTAATGAAATTAGTTAGGCGGAAAAAAGAAAAAAAGAAATCTAAGAGATAGATATAAATGCTATTAATTCGAATGTGACAAATCCTTCTGTTTGGACAAAATATTATTCGTTTGTAGCTGGACCCATTTGTTCTTATTTTCAAAAAATAAATAATTCAATTTTCTTAACTTTTATTATTTTTATTTTATTTTATAGTATATTCTTACTGAAAGCGATGTTTCACATGTTTTATAAGATAATAATAATAATAATAAATAAAGCATTTAATTTCTCCAATCAAATAGCGGACGTACTAAACCAAATAAAGACTTCAGCTACCAAATTAATACGACTTAATTGTTCTATTTTCTGTCAGTCGCTCTCAATGGAACTTCAAAAATTAAAAAAATCGCTCAAAAATTGAATTATTATTATTTCGTTTCTATATTTCAAATTGAATCAAAATTAGAGTGCTGATTACCAGGTCAAATTAAATTTAAATTGACCTAAATTTTGATCTAATTCAATAATTTGGAGATCATACATTAACAATATTAACAAACAAGTTTTTATCTCATCATATGAAAAAACTATTTTATGAAGTCACCGGACGATCCAGAGGCGAATAAGGATGCGCTACATCACCTTCTACACATAAAAAAAATGACGTAGCGCTTCTTGATTCGCCTCTGAACGCCGTCCGTTGACATAACAGAATAATTTCTCTTCCACTACATGAGGTCAATGATGTAAGAATCCTTACTTATTTAACACTTCATCCAGGCGTAGGTGTAACGACCCTTATACATTTTTCAAGGTATTCAAGTTATACAGTGCATCGCTTCCTGGGAACGTCCGAGCTTTAACGTGATGTATTAAAGAATTCATGTGATGATTTGTTTGATAAGTTTTACTTTGCCTGTTGACTTTCTAATACAATATTTTATTTTTATCACTATGACTTGGGGCCCCACAATGACGATATTAAGTGGGAGGCTATATTGAAAGATAAAAAATTGTTCTCGTGACTTTCTTTTTTTTAATTTCTTGTCTTTAATAAATGATGTAAATTGCATTGTTTTTATGCGCGTGACTTGTGTGTATATCTAGTGAATCATTTAAATAAATTATTGGGCATAGAAAATGAAGGATACAAATTGTAAATATTAATTTATTTGATGAGTGAATAGTTTGTAAATTAGCTGCTCACTCGTGGCATAATAGTTGGAGATTTATGATTAATCGTCATTATTAAAATACGCACATTTGTATGTGATATATCCTCAAAAAAAAATACCTTGATCAAGCACGAATCTCGAGGCAAAATCAAACCGGAAACTTCAAAAATTAAATCTGGGAGCTCCAGAACTCCGATTTCAACGAGCTTATAGTCAAAATGAGCGCCTCGAAAATACGAACCCAACGACACCAAATTCAACTCAATCTGAGCCCAAATGAGCCAAAATCAAGCACCCGAAGCGCGTTTGAAAAGCTCGTACCACAATTTGAGTTACCAAACGGTCTCCGATTTTAACGAGCTTATAGTTGAATCGAACGGCTCGATGAGACGAATCCAACGAGCCCAGGATCATCGAATTCAGACATCACTAAGGCCTTCAAATGTTTGACGAACGGTGCACGATCAAGGGATTCAATATCAACCGTCCATTTGACCACTCCCTATTTGACCCTGATCTCATATCTATTTACAAGCTATGCCACTCCAAAAAAATTATAAATAGACCATTCATTTAGCATAAGAGGGACCCAAGCAAGAAGAAGATAAGAAGAAGAGAAGAAGAAGAGGAGGAGGAGAAACAGCTTCTCCTTGACCACCGTCGAAGTTCTTCCCGCCGCCTAAATAACGCCGAAACTCTGCACAACTTTGTAATTGAATTTCAATTCAGAAGAAGCTCATTATAATCTGATCGTCCTAACTTATTGGACGAATCAACCTCTTGTATTTCAAACAAATACTAGTAGAATTATTTTCAATTGGGCGTGGCCTCGTGGTTTTTCCCCTTTTCAGGGTTTTCCACGTAAAAATCTTGGTGTTCTTTTATCTTCTATTTGTGTGTGCTAGATATTCGTGCAATGCTCAAACAAAAATTTTCTAACTCTACCACCGCATATATTCTAGCCTGCAACAGTATGTATTATGATTTAATTTGCTCTTTGAGGAAAAAAAGAAAATCAATTAAGGTTGGCCTGAAAAATTGCTTTTGGTAATATTTCTTTTTAAATACATTTGACATCAAAGTTAAATTATCATGAAAATACTAACTCCATTTTTTTTAATTTTAGTTTGGTTCGATTCCATTTGAATTATTTTAATTTTAACAATATTAAAGAATTTTAAATGATTTGACCTATTTTGATTTGTCACTCTTTATAAGCTTTCACAATAATAGATTGATTTAATATAACATGCAATTATATAAATTGTGTTTAATTAATCTACTCAGTTTAGCATATTTTAAATTTTCAAAATTCAAAATATAAATCAAAACAAACAAGCTATTTAAATAAACATTTCAAATCAGTTTCATTATAATTTCTAAATTAGCAAATTTTCAGCAGATTGTGAATTTACAAAGGAGTGCCTCTCAACTAAACATTTTGCAAAGTAAATGCCTACAAAATGATCAAATTTCACTTACATTAAATATTTCTGCAGCTACATTAAATGTCTTTGAAGACCAACCTTATCTATAAAAATGAAAAAATTAAAAAAAAAAAAAAGAAATATTATGAATGAACATCAAAAATCTTCAACTTCACCTCTTAAATGATAGAGACTTCAACCACCACAACTCAGTAGAAGCTTAAAATCTGCGTTAATACACACAGTTTGCAGTCAGAATTCAGTTGGACATATGGAGAGAAGAGAGAGCATCATCAATTCTATCATTTCAGTAACAGCAACATTATTCCAATTCCAGCACCTGCAATAAGTTACCGCTAATTCACTTCACAGACCTTTAGATTTTAAATTAGTAGAAATTTGAAAGATTGATGGGCTGTTATTTAAGTTTCTATAAAATGGGGTCAGACATTTTGAGCGGGTCCTAATTTGCCCCTTTATTATAGGGTGATTATTGTTTTAAATGTAATTAAATTTAACGACTCTTTAATTTGTTTCTAATGCAATGCATGCTGATTGACTTTGATATGTAATTTGTTTCTAATGCAATGCATGCTGATCGACTTTGGTATGTAAAAATGATACGAAGCAATTTCAAAATGGCTTAAATAGATTTTTATCTAGAGATTGCACGATAGAGAACTGCAAAAAAGGAAAGAGGAGTTAAAGAATATAAACCTGGGAAGCCCGAAACCATCTTCCAGTGATCCAATCATGATGAGGTCTTAGGTCTTCATATCTAAATTCTATTTCTTGTCCCCAAGTCCTGAAGTAAACGATGTAGTTTGAATCATCAATAACTTTTGAAATAACTCCAACCCACCATCCATCATTGTAATAAGTATCAACTTCTTCAAGATACTTGAATTTTGCAGGTGGTAGAATGGCGGGGGGTGTAGGCCTGATGTGCAGAGAATCAACAGTTTCTTTTAATGGCTCGGTTTCATCATCAGTTGTCAAATCTCTGTATTCCACAAGGAACTTATTCCTAACGGACTTGACAACGGTTGCTGGGAACCAGGCTCCATGAAAACCTTCAGCATCACTGCTAACCTCCACAGATGTTCCCTTTTGAAACATCTTTCCAGACATATCCTGAATTAATGTTACAATAATAAGTAAAAGCTTAAACACAAAAAAAAAAAAAAAAGTATGACCAGGTGAATGAAGCTCTAAAAATGGAGTGTTTAGGGAAGGGTTGGCATGAATAGTTTCAGAACACAGAAATGTTGTAATAATTATATCAATAAGATATCTGGAATCCTGCCAAAGTAATTCTGTGTAAGATTCTACAAGTTTTTGAAATCTGACAGGAAATTTTGGTTTAAAATGTACATGTATGCCATTGCCAGATTAACTAGCTTTTTTGTGTATCTTCATGCATGTTTGATGGTCTAATCTACCAAGAAGGTGGCATAGAATATGATGGAAGACGCATAACTTACGAATATGTATATGCGCTTAAGAAGAAATGTTAAATGAGAAAATATAACTCATGCTTGCTCTTTGGAATGATAGCAACGTTCAAAGTATGATTAGGTATTTTTGTATATACAATACTAAAGGGACAACAACTAGTATAGAGATTTGGCAACGAGTTATAAACGGACTCACTTGCCCTAGAACTTCTTCACATTGCTTGGTGTTGTCCCATAAAATTTAACATAGCATATTTCCAAGTGTCTGATTCACAACCTCCATTTGTCCGTCCAATTGAGGGCGATACCTTGAACTTAATTTGATTTACATATACATATGCTTCCACAACTCCCACAAAAAATGACAATGAATTTAACAACACGATCGGAGGTGAGGTTTCA
This sequence comes from Dendrobium nobile, assembly GCA_022539455.1. Lineage (NCBI taxonomy): Eukaryota > Viridiplantae > Streptophyta > Magnoliopsida > Asparagales > Orchidaceae > Dendrobium > Dendrobium nobile. Next base: position 8,187,166 of record CM039719.1, on the reverse strand, counting down.
TGAAATTCCATGAAGGCGCATAACTTTATGAAAGAAAAAGATGAGTAATATTGACACACGATAAAGTGAGCCATATTCAAAAAACCTATCCACAAGAATCATGATATAGTCCCTCGTGCATTTTGCTTTTGGCAAACCTAAAATGAAGTCTAAATTCATGTCCTCCCAAATCGAATCAGGAACATGTAGAGGTAAATATAAACCAGCATTTTGCCAACTGTCCTTGTAAATTTGACATACAACGCACCTCTCAACAAAGCAAGACACATCTTGATGCAGACGAGGACAATAAAAACGAGTTTGCAGCTGTGCAAGCTTCTTCGCTTGTCCGACATGTGCATCTAGATCACATTTGTAAACCTCTTTAATGAGTTGATGGCATCACAACAATTCCGGTATACACAAGCTGTTTTTAAATAAAAAACCATGTCTAATAGAGAATTTTGGCTTCTATAATTTGTAGTCACAGCCCATTTGGACACTCGTTTGATTTGTACGTGAGCTTGAAAGCATCGATAGCATATGAAGTTAGTGGGTTTTGAGTATGGATTTTCTTTGTTAGGTAATCTCAACTTTTGAGGTTGTTTAGCGTTGACACCAAGGTGTGCTGGACTAACGGACTAATAGATTTGTTGCTAGAACAAATGGGTTTAGCTGCAAGAGCGGTCAAATTACTACTTCCAATAAATTGCTTGACTAACTGCCAGCATAATTCAATTCCAATTTATTTTGAATTGCAAATTTTTAGTTCGGCAATATATCAAGCAAATAGTTTATTTAGGTTGTTTCAGGTTGTTCAAACTATGAAATTTCTCTGTGTAGTCACTCACCTAGCAATTTCCTAGTGAACAGTGTTGATACTTCAAATACAACATCTATTTAAAATTAGTTGGAAGGAAATAGTCTCACAGTTATTGTTTTATCCTATGTTAGCTCGAAATCCGCCCTTTTCCTCCACGATGCCTAGTTTGGAGTAATTGCATCCGCCACGCAGTTGCACCCACTGTGAGTTTGCAAGCAACATATTTCACTTGTCTATCTGGTGATATCCTCATATATTCAAAAAATGTCTCAACCATTCACTCAAAATCCAAATAGTCTTCAATGCGTAATCGCCGTTAAAATATGAGATGTCCAATTTGACGTGGAACTCATGGTGATGGTAGTTATAGGTTTCGTGATGCCTCTGTCTAATATCATTACTATAAAACTCATCATCGTTAGACACAAGGACCTTGACATGGTTGAAAACATTAGCTTCCACATCAAAATCATTAATTTTTGCCACCACAAATTAATGCCTTTGGATTTCTCGGTCGAACAAATGACCCCATCTCCCTGCCACTACCAATGTGGTTGCTTCTACAGTCAATTGGTTTATGAGGTCTATTCTTATTACGGATTTTAAATTTTGTATTTCATGCCGCATTTCTATTGAGAAACACAAGAATTTTGCATAGAGGTCTTCTACCTTCAATTAAGATATCAACTAGGCTTCAAGGCTTGGATCATCGTTGACAGCTGGTGTAAATACACTTAAATATATGTTGACATAAAAATTGTGCCAAGATGAGACAAAAATAAGATTCTTTGTGCAATGGAATCAACTTAATGCATGAACAAGAAAGAAGAAAAGAACTCATCCAAAACTTACGGATATTATATTTGAACACATTATCAACATACATACAAAAAAATAATGATTATCTTCATAAAAATAAAAATAAAATATTAGTTACCAATCGAAGCAAATCTACAATGATTGAGTCAATTTCAAGATTTAAAATATTTATCTTAGAAATCTAGAAAAATCATGAATGACTGTCCTAAAATCATCATTAGAAATCTAGTTTCAATGGAAATAATTCTAGTTTTATGAGATTTTTTGTATGGCTACATTTGAATACACGCAAAGTAAATCCCAACAAGCAAAATTGTGCGTACATGAACTTTACACACAAACTCTACATCAAACAATATACAAAAACTTTGCATGCAAAGATTGCACCAAAACTTTCAAGCTAAACTACCCCAAATATGGAGCCAGATGCCAGTTAATTGGTCTAAACCAAACTACATGGATGTAGTCACCTCGACCTACCTTGGCAACCAATCAAGCAAGCTTGTGCATTTCATAGCCATGCTAAGCATCAATATTAAAGAAACAAAAATACAATAGTAGTGGAATTTAAATAAGAATAATATTAAGAACAAAAAATGGATAAAAGGGATTTATATACATATCACATAATCATCATATATTTACATATCTAACATATTAATTTTTATATTTACTTACATAACAACTATATCTAATAAATCAAAAATAGCATTCCATTAATAATCCTTTGCTTCTCCATTAGCTTTGCCTAGCCCACAATTGGCTACTTGCTATTGTATGCAACCCTTCAACACTATTAGGCTCTCCAACACATACATGCACCTTCTCATTCTCCAAAAACCACAGCATAGCAAGCTCGCCGCCCCCAACCAATGGCACGTAGCTCGCCCATGCATCCAACGCCCATTGCCACCACTACCTGCACTGCCTCTCCACCAAACCCAGCCGTCCATGCTTATGCACATGAAGCCTCCTCTGACACTCGTCTTGTGCATGGTGTTCTCATTGTGCGTCTACTATGTGGCACCCCATATTGCGTCCCTGCTACTCTGTGCATGCATGTCCTATGCACTTGTGATTTGTGCATGCGCAATCCACACAACCCTCCTACTATTGGAGCGCTTCAACATCTCCAATGGGAGCTAATAGAGAAGTTAGTGATTATTAATGAAGTGGTATTTTTGATGTGTTATATATTTAATTGTTATATAAATAAATATAGGGTATAGGCATTATATATGTAACTAAATGAGTAGTAGCTGGTATGTTTGTAAACCAGGCCTAAATAAAATAGAGTTGAACTAAGTCATTTCATGACCAGAAACCACAATGGAGAAAAATTTCTTAAAAAAGAAGGGAAAATAAACCGTTAATTACAATTCAGTAGAATGTAAGTAAATCCCCCAAGAAAAACTTTGCAGCTAGAATGACAATTTACCTCTGTGGAACATACTCCAGGGACAGATGAAACCTGCATAAAGTGGAAGGAGATTAAAACTGAAGGCATGCATAATAGATCCAAAAAAGGTACGAAAGCATAGATTAAAAACGCCACACACTCAAGAACCAACTTTACAACAACTATGAAAAACGTGCCGCGCTGCAGCATCTCCAAGACATAGATGCAACATGTATGATTTGGAAGGAAAGCGAAAAGAAGGAATTTTCCCAAAAAAAACCCATAAAGAGAGAAAATAACGTCTCAAACTCAGATACCTGCATCTGGGGATCGACCCATTCCCCATTGACCCAATCTAAATGAGGCCTAAGCTCCGAAGGCAGGAACTCCATAACGTCGCCAGTGCTGGGGAAGCTGACGCTATACTTTGCTCTCCGGACGCTACCCAACAAACCAGAGACAACGCCTTCCCACCATCCATCGTTGCAGAAAGCGTCGACGGGCTGTTGAATGGCAAATATGCCATCGCGCGCAAAAATCGGCCGAGGGCGAACGTATGCGGCGTCGACGGTCTCCCGGAGATTCCTGGACGCATCAGTCTCCTCAACGATGGAGTCGTATAAGACAGTGTAGCGGTTGAGCCTTGGCATGGAGCGGACGATCTTGGCCTCGTACCACGCACCACGGAACCCCTCATCGTCGGAGCACACCTCCACTTCATCGCCGGTCTTGAAGTCCATGGCCGGCAAGCAATGGGTGATAGGCTCAATCCGTTCTTGGTCCGCCAAAGATTAGGGTTAGGGTTTGCAACGAACGTCTTGACGTTGGCGGGAAGTGAAGAGAGGGGGGATTTCGCGGACTCGAAGCGCCCCGCGCTTCGTCTAACGAAGATGGATTTATAAAAAGGCGTACAAATAAAAGTAGTAAAAAATTCTATATATATATAATTTATTTGAACTAAAAAGTTTTTTTTTAATATTATTTCTATTTTTAACTATCCAATAGTTTAATTATTAAAATAAATCATCCATTATTAAACTAGTATGTTATTTTAATTTTTTTTATTAATATGTATTATTTATTTTAATTTTACTCAAATGTTTAAAATTATAAAAGAGTGTGCATTCAATGCAACATTATTGATTTTTTTTTGTAATGTTTAAAATATATGTAAATATACATTTTCTTTTAATATTGTTAGCTAAATTAGAGTTTGGTTATCCAATTAATACTTTGAAGCTTCCAACTATGCTTTAGTCTCTGGTTAGGTTGAAGTTATTTTGTGGAGACACCAAATGCCGTTCGGAGACCAATCAAAATAGGCCATGTCACCTCCTGCTTGATATTGCTCGGTAACGTGGCTCGGTATCGAGCTCGGTACCACTGGTGTGGCGGCGCATTCTTGTTGGTCTCCGGACGGTGAATTGTGTTCAAAGTCCGCACAGAATAATCTCTCATGATTTTGACCCATTTGGCTCGGATTGGTCCAATTTTTTCAAATTAAAATTAGTTAAATATATTTTGTATATTATAATTTTTAAAAATGATAGAAATTTTTAAAACTTATAAGTTATAACAACCGTTTTCACCCAAGAAGATTTAACAAAATATGTACTTTTTGCATTTTCTATTATAATATCATGCACTTAATAACATGGATTTTAAAATAGGAACTTTTTTGAAGTAAATATTTCCTACAATCTACATTCTCTAATTAATATCTATGAGCAATCATACTTGATATATAATCAAAAAATTATCTTGATCAGGCACGAATCTCGAGGCAAAATCAAGCCGGAAACTTCAAAAATTAAATTCAGGATCACCTAAACTCCGATTTCAGCGAACTTACAGTCAAACTGAGTGTCTCGAAAATAAGAACCCAACGACACCAAATTTGACTCAATCTGAGCCCAAATGAGTCCAAATCAAGGACCCAAAGCGTTGTTGGAAAGTTCGAACCACAATTTGAGTTACCAAACGGTTTCCAAATATAACGTTCTTATAATCGAATCAAGCGGCCCGACGAGACGAATCCAACGAGCCCAAGATCGCCGAATTCCGACATCACTAAGACCTTCAAATGTCTGATGAATGGTACACGATCAAGGGATTCAATATCAGCCGTCCATCCGACCACTCCATATTTACCCCTGATCTCTCACCTATTTACAAGTCATGCCACTCCAAGATATCTATAAATAGACCCCTCATTTCTCATGAGAGGGGGCCGAAGCAAGAGGAAGAGAAGAAGAAGACAATAATAGGAGGGAAGAACTCCTCGACCACCGCTAGAGTTCTGCCCGACGCCGGAATTTTGCCTGACTTCCGAACAACGTAGGAGTTCTGCCCGACGCTCAAGTGGCGCCAAAGTTCTGCCCGACGTCGGAATTATGCCTGACTTCCGAACGACGCTGGAGTTTTGCCCGACGCTCAAGTGACGTAAGAGTTCTGCCCAACGCCGAAATTCTGCCCAACTTCCGAACGACGCCGGAATTCTGCCCGCCCTCGGAAGGACGCCAAAATTCCCCTGATCTCCAAGTGACGTCGGAACTCTGCCCGACGTTGTAACTTGTAATTGATTTTCAATCATGAAGTGATTCATTGTAATCTGATCGTTCTAAATTTTAAGGATGAGTCAGCCTCTTGTATTTCAAGCAAACACTAGTGGAACTCTTTCAACTAGGCGTGGCCCCGTGGTTTTTCCCCTTTCAGGGTTTTCCACGTAAAAATCATGGTGTTGCTATTTCTTCTATGTTTGTGTGCTAGATATCCGTACAACACTGAGACGAAAATTTTTTAACTCTATCGTCGCGTAATTCTAGTCCGCAACAATACTTTAAGCACTTCATCTTCTGTAATCTTTTAATGTCTTATTTTAATTGCAATTCCACAAATAAAGTTAATTATCTTTCGAATGTTTTATTTGCGACAGCTTTTTTGATGCTTTCTAAGACAAATTTTTACTATAATTTTTTTAATTAAACATTTTTGTACTAAAAAGCTGTATTTAAAAACAATATGAAATCTAGCCCGAAAGAAAGCCTGAGACTCCCCATTCCTTTTAAGCTCATTTAATATAACTGTTAACCCCATCAGCTTGTGAGCCAACTCGAACTTATAAAATAAAGCTCGAGCTCGAGCTCAAACCTAAAGGTTAAACGAGCTCAGATCGATTCATTTACACCTCCAATTATAACAACCAATTTTTCCCTTGTTGACTAGTCTTATTTAGTAATAGTTTTAGCGAGGGTGTCATCATATGCAAGCCTTTAAATAACTAAATAAATAATACAAAATAAAATTGCCAAATCAATTTTTTTATTAATTTATAATTTTTTTAAATACAAACCTATGGATCTCTATCAATTCTGCTTCCTCTCAATTAAATTTTGCTGATCATATAGAATTAGTTAAGAACAAACCTATGCGATTGAATTTTTTATTTTGGATGTATGACGGCCTTCTTAGTTGGGCCAAATTTGGGCTTGATACATTAACTTTGGGCTTCTTGGATCCGGCAAAGCTGTAGAAATTCATAATCTGAGCTCTTGGCTCAAGAACTCAAAGAAGAAGAAGAAGACAGTGATGATAAATGAAAAGTATATTGTTTTTCCTTTTTGCGTTACGGTACAACCGAACCAGCTATAAATAGCTTGGGTACAAACACTTTACACGTGTGAAGGGATAATTGGTTCAGAAGATAAAGTGGTACAAATAATATATATTTAGATGTTCTAATATTCCCCCTCAAGCTAACAGTTGGATTGAATTGTTAGCTTGGAACGCAGAATCTTGAATCGAAGAGTAGGCAAAGGCTTTGTAAAGATGTCCGCAATTTGATCGACGGAGCTGATTGGAAGAAGCTGAATGGTGCCATTGTGAATGTGCTCACGGATAAATCTCTGATCGATCTCAATATGTTTTGTTCGGGCGTGAAAGACAGGGTTGTTGGCTAATGCGATGGTAGAAGTATTATCACAAAAAACGTCCACGGGCGAGGAATGATAGACGCGAAACTCGGCGAGAAGCTTTTTGAGCCAGATCACGTCAGCCGTTGCCGAGGCCAAAGCCCGGTATTCTGATTCAGTAGAAGAGAGAGAAACTGTAGACTGCTTCTTCACTGTCCATGACACCAGGTTCTCTCCGAGAAACGAACAGAAGCCAGAGGTGGACTTACGAGTGACTGGATCGGATGCCCAGTCAGCGTCAGAGTATGAGCGAAGAGATAAGCTGGAACGAGTAATTGGAAGACCGAACTCCAGTGTACCTTTGATATACCGAATAAGTTTTTTTAGCATGGCTGTATGACAAGGAGCTGGATCATGCATATGCTGAGATAGCATATTGACTGTGAAAGCGATGTCAGGCCGCGTCAAAGTGAGATATTGAAGGGAACCAATGATTTTCCGGTATAGTATTGCAGTGAAGCATGGTTGATCGGTGTCCGTCTGCACCGGAATTGTCGAAACAGAGGGATTAGCTACCGAATTGCAGCGTTGCAATTCGGCGAGTTGAATGATTGAGTTAGCATAAAGACTTTGGGATAAAAAGAACTTATCTGGTGAAGTGTCGATTTTAATTCCGAGAAAGTGGTTTGCGGGACCAAGGTTCTTCATTGTGAATTTTGAGCGAAGTTGAGAGACAAGAGCATTGATTTCAGACGCATCATTACCGGTGAGTAATATGTCATCTACGTAGACGAGGAGATATAGCTGTGTATTGTTGCGATGCCGGAAGAGAAGCGAGGGATCGGCTTGGCTATGAGAGAACCCGAGTTGAAGAAGATACGAAGTAAAGGTGGTATACCATTGCCTTGGAGCTTGACGAAGCCCATAAATTGCTTTCCGGAGACGGCAAACATGGTTAGGATGAGTAGAGTCTTCGAATCCTTTAGGTTGTTTCATGAAGACGGTTTCATTTATATCACCGTGTAGAAAAGCGTTCGTAACGTCCAATTGATGGACAGTCCATTTATAAAACAGGGCTATAGTGAATAGAATACGAATGGTGGGTAACTTTGCGACGGGGCTGAATGTCTCCATGTAATCCAATCCATATTCCTGTTGGTTCCCGAGAGCAACCAACCGTGCTTTGAAACGAGCTATAGAACCGTCAGCATTGTATTTGGTTCTATAAGTCCATTTCGAGCCGAGAATAGAGGAGTTTGACGGAGGTAGGACTAGCTCCCAGGTACCTTGTTTCTGAAGTGAGAAGAATTCTTCTGCCATTGCGCGACGCCATTCGAAGTGTTTGTTAGCTTCGGAATAGGAAGTCAGATCAGACTGTGCCTGCTCGTGATGTAAAAGATTTAATTTTTGAATAGGTTTAAGAGAACCAGTTTGTTGTCTCGTAATCATACGATGATGCGGATTGGTCCTGTTTTCCGTTAGTCCGGGAATGGGTGTATCAAGACATGATTCAACCATTTGGTGACTAGATGTATTGAGAGAAGAATCGGTGGGCTTCGATGCGATGTGTATGCCGCGAGGTGCAGATTGCTGTTTACAACCTTGTTGAACCGATGATACGGGAATAAGCAAAGACGGAGGCATAGAGGAATCGGCTGTGTTAGTGTTATCACACCTGTGCTGAAACGGAAAATTAGTTTCGTTAAAAGTAACATGTCGAGAGAATATAATTTTGTTGGTTTTGAGATTTTGACACTTGTAGCCCTTTATAGTGTCAGAATACCCGAGAAAGATACACTGAGGAGAGGTTGGAGTTAGTTTAGTTCTATGGATAGGAGCTAGAAGCGGGTAACATTCGCAGCCGAACGGGCGCAGATGAGCGTAAGAAGGTTGTATACCAAACATTTTAAATAACGGTGATGAATTTTGTATGGTTGCCGAGGGAAGCCTGTTTATGAGATAGGTTGCCGTATTTGCGGCATCCAGCCAGTAATTCATTGGAAGACCTGCTGTATGCAGAAGCGTGCGCGTGGTGGTGACAATATGCCTGTGCTTGCGCTCGGCTACGCCATTCTGTTTGGGTGTATATGGACAGGAAGTTTGGTGACGAATGCCAGAGGATGTAGTGAAATTTTGAAACCTGTTATTGACAAATTCACCGCCGCCGTCGGTGCGTATCATTTTGAGTTTATAGTGTGACTGTCGTTCTATAAAGGTAACAAAATTTATAAAAACGTTAGTAACATCAGCTTTTGACATAATGGGAAATAGCTAGGTGAATCGAGAATGATCATCCACAAAAATTATATAATACCGGAATCCCTGATGTGAAGGGACCGGAGAGGGTCCCCACACATCGGAATGAACCAGTTCTAACGGTAAGGATGAAGAGCTGATGGAATTATCAAATGGTAATTTGTGTCCTTTACACGAATTACATGAATTGCATAAAGAAGATACATGAGAAATAGAAAGAGAGGGATTATTATGCGAAATGGTCTGAAGAACACGCATATGAGGATGGCCTAAGCGAAGATGCCAGTCGACAGCTGATTTCCTGGAGACCGAGAGCCCAGTTTCGGTAGAGGCCGAGGTAGCCGCAAGTTTGTACAGTCCATCTTTACATGGACCTTTGAGAATAATGCTGTTGGTCATCCGATCCTTAAACACAAAACCATTTTGATCAAACGTAATGGTGATATTATTATCCTTAACAAGATTAGAAATGGAAAGTAAATTATAAGATAAAGAAGGAATGTGTAATAATTTGGACAGAAATAACTTACTGCCTGGGGTTGGAAGGATGCCCGATCCTGTATGAGCGATAGGGACCGACCTTCCATCCCCAATAATTACCGTGTCCGCGCCGTGATAAGGAGTGGATGAGACGAGATTTTCTGGGTTGTTTGTCATGTGAGATGACGCCCCCGAATCAATGTACCAGTCGACTGAAGTAGTGCTGTCATTGCTAGCTAGAAGAGCATTGGATGTTTTAGACACAGGCTGCGTTGGAGTGTAGTTGATATTGAGGCGGTGCCAGCACGCGTCTGCCTGATGTCCACGTTTCTTGCAGATTTGGCAAGTGACAGCTGGGTTTGTAGGATTTCTTGGTACCGAGACGCTTTCATTTAGAGATCTGCTGCGACCGCGACGACCACGTCCCCTGTTCGAATACAGGGCCGAATGATTGTCAGCAGGTTTTGGAAATTTTGCAGCCGCTGCTTTGAGATGAATCTCTTCGCTAATGAGAAGAGCATAAAGACTATCGAGGGAAAGAGAATTCTGCATAGTGCGAATGGTAGTGGTGAAAGACTGGTATTCAGGCGGTAAACCGTTAAGAATGTACAAAATGACATCCTCAGAATCAACGGAAGAACCAGCAGAGGAAATTTGATCTACAATTTTCTTGATCTCAGTTAGGTACTGAGTCATACTCTGATTTTGCATAGAGATGTTGTGCAGCTCGTTCTTGAGCTGTATGACTTTGGAGCGACTCGACGCCTGAAACCGAGAATGAAGCGTAGTCCAGATCTCGTGCGTGGATTCTAAGTGAATCACGTATGGCAAGACGGAAGGAGAGATGGTGGAGCACATAGCAGTAGCAAGGTTTTGATCGATGACCGACCAGTCTTGCGAATCTTGATTGGGATTTGTATTTTCGGTTGCAGATTTAGGATCAAGAAAGGGAGCGAACCCATTTGCTTTAAAGAGTTTAGCGATTTGGGTGCTCCAAATGGAGAAATTGTCTGAGGTGAGAGCATGAGGAACCAAGAATTTGAGATTAGAGATTACAAACTTCAGAGACGGAGAAATAGAGGGAAGACCGCCGGAGTTGGCAGAGGTGGTGGAAGACGATGAAACACCGGAAGTTGCCATGGAAAGAATCGTCAGAACCTGAAGCCTCTTGATACCATGTAGAAATTCATAATCTGAGCTCTTGGCTCAAGAACTCAAAGAGGAAGAAGAAGACAGTGATGATAAATGAAAAGTATATTGTTTTTCCTTTTTGCGTTACGGTACAACCGAACCAGCTATAAATAGCTTGGGTACAAACACTTTACACGTGTGAAGAGATAATTGGTTCAGAAGATAAAGTGGTACAAATAATATATATTTAGATGTTCTAATAAAAGCGACCCGTTTTATTTAATATTTTTTTAATTTTTTTTTTTACTTGAATGGCCCATTACTTCAACTCCTCACGTTCTTTGATATTGACTAGGCAGGTAAAAAGGTTGAATTCGCCTCTTTAAAAGCGTAAATTTGGTGTTATTGGTTAAAGCCCCATCTAATGGACTGCGAAGAAACAAAAGTACTTTAACTCACCACTCTACCCAGTCTTAGGGCTGCAAGCAAACCAAACGTTCGATGAGCTATTCGTTGCTCGGTTTGATTAAAGCTCGTTTGTGATCGTTTAACTAAACAAACAAACTTGAACAACATTTTTAATACTCGATCCTTAAATAAACAAGTTTAAACACCAATGTGTTCGTTTCATTTATGTTCACGAACAACATTATTTGAAGCTCGTGAACATGCTCGACATTAAGCTCGATAAGAAGCTTGATTTGTGTTCAATTCAGAACTCGTGAGTAAGATTGATAAAAACTCGATTAATATTTAATTATAAAATTGATAAATATATATAATATAAATATCTTAATTTATTAAAACATAAAGATATAATTATTTTAATTAATATATTTTAAAGTAATTAATTATTATAATATAAGTTGTAGTTTTAATTTCTTTAAAATTGTTAATTTATTACATTACATTGTTAGACCTTGCTCATTTGATAGCGCAAAAAATAATCGTTAGATTTGTTCATTAACATGCTTGCTTGATAGCTTAAAAAAATCGTTAGATACGTTCACGAACAGAGCTCGTTAAGATTTGTTTGTTTAAAGCTCGATAAATATTAAATGAACCAAACATGAACACCATTAATTTAACCGAATAAAACATGAACACAAACAATAAAGCTCGAATCAAATACAAACCAAACTTGAACAAGCTAATAATAAACGAACACAAACATGAACACTCACATACTCGACTCGGTTCGATTCGTTTGCAGCCCTATCTAGACTGAATATCACTCTATTATCACCAATATTTTTTGTGTTTTCTGATCTTGATATCCTCATTCCTCAATCCCCAATGTTTTATCGTGGCAACGGGTGAAATTATTTTGTGTGGACATCAGATCATTTGGAGGTGAATTAGAACGCAACACATCACACATTTGCTGTGTGCCGCTATGTATCGGGTGACGTGGCGCGTTCTGATTCGCCTCCGGACTGTCCGGTGTCCACACATAATAATTTCTCTAGCAACTGAGTCTCGTTGATCTCTATGCAAATCCAAATCACATATAAAACAAACTACAAAATAGTTTATATGTCCTTGTCTCACTAATGTTAAGTTGTTAGATGTTCTCACCATGTTATTGTAGAAATTAAGAGAACAAGAAACACACGGACATTGCATAGGGAAGCAGGTAAACAGAGAAGGAGAAAAGTAATTATTGTTTATTCATCTGTTTCCAAGTACATAAACAAGTATTTATAAGTCTTTTCCTACAGCTACATATAAGGAAACATAAGTGGTTATACAGATATGAAGATATAAAGATTGTGTATTCTAATAGCCCCCCTTAAACTGACGATTCTTGTAGAACGTTCAGTTTGAGACGTAGTTCATGAAATCTTGGCGTAGAGAGAGACTTGGTAAGTATATCCGCAACTTGTTCTTTTGAACTGACAGTCAAAACTCGAATGGTGCCTTTCTGAATGTGATCACGAACGAATCGATGATCGATTTCAATGTGTTTTGTGCGGGCGTGAAACACAGGATTGTTCGCCAACGCAATTGCCGATGTGTTGTCACAGAATAGATCAGTGGGAGAATCTTGGGAGATACCGAAGTCCTCAAGTATGCGTCTGATCTAGATCACGTCGGCAGCAAGAGCAGCAAGCGAGCGGTATTCTGACTCCGTAGACGAGCGAGCGACTGTAGTCTGTTTCTTGACCGTCCAGGAGATCAATGTGTTGCCAAGATAAGAACAATATCCAAAAGTGGATTTTCGTGAGATGGGATCGCCGGCCCAATCTGCATCAGAGTAGGCCGATAACCGTAGATTAGATTTTAGAATAGGAATACCAAAATTAAGCGTACCTTGGATATAACGAAGGAGACGTTTTAAGAGATAGACGTGTTGCGGTTGAGGATGATGCATATGCTGTGACAGTAGGTTGACGCTGAATGAAATGTCTGGTCGTGTTAACGTCAGGTATTGTAATGAGCCGGTGATGCTGCGATATGTATTTGGATCAGCCAGAACCGGGTCGGAGCCATAGGTTTGTGGAAGTTTAGTACACGTTGGATTGGATAGAGGTTTGCACGAAGTAAGATGAGCAGTTTGCAGAATCGATTTGGCGTAATGTTTTTTATTTAGAAAATATTGATTAGGTGAGCGTGATATGTTAATGCCAAGAAACGAAGAAACAGGACCCAAAACTTTCATAAGAAACTTGCTTTGCAGCTGCTTTATGATATTGTTGAGAGCTGTGGAGTCATTTCCCGTTAGAAGAATGTCATCCACATAAATAAGCAAGTATAATTGAATATTTCCATTTTTAAAAAGCAGTAAAGAGGGATCGGATTTACTGTGAATAAACCCGATAGAGACAAGAAAAGAGGTAAGCGTGTTATACCATTGTCGAGGCACTTGTTTTAAACCGTAAATGGCTTTGTGAAGTCGACAGACGTGAGTATGATGGGTAGTGTCTTCGATGCCTTTTGGTTGTCGCATGTAAACAGTTTCTGAAAGCGAGCCGTGTAGAAACGCATTTGCCACATCGAGTTGCTGAATTGGCCAATCATTGTGTAACGCAACCGTTAGTAAGATACGGATGGTGGGAAGTTTAGCCACAGGGCTAAAGGTTTCGGTATAGTCCATGCCGAATTCTTGATGATTCCCAAGAGCGACAAGGCGAGCTTTGTGCTTGGCAATTGATCCATCAGAATGAAGCTTAAGACGATACGTCCATTTACAACCTAGTACTGATGAATTCAAAGGCGGCGGAACTAAGCTCCATGTGCCTTGCGTCTGTAATGCGAAGAATTCGTCTGCCATTGCTCGACGCCACTCAGGAAGCTTGCTGGCCTCATTGTAGGTGGAGGGAGCAGATGGTTCATTGTCTGCAATATTGGAATGAAAAAGATTTAGGCGATTAGTAGGTTTCAGTGAGCCTGTTTTACCTCTGGTAATCATGGGATGAGATGGGTTCTGGGTAGCTGGTGGAATGTTGTTCCCGATCGGAGAGCATAATGGTGCTGGAACGGGAATAGGATCAGGAGTAGTATATGAGGTATGCATAGCTTCTGGCTGAATAACAGGGTGGACGGGTTCTGGGACTGTGGGTGTAGAGTTCCTGATTGTTGAAACAGGTGTTAAAAACATATGGGAAAGGTTGTTAGAAGAAGCCGCAGGTGCTTTCTGTTGATCTGCAAACGGAAAAACAGTTTCATCAAATGTAACATGACGAGAAAAACAAATTTTATTTGTTTGAGGATTTAAACACTTGTATCCCTTGTAAGTGTCGGAGTAACCAAGAAATACACATGTTTGAGCTTTAGGAAGCAGTTTGTGACGCCGTGGTGGCGGAGTTAATGGGAAACAAGCACAACCAAACGTACGTAACATAGTATAATCAGGACTGGTTTGAAAAAGCATTTCGTGCGGAGACTTATAGTCGATAGCAGAGTTAGGAAGTTTATTAATTAAATGGACAGAAGTTACCATAGCATCTGGACAGAAATTAAGAGGAAGAGAAGCTGTGAGAAGGAGAGTACGGGCCATTTCCACAATGTGTCTGTGCTTACGTTCTGAAACACCGTTTTGCTCGGGAGTATAGGGACAGGCAATGCGGTGTTGGATGCCGTTGGTTCGAAGGAAATGAGTAAACTGAGTATTGACATACTCACCACCACCATCTGATTGAAACTTTTTAATTTTGGAAGATAACGCACGTTCGATGAATAGTTTAAATTGAATAAAAGCGGCTGTTACTTCATTTTTGTTTCGTAAAGGAAAAATCCACGTGTAGCGTGAGTAATCATCAATAAAAATCACATAGTATAAGAAACCAGAATTCGATAGTATAGGAGCAAGACCCCATAAATCGGAATGAATTAAAGCAAGTGTAGAATGTTCACGGTTAGTAGAATTTTCAAATGAAAGCTTATGACCTTTGTTCATATGACAAGAATGACAGGTTACATTTGCCTTATTTATACGTAGTTCAGGATTACAAACAGCAATACGATTTAACAGATTCTGATTTGGATGCCCCAGACGGGCATGCCAAATATATGTACGTTGCTTGCTGGTGTAGAGAGCACGGTGCGAAGAGGCAGCTTCAGTTATGGAGATAGGATATAACCCATTCTTGCACGGGCCTTTAAGAAGAATTTGCTGATTCGTCAAGTCCTTCAAGACAAATCCGTTAGGTTCAAACATGATAGAAATGTTGTTATCACGAGTTAACTGCGAGATGGAAAGCAAGTTATAATGCAGTGCCGGTGTGTGAAGAATGTGAGACAGAGTTAGCTTACGAGAGGGAGTCGGTAGCAAGCCTTTGCCGGAATGAGCTATGCTAACGTTACTCCCGTCGCCGATGGTAATGATGTCAGACCCTTGATATGGATTCGAGATCGAGAGGTTCTCCAGGGATTTTGTCATATGTGATGACGCGCCGGAATCAAGATACCAGCAGTCATTGTAAGCAGAATTGGATTCAGCTGCCAGAGCTTTCGGAGATTGCTTTGGAGGGTTTGGAACATACTGAGCATTAAGACGATGCCAGCAGTCTGAAGCAAGATGTCCACGTTTGAGACATATCTGGCAGGTGACTGGAGGCTGTGTCGAACCAGTGCGAGAGCCGCTGGAGCGACCTCTACCGCGACGGCTGCGACCTCTGGAAGAGAACAGAACAGTGTCCGGGATGGTTGGATTCGTGAAACGAGCGGCATCGGAAGCAATGTGAATTTCCTCACTGATTAGTAAAGAATAAAGTTGATCAAGATTTAAAGATTGGGTCATGGTTCTGATAGTCATTTTGAACGACTGATAAGCCAGAGGAAGTCCGTTCAGAATGTGATGAATGACATCTTCAGGATCAATTTTAGAGCCGGCAGCGGCTATTTGATCAACCAACGATTTTATTTCGTTGAGATACTGAAGCATGAAGGAGTTCTTTAAAGAAGTATGGGAGAGTTCATTCTTAAGTTGAATGACCTTAGATCGGTTTGTGGATTGGAAGCGAGTTTGAAGAACGGTCCAAATAGCGGATGAAGATTCAAGATCAATGACATACGGTAAAATCGAAGCAGAAATTGTGGAGCATATGGCTGCCGCAAGGTTTTGATCATTGAGAAGCCATTGCAGATAAAGAGGATTTGAGGAGGTAGAACCAGTTGACGAAACGAGAAATTTGTCAGGAATTGGATAGTTGGGATCAAGATAGAACTCAAAACTGTTGGCACGATAAATCTTGAGGATTTGGGATTTCCATAGAGGATAGTTGTCCGGTGAAAGAGGGTTTTGGACAATGTTCTTGAGGTTGGAGAGAATGAATTTGAGGGAAGAAGATAGAACCGGATTAGCCGAAGTGGTCCCTTCCTGGTCGTTGCCGGGCTGGGAGGTGGTGGAGGACGCCATGGTTCGCTAGAATCGTCAAGCCACGTCTGATACCATGTAGAAATTAAGAGAACAAGAAACACACGGACATTGCACAGGGAAGCAGGTAAATAGAGAAGGAGAAAAGTAATTATTGTTTATTCATCTGTTTCCAAGTACATAAACAAGTATTTATAAGTCTTTTCCTACAGCTACATATAAGGAAACATAAGTGGTTATACAGATATGAAGATATAAAGATTGTGTATTCTAATAGTTATTACCTCTCAAAGATATGAATATGATCATCTAAAATAGATTTTCTCAGACGTATGTTGGGTCGGTCGATTGCGAGGAAACCTCAATAAAATTTAAGGGGACGATATTGCACGTTAGGGTTACCAATAGAAATAGAATGATCAATACTCTCAGTAGAGTTCCCCTACCACAAATTATCTTTTACAATCATCAATCACCAAAAACACGAATAATAAAGAATCGAAAAGAGACGTTTTTGAAATACCGATAAAATAGGACTTTCTGATATTTCTAATTTCTCAAAAAACATACAACATACTTCATTTGCTCTGAATCAAATTCTAAAATATACAATATACATAAAGTACATTACAATGCATCCGTTTTACTTCCAACCAAATAACCCCTTAAGCATTTATTAATATAATCATTTTACATGTTGATGCTTAATTAATTAGAAACAAGCTAAGAAAGAATCATAATAAAGAAGTAGAAACATTCACCCTCCTCCTATGCCCTTCCAAATGGAGAGAATGCCATCTAAATTGTCAATGTCACATATAAACAAATACTTTTTTTTTTTTTTTTTCTTATGAAAAATGTCAGAAATTTGCAGAAAAATCCACTCAAATTACATTTTTCCACTTTGCAAAAACTTAGAAAACCTTTGTGAAGAATGTAATTAGTTTTGCAAGCATTTCTAAATGCAATAAAATATTTGAAGCATAATATAAATGCATGTAAATTTCATTATTTGTTGACTACGTTTTTAAACAAATGCAGTAAAAATATATAAAAAGTGTCAATTTCATCAATTATGAAAATATTTACTAGGCTTTAGACTAAGCTTTACATTAAAAAAATATATTTTGCTTTCAGAAAATCAATTTTATTATAAGATACAGCTAATGAAGTTGATTTTAAAAAAAAATTGTTTATCTGCCACAACAATAACACGTACAAATTAATTTAATTTTTTAATAATTTATTTATTTATTTTAGTTCCCTCAATGCTTAGCTGCATTTAATTTAAGAAAAATCTCTTCTATTTTATTTATTTATTTACTTTCACTTGGTTAGCAGTTGACGAACTCCCTTGTTTTTTATTTTTTTTGCATAAATAAATTGAAAGTCAAAATATTATTTTATTTTTTCTAAAATAAAATAGGAGAGAATCATCAAAATCAACTGTATAAAAATTTATATTAATTTATTTGACTGATGTATTATTGTATTAATTAAACGGGAAGATATAAAATTAAAATAAATGGTCAGTATTTTGATTTCAATAATATAAATTGAAGTATTTAGTTTTTCATTCAAAGAGTAACATAGTAATATTAGTATTTGATTTTAATATTAATTTTAACTTATATTTAATATTAATTGATTTGGTAGAAGTTTTTAAACTTTATATTTGAAAAAAAAAATACTTAAGAATTAATCTTTATTTAAAGTAAAGGAAACACAATAATAATAATAATAAATATAATGTTTAGATTATATTAGATGTATTAGTTGGATTAAATGAATAAATAGAATCGCATTTTTTATTTCTGTCTCCAAAATATTTAAATGCAAAATTGATTAAGGCATTACAGAAATTAATTAGGAAATTTATCTTTTATATCAAGTAAAATTAGGTTGCAATAATTAAAGAATATATGTTATAGAAATTATATTAAACATTAAATTAATTGAATAGTTTAGGACTTTAGATGTTAAATGACGAAATATTATTTCCCCAATAAGAGAATATAAAATTATATATGTCTAATATAATTTTTATTCAGTCCATATAATATATGTTTTATGATTGTGTTGTACGAATATTTAATACGCACAGATAAAAGTAGTACTATCATAAATTTTTTATACAGAAAAATCGAAAAGGAGAAAAACCAGAGGGCTTGGCCTAGTTAAAAAGTTCATTATGTAGTAAGTGATATAAGAATCCCCCTTTCTTTTCAATTGAAGAAGAGGATATAAATCAAGTATTCATAAAGTAATAATAGCACGCAACAACAAAGCTTGATTTTCCTAATAATAATTATAAAAAAAAGATGTCCACAGAAGGACAGATATACCAGATAGCATGGTTAAATATTGTTATTATTTTGAAGATGGTTGTGATTTCAAAAGACTTCATTGTATGCCCCATAATAATTTCCTAGATCATGTAGCATTTATTCAGCATTTAAGTATCTTAATAATGTGAAAATTGAGTGATCCTGGGCTAGTTTGATTCATCTTGTTGAGCCGCTCGATTCGACTATAAGCATGTCTAATTTGGAAATCATTTGGTCATCCAATTAAAACTCTGAAGCTTCCAAATATGCTTTAAGCCCATTTAGGCTCGAATTGGATTGATTTTGGTGTCGTTCGGTTCATCTTATTGAGACATTCAATTTGACTCTAAGTTTGTAGAGATTAGAGTTCAAATTGTTGAAAGTTTCCAATTCAATTATGTATCGAGATTTGTGCATGATCTTGGTGATTTTTTGTGACATATCAATTGCCACCATATTGTCGAATATCGAAGCTCATAAAGTTCGAAAATATATACTTGAGCTTTCCAAAATATTACAGCATAAAACTATAATTTTCAAATAATTACGAGACACGACTCCTCCTGGAATGTCAAAGTCATATAACCCCTCTATATTAATTCATGTAACTCTCTTCCATAAAGTTACATAATTCTCTAATTTAAAGTTATATAACTCTCCTCCTTTCGTTCAAGTATAAATACTTCTTCAAGGGAGGACCAATTTACATCACTTCTTATCTCCAATTAGGGGTGTCAATTTTTGACACGACCAGAAAACCCGACCCGAAAAAATTCAGATTCGGGTCAACCCGTTTGTGAAATGGGTCGGGTTCGGGTTGACTCGGGAAACCGAAAAATGATCTGAAAATGGTCCCTGCCCTTATCGACTACCCGCATTGCCCAACGCATCAAGTCGCGTTGTGTCGGCGTTCGCGAATCGCGAGTCACATCGCGACGCGTGCCAGCCTCCATGCGTTCGCGTGCCAACTCCAGCTTCGGCTTCGCCCCTCGCGTGCCAGCGCCCAGCGCCTGCTTCGGGTTCAGCCGTGCTGGCAACGCATGCCGACTGCCCGCTGGCCACTGCCGCGGTGCCGCCTGGTCTGCCTGCGCCATGCCATTGGAGTTCAAATTGCTCTTACCCACATATCTTTCTCTTTTTCATTTCTTCTCACATGAGAGGCATTCCACTATCTTAAATACATGGTATCCTCTTCCAAGCTCTAATACCCCACTTTGTAGAAAATAATTTGCTCTTCCCCCCTTTTATTTATCTTCTACACTCTTCTCACATGAAAGATGTTCCAATATTTTAAATAGGTGGTATCTCTTTTCAAGCTCCAATGTCCCTCTCTATAGAGAACGAGTTGCTCTTCATGTGTAATTATAAGTGATACCCAGGGTTTTTTGACAATAGAGCTTAGGTAATTATCTTAAAATATAATTGATTGACTCCATATTGAGATTTTTTATCATATTCTGAAGCTTCAATTTTTCTCCTAATTGGGTATCACTTATAATTCTACATCTTTGTCAATCACTTACTCTCATGAAGTTTTTCTAGTGAGGATTTTATCGCCTACTAGCTTTCTTTCAAGTACACCTCATGGGCATGCCTTCTGGGAGTTATGAATGGAGATCCTATATATAACTTGCCCTCATGAGGTCTTTCTAATGAGAAACCCATCTACTACTAACTTCCCTTCAACGCTATGTTATGAGCATAACTTCATGGGATTATGAATGGAGATCATGTTAGTCATTTGTCCTCATGTGATCTTTTTAGTGAGGATCATGTCCACTACTAGCTTCTTATCAAGGCTATCTCATGGGCGTGCCTTATTAAGATTTTTATTTTATGTAATATTATTTATATAAAGTTTCATTAATAATTCAAATAAAGCTTACTTTAAGGATACGTAAGTTGAAAGTTTATAGGTTTGAATCCTTTGATTAATTTCAAATATGAATGTACTCCTAGTAAATAATACCAATAATTTTTTTTACGATGACTCTTCTAATCTCCTCTATTTTCATGTTGACGATCTGCAAGTTGCTATTATAAATAATGACCTAAATATCCTTGTCAAATCAGACATTTAATTCCATCATTCACTTGAAAACATTTTTCAGTTGAGTGCCTTATGAATGGTGAAAGTTGGAGTATTGGGATTAATCTTCGTCATTTGGATTCCTTAAGGGCTCTGACCACTTAAAATTTGTTAGAATTTTGAATCTCCATCAGAATATTAGCTTTTGATATATTTAAAGGGGTGTAGTTAGTTGGCCCAAAACTAATTTGGTGAGAATCATTTTTTTACTTCACCTACCTTTTTCATTGTATAGGCTGATCAAAATTTTATGATTTTTTATGTTTGGAGGAGGATTGCTTAAATTGCTTTCGATAAGTATTGATGGCCTCGTTTGTTGTTATTTGTGCTTCTAATCGATGAATTAGATCAGTGTATGAGCGAATAACCTCTAGCATCAATGAGTATAACGGTCAAGGTTGCAAACCTCCCAGTCAAACACCTCTTTACTCTTGAAATTTGACATGCTTTAAAAGAAAAATTTTTAAAAGTATTATTTAAGTTTTTCTTCCTTGTTTTGATGAATCTCAAAAAGATAGTAGGAGTCATTGATAATTCTTTGATTAATGATGAATTATTCAACAAAAAGTCTAACAAGGTGGGTGAAATTGTGGATATTGTTTTTGGAGAGTAAGTAGAACCAAATGCATGCTTGACCCTTGAGAGTAGTAGGAAAGACCCGACAAATAAGTGCATTTGAAGCTTGTTGGATATGCATGATGATCCTATAATGATCAATATGTTTATAGAGATCAGAGGATCCATCATATAGATCAATAGTGAGTAGTTTGAATCCTACTAGAATAAGATGTTGGATAATTTCATTTATTAAGTGTGATGATACTTGAAAGCTGTGCCGAGTAGTAAATTGATTCAATTCTCTAAAAGGGGATTCCTTTTAAATAAGATGTCACAACATATCTCTTATAACCTCATGAGAGGCATCCATAAATGATGTTGATGTATGTCCTCCATGATTGGTGGAGGATTTCAAGTTGGACGAATAATGTGGGGAAAATGTGTTGAATTGGTTGTGTTAGAGAGAATTTGATGTGTTTATATAATATAGTAAACATAAACTATACAAAACAAATTTTGCTATGAAAATTGGAAGAGTCCTATGACATGCGAGTTATCTTTAAGTGATCATTTGCTATTGGTTTACTCATTCTCCTTTGAAAATGAGAAACTAGAGACCAGGAAGTCCATCATAAATCTTGATGCTAATATTTGGAGTCAAAATTAGTGTAGATAATTTGTATCAGCATTATAAATGATGGTGTGTCTCAATGTTGTTGGCAATAATAGGCAATGGAGTTAGCAGGTGTTGACCTTTATGATAATGACATGCATTAATCTTATATTAGATGACATACATAAATATTATTGGCGAAGATGGGCAAAGAAGATAGCATGCGTTTGTTTAGTCCAGTGACAATGGTCGGAGGATAATTGTTGGAGCATAACCAGACAACAAAGGTTGGAGGATCATAGTAAGACATTTATAATATGAGGATCATAATCAAGTGATAAGGGTCTAAGTGCCATAATCAAATGATGATCATCGGAAGATATTGGTTAGCCAAAAATTACTAGAGGACCGTAGTCGGGTGACAATAATAAAAGACTGTACTTAGGTGGCAGTGGTTAAAGGACTATAGCTGGCAGACGGTGGTCGAAAAATAATAGATTGAAAACAATAATCAGATGACCATAATCAAGCGGCGATTATCAGAGAATCATAGTTAAGTGACGATGGTCATGGGATTGTGGTTGGACGACAATTGTCTAAGGATAATAGTTGGGCAATGATGGTTGAATAATGGATGTTTAATAGTAATGGTTGGACAGCTGTGGTTTAATAGTGATAGCCAAACATTGACAATCTAACGATGTTGGTATGATGGTTGTGATCGAACTATAGTGATTCAATGATGATGTTCGGATGATAACAATTTATTGAATTTTATAATACTTCTACTAATGACCTCATAGAATTTCCAAGATCATTAACCTTGTGATATGAAAAAAGCAATCACCCGTAAGGATTCAAATTAGCTAAATACTCACAATTTATGAGTTCACTTCATTAATCAACACCACTTCGAATAAAAGTATGACCTTCCATCCATAAATTGATCACCAAAGCAAAGCCAACAATCACATAGCACTGCATAAAAATAAAGATCGAATTTGCGGTGTAACCCATTATTCAAATTGAATCAAACCAATTTCAAAATATTCTTACAATTTTAAATTATTATTATGACCCTTCAATCCTTAATTAAAAAAAAAATCTCTTGATTGAATGTTCATTACTTAAAATTATATGCATTTTCTTTCATTTTGCATTAACTTCATCCTACTCCCTTTTCCATTGTCTACTACTCCTATTCCTATTGGAACACTCCAATCTTCATTGAGATACTTGACTCCTCTAGCATTGCTCATCTCCCCTTCTCTAATCAATCTCTTACTTCATTAATTTATTTAGATATTTAAGTAGGAAAAAAATTGAACCATTTCCCACATTCCTAAATTTCTTATGATTTTATTTGATTAGATCTAATTATTAAACACGCAATTTAAAAAAAAAAAATTATTGAAAAACATTGGCCCTTACATTATATATATATATATATATATATATATATATATATATATATATATATATATATATATATATATATATATAATATTTTCTAAAACCTTTGGAGCACATTCTTATGCCATTGGCCTTTATTCATATGCTATTTATTACTTTATAATCGCTTTTTATGATACTTTATTGACATCAAGGCCTTTAGAGCAATCTTCATCACAAGAAAGATAGATTTGCCCTATGAGGAATCCAAAGAAACCCTAAACATTTTCTCATAATTGCTAATTTAAGAGAATTTGAAAATTTTAAGTAATAAATTGTTTTCCACTTGAATATTTATTTGATGCCTAAAGCAGAGATATCACACCAAACAATTCTCTAAAAAGATGGGAAAAAACACTAATAATCAACTAATTTAATTGCTTGAATAGAAAATTTTATAAATTTACATTTATTAGAAGAACATGATGCTCTAAGCCAATATTCCCCTCTTAAACTTTAAATTAAATGTGAAAGTTTTAAATTCTTAATAAAAAAGTTTTGGGAAATTTATATACATAGCAAAGAATTATTATATATTTATATATATAACCCTTAAATTTTTATATACCACTTTGATGTTTAAATCATGTAAAAATATATATTTTAGTTTAGAAAAATTAACATGAGTAATATTTTTTTCTAAGATTTAAAATTATATAAGTGAATATAAAGATTTAGGTGTTAGATATACAAATAAATAAAAATTCCATGGTATGTATGTAAATCCCCTTAATTTTTTATCGAGGGAAGGTGATTTTAACATGCATGATACTATCATGTCAAGAAAAAAAGGAAAATAAAATTAAAAAAACTTATAATGGTATACCATATGTTTTATACCTTAATTTTAAATAAAAATGCATCATGTGGATCATAATTTTTAACATGGAAATTTCAAAAAAGGGAAAATTTATGGGGTGTGACCTAATTGTAATAATTCACCATATAATAGAAAAAACAATACTCCATTTCCCGCAATTAAAGAGATGAAAGTATGCACAATTGACAACAATTGTTAAATCAATTATAGAGATTGTGTCCATATACAAACAATTAAAGCTCAATAACAAGATTAGATGTTAATAGTCAAGCGAGAATAAGCATCTGATGAAAGCCTGAAGATTGTGATTGCTACAAGCTCGACCAAGAAGTTGAGTAAAGAATATTCATTCAAAAGAGAAAGTATGGCTAAGCTCTTTTGACAGGCACTCAAAGCTGGTCTAGAATTGTCATAGTCTAAAAAACCTGAAGATATTAGTCAATCCAATGATCCCAATTATTATCCATATCATCAAATGGTTAGGCACAAGATAGAAGATTGTTACTTCTTGAAAGATTGGTTAGAGCGAAAATGCAAAAAGGGTGAGCTATTTTTAATAGCTATTAATATTGATAGCATGAAAATACAATAGGATTATTTAGTGCTCTTAGTTTAGAACCTCTTTCATACAAAGAATGAGATCCTATTTATAGTATTTTGAGAATGCCATTTTGATAAATTATGCTAAAATTCAAAACACACCATCAAAAAATTCATATAAATCCCCTTGATCATAGAAAATTTATCCAACATTTAAGTACTTCAATATTGTAAGAATCAAATGATCTTAGACTCGTTAGATTTCTCTCATCAAGCTGCTCAATTTGATTATGAGAATGTAAAATTTGGAGGTCATTCGCTCACCAATTACTAGTCCGAAGATTTTAAATATACTACAAGTGTAAGATTTGGGACTATCTGGGACTTAAATCAAAATCATTTGTGTAATGAGACATTCAATTTAACTATAAATTTATTGAAATTAGAGTTCAAATGGCCTTGAATTTTATTTCAAAAGTTTTATATTCAAATATTGCATTGAGATTAATATTATCAATTGAATATTGAAACTTGCATCATCCGAAAATATATGTTAAGTCTTCACAAAATTTGTAGATTACAATTTCAAAAAAATTCATGTCATCAACAATGGGCCTCCTCTCTGGTTTGTAAATCAAGCGAAATATTTTTAATTATAATGTTAGCTTTTCATAAAATCAGCACATTAATTTGAGCAAAATATTGTTGAAAATTTTTTTCTTCAAATAGAGGCATTCCATCACCTTCAAAAACCACTCATCGTTTTTTTTCTATATATATATATATATATATATATATATATGTTTAATTTTATTATTATGTTTTTTAAATTCTCCCATTTAAAAATCATTCATCACTTCAATGCTTATAGGTGGAGATTCAAGGGATGCATAAGATTTTCCTTCCTTGCAAGGGAGATCCAAAAGAGTTACAAACACATTTTCAAAGGTTTAATTTTCTCTTAAATAGGGGTATAACATATGAGATTTTAAGTATATATATGCATTCTAAGATTTTTAGCATATATGTAACTGGTGAGGCTTTACTCCCTCTAAAATTCTTAGATAATCCTATACCTTTTAAAGCTTTACGTTCTGATATTTTTGGATGAGTGAAGATTTTATCAACTACTTGCTCTCAGGAATCCTTCCTATCGAGGACCCTATTTCTTACTAGCTTCTCATCGAAGCTATCTCATGAGCATGCCATCCGGTGGTTATATGTAAAAGAGGGTGTTAGTCAGTTATCCTCACTGGGTCTTTTAGTGCATATCATATCCACTGCTAACTTTCCATCAATGCTGCGTGATAAGTGTATCTCCTAGGGTTTTTGTTATATACAATATTATTTATAAAGAGGATTTCATTAATAATTCAAATAAAAACTTAGTTGAAACATATATTTCTCTCCAATAGAGGTCAATATATAACCTCTTTTAGAAATTTTTAAGTTCAACTTTTGAGTTATTTTCGTGATCAAATCTTCTAGCATAATGGCACTCATATTCCATAATTTTGATAATTTTCTTGCAATGACCCTTTTGGTCTTCTGTATTTTAAGGCGGTGAATAAGCCATTCCAATAAATAATTACTGAAATATTCTTGGGGAATCAAACATTTAATTTTTTTTCGTTCAATTAAAAATATTTTTTATGATGAATATTCTCTTGGAAAGTAGAACTGACAATATTGAAATGAATCACCCCCATTTGAATTTGTTTGATGCTATGGCCACTTGAATGTTCAAAATTTTGGATCTTCGTTAAGATGCTAGCCCTGAATATATTTAATATGGTGCAATTGGATAACCAAAGCAAGATTGTCAGGACATCTTTGCAGAGCCCTGCATTGGGTACCCATGCTCACACCCACCCATGTACCCACCCATACCCAATGGGTATGGATGGGTATGGGTACGCTAATGGCCTTGTGGGTGGGTATGAATGGGTACTAAATATCGAGAAATAAATCAATTTACATTGATAATCACCGTATATCTTACTTATGCTATTGCAATCATCACTACATATTGTGCAGCACTTAACCACGCTACGAGTACGATAAATTTTGATATGCGACTTGAAAGTTTGCCATCATAGCAAATGACAACAATCCTCAAGGCCATCACTCCGCGGCAGACTGCGTTCAAAAAACATGGAAAATGGGTGGGTATAGGTGGGTATGAAATCCCGGAAGTCACCATGGGTGATGGGTGTGGGTGGGCGAAGCCTGTCCGAGTAAAACATGGGTACCTAACCAGGACCTCATGTAGGGCTTTGCATCTTTGGTCTCTTGACTGCACTTGATTTTTTCATCGAGGAAGCTAATTAATTTCATATTAAGAATTATTATTTTTATTTGAGAATTATTCAAATTGCCTTTAATGAGCCAAAATGACATTGCCAATAATTATTTATTCTTCTACTCCATGAATAAAATAAATCGTAGGAGCAGACTATTTCTTGCATCAATAAGGAATAGAAGGTCTAAGGCAGAGACTCCCTAAAATACCCCTTATAAAATAAATTTGAATCCACTCAAGATTTGATATGCTTCATAAGAGATTCATTGAAAGTATTTACTTAAGAGTATCTCTCTCATTTTGATGAATCCTTGATTTCTTTGTAGATGATGAATTGCTCGATAATAAGTCTTGCTATCAACAAAAGTAAGAAACCCAAATTGTTCTTGATTTTGTGATGGAAGAACTTGGGGCTCTTGATTGTTCAATCTCCTCTGAGAATTATAAGATTTGAACTTGAAGTTCTTCCATCTTACACACAAAATCTTTCAAAGTAAAACGTAAGGGGTCTTTATCACCTATATTATGATGTCCTCGCATAGGGAATGTTTTCCTCAAATGACGTGTCAAACCATGTGCAAGAAAATTTATGATGCCAGAGCATAGTTTATATCTTAACTTTGTATAAAAATCTAAAATGTGCAAATAAAAGTTATTTGAGACCTGATTTTTTTTATATGTAAAACCCAAGAATAGAAAAAATCATGTTGTGGCCTATTTGCAATAATTCATTATATAATAAAAGAATATAAGAATCATCCCTACGTCACAATTGAATAAAATAGAATTATACACATTTGAAACTAATGTATGATTCTCATTATAGGGATTGCATAAATTAGACGTCCACAAGCAGATAATTAAAAAATAACAACAGGATTTGACGTTAAAAACAACACGACAATAGCTGAAATAATGGTAGTGTGGTGATAGTGGAGATGGTAATCGTTAGAAAATACACTAGTCTTCCAACTCTCTCAACTCTTGAACATCCTTCACTATTTATAATATTTTGAGAAGGACATTTTAGTAAATTTAGTCGGAATCTAAAACACTACATCAACGTATATTGTTACTCTTGATCATAGATCATTTGTCTAACATTTGAGAATCTTAAAAATGTCAAAATCAAATGAACTTAAACTTATCAGATCGTCTCATAAAGCCTCTCAATTTAACTATTCACATGTAGGATCTAAAGACCGTTTGATCATTCAATTAATATTCAGAAGTATTCAAATATGCTTCAAGTGTTGGATTTGGATTCATTTGGACACAAATCAAATCATTTGTGCTATCAATTGATTTATCTTATCGGGGCTTTCAGTTTGAATATAAGCTAGCTTAAAATTGAAGTTCAATGGTTTTGAATTTAATTCAAATATTACCTAGAGATTCATGCTAATGAATTAAATGTTACTGACATGTATCAAAAATAAATGAAGAAACATCCACAAAATAATAATAATAATAAAACTAAATGTCAACACCTAAAATGACATCTAATTAGGGTGTTTTTGAAATTTATTGTAATTCACAATATTCCCACCGTTTTTTTCGTACAAAACTTAGGACACTACACAATTGATAAATTCGTGTAGTGTCGAATCAATAAATAGTCACTCGACAAGACTCATCCAATTCCAGTATCCCAAAAAAACCTAAATAATATTTGCTTTTTAACAGAAAATTTAAAAAAAAAAGGATTCAGTGCCAGATCTGGCTGCACTGGATCACCTCCGATAGGTCAAGTCATGCAGCAATGGCGAAGAGGATCGCAAATCCAAAGTTTCTGATATAAATCTCATAGAACACATGTGCGGTCCTGAAGGTTTGATTAAGAAAAATTGTCCTAAGAATTCTTTAATCATTAACAACTTTACAAATGGATGATTAAGCCATTCCTACCCTTTTTCAATTCTAAGTTATTCCCCTCTATAGCTAATTGCTTTGACAAACTGTCATTCTATATACATTCTAAAACACATGGAATATTTCTTTATAGAAGTGGTCAACTTTGGAGCTGAAAGATGATTCCCCTAAATTTTCTAAAGCAGATATGCAACCTAAAAAGTTTTACTAATTTACTTGGTTTGGTACTTAGGTATTTCCTGGCTATAATTGTACATTCTAGTGTGCTTTAGAGAGCATTTTTCTCTATATTTCAAGTCATCAACAAGCATGGCAAAGTGATTTCTAAGAAAAAACAGCAGTTCCAGTAGTGATGAGTCAGAAGAATAGATAGTAACTAACAAATATAGGACAGGAAATATTTGGTTAAGAGCTTTAATTTTTTGTGTACCAACCTTCCTGCGCGCCGAATACATATCAGCTTTTTAGGTACCCCAACAGCTGGATGCAAATGTTGTGGAGGCATTTCATCAAACAGATTTGAAATTAAGCCTCAGAAGCAAGGGACCCCTGCAAGAGTGAAGCAAGAAGTCAGCATCGTATAGATTTTTTTTTGTTTGGTTTTTTAATAGTGAATGCGAAGATATAAATTTGAAATAAGAGATTTGAATACTTAATTTTGATAACAACTTTTAAGATCTTTATTAACCTAATTAGCTGTCACATAAGCACCTTATACTATTTAAAGTCACAGTAGATCAACACCAACAGTATTTAATAAAATAATACCCCCCAAAAAAAATACACATCCAAAGTGGTCAACTTCACGGTCCCCCACCAAGAGAATTTTGACAGAATACTCCGGCCGATACTATTTTGCAATCTCTTCAGATTTCAGCTCCTTTTAAAAGTAACTCTTACACCAACCCAAGCCTCTCATTCCTACTAGTTCAATTTCTGGAACATGGTAGTGGCATCCATGGCTCCAGGCTCAAACAGTCGTGGTCGGCTGCTGCCGGGCATCCCGGTCATCGACCTCTCCCTTGATCGGTCTCTCATCTCTCAGCTCATCGTGAAGACCTGCGAAGAATTTGGATTCTTTAAAGTAATCAACCATAGAGTAGAGCCCAGTGTTTCAGCACAGTTGGAGGCTGCGGGGGTAGAATTCTTTAATTTGCCAGCAGCAGAGAAGCAGCGGGCAGGACCTCCAAATCCCCTCGGCTATGGCTGTCGAAGCATTGGGCTCAATGGCGACATCGGCGATGTTGAGTACCTCCTACTACCAGCTGATTCATCTAGTATTTCCAATAGAGCAAGGATCATTTGCAGAAAGGATCCAAACAAGTTCAGGTAAAAGATATAACTCATGTTTCTATAATCCTGTATGGTTTAACAAATGCATAACCTGCTTAATTAGATGCATAATGTGAAACATAACTGTCATAGATCATTTGGATGAAATCAAGAAACTTAAATAACAAAAGTTAACCATGATACTTGATCTTATGGAGTTGGCTAATGGAAAAAATGTTTATGCCCTGATTTTGGCAGGATGAGAATATAAAATGATGGTTATAATGGAAATATAATATAAAAGATCAAGATGACAATTATGAACACAATTGCATGTCTACTGAAGATACATAAACAACCAAGCTCAATATGACAGTCTAGTAAATCCAACTATAACTAACATTTCAACATCTTGCCATGCACTAGGAAAAAAAATAGTGTTAGACTTTCAATTTAATATACAGCATTAACTGAAAAGATTTATTTTTTTCTAAACAAAAGCCAGATTAGTGGTCCCTTTTCTTTTCTATTATAATACAATTTTTTCTGAGGTTGCCATCCATATATATATGTATATATATATGAGCCATCCATCCTGTTTTAATAGGAATCATCAATTTCCATCAATTTATCTTCTTCAACAATAAAATCATATATGGTGAGTAGATCATTATTTATGAGTACAATCTATCTAAAATTATAAACTGCATCCTGAATAACATTAAACCACTATAATCACCATTGATAATGACCAAATACTAATCAAACATATCACTTCAGTTAACATTAATGATTAGAAATCTTGAAGCCCAACCATAGCAACAAGCCCCAAGACATAGAGATGTTCAGGATTCTCACAAATCTCAAACCACTAGCCCAATGAACCCACTTTAGAAAACAAGCAACCCAAGAGCAATCCATTTTTGACCAGAAATCCACATACGCCTAATGGATATAAATCAAAGAAAAGTGAGAGTGAGACCCACAAGCACAGTATACATGAATCAATGATGCCCAGCTTTTTTATCCATAAAAAGCCAAACACTGATCTGATGGCATGCAGGACGAGCTATTTATGGCAAAAAATAGGTTTAGTAAAAGTAGAGATTCCTTTAACTGTGGAGTACTAGTAGTGGTGGAGCTTTCGCTGTGTCTGACAAATCAAATCAAACTTTTCTTGATCTTTTATCCTGCAAACTAACTTTTCCCAACATTTCTGTTGACGAGCACAGCTGTGCAGTGAAAGATTATGTGGAGGCAATCAAGGAACTAGCAAACGAGATTCTGGAGCTGATAGAAGAAGGATTAGGGCTGGGGGGCAGTGGGGAACTTTGCAAGCTTATACGGGAAAGTGGGAGTGATTCTCTCTTAAGGCTAAACCACTACCCCTCAAACTGCAACAGAAATAGCAACAGTAACAATAGAAAAAAAGACAACGACATCAGGAGCAAAACGTGGAGCAAAAGAAAGGGCAGGGAGAGTAGTAGGATTGGGTTTGGCGAGCATACAGACCCTCAAATCCTGACTTTGCTTAGATCAAACGGTATTGAAGGTCTCCAAATACTCGCACCTGCCTCAGGAGTCTTGGGCAGTAGAATGGCATGGGTTGCAGTCCCACCAGACCCAACTGCAGTATTCATCAATGTTGGAGATACTCTCCAGGTTGGTTAATTTTCTTTTACTTTAATTTCCAGCTATTCCTCCTCATCAAGTGGCTTTTTCATAATAGATGACAAATAGCTCCTCTCAAAAATAAGATTCAGAAGCTTTCCACAATTAGAAGGTGTGCAAAAATAAAGCTGGCTTAAGAACTAAATTTTAAGATATTGAATGATTTCAAACACAAACTGTTAAAATTTGATAGTTAAGACGCAAATTGCCACTCACATGTGCAGTAAACTTCATAAATACATCTAACGTATTATAGGTGTGAACGCAGATTTGGTGATAAACTTTGGGTTGGAACAAATATTATCGAAACTTGACCAGGTTTAACGAACCTGGCCAGTGGCTCTTGGCAGCTAAATTGGTTTTCATTCTGCATGTTCTTGGTAGGGAAAGTTTAAGATGGGAATTTAGGAACCTTTCCTCGCTTCCACTCAGACCGGATGTATCAAATGATCCATACCATACAATCTACAATTATCATAAACCAAGCTAAGGTGGTTGGTTTCAGCTTTGCCAGTCCTTACAACAAGGGCCGCATTGAAGAAGATCGGGTGCTTATAAGATATAATAGTGAATATACATATTTCAGAAAAATATCAAGGTAGTTGACTACCTAGCGCAAAAATATCCAAGCAAAAATAAAATAAAATAAAATAAGCTATTCCTATCGAAAAAAATAGGGGGAAATCATGCTTTTTCATGCTAAGTTTGATTTCTTTTCTCTTTGGTGGTTGAAGGCCATAACGAATGGAAGGTTGGTGAGCGTGAGACACAGAGCAATGACCAACTCCTACAAGTCAAGGATGTCCATGATCTATTTTGCAGCACCAGATCTCCACGCATGGATAACTCCTCTTCCAGGAATGATCACAGCAGACAATCCTCAACGCTACAAATCATTTACCTGGGCTGAGTACAAGACGGCCATGTATTCACTGAAGCTTGGGCAGAATCGTCTTGACCACTTTAAAATCGATACAAAAGAAGGCACGGCTGAAGTCATGAATCAAAACAGTTTAGAAGGCAATCATGAATGAAAGTGCAAGGTTATAATTTTACCTGAATGAAGCACCCCGAGTTTTGTTCTAGTTTGGGAGTGGGTGATGTAGTGCTGGTGCTGAACGGCTTAATGTAAGAAATTAACTTTTAAGTTAAGGAATGCTGCAAATATGTTTTTGAGTGAATTTTCATACCGTTATCATAACTTGAAAAAGGACAAATAATTCCCACGTTATTTTACAAATGTCAAGAAAATGTGTCCAGAAAAAGAAGTTCTCAAAATGAGAGTGTGGGTAGTTAACTCAAGCATTAATAAAAAGCCAGCATTTATCATACAAAAATTGTTTTGCTACATCATTCAGTACTCCGTCCATGAAATATGAATATGTGTCACACTCATGGTTTACTACAGTAAATGGCATGTCTGAATTGCAGATTAGCAACCAGTCGACCACTAATAAGTTCATCCTAGCCAGCTAGTGCAATCCTTTCTTTACATTAGTTATTATTTCCATAACGCCTCAAGGTTCAAGAAACACACATTTTGTATGAAAGGAGCTTTCCAATGTGAAAAAGTAACTAAACTTCTCAAATTAAATAAGACAATGAAAAGGATTTTTTATACAAGCATAAAATGAATATAGATTTTAGTGACTAATCCACTTCAACAACAAACTGCACAAAATCACTGTTCAACCCTAAAGAACCGAGCACTGCACAGACATGAACCTTAGCCGCAATAAGAACATCACCACAAGATATCATGCAAAGAATCCATTCACTAATTGCTAGAAATAGAGTTTAAGAAAAACAGAGAGTAAGTACTAATGCAAGAAATAAAAAAACAAGCAAGAACTTGAAGAGCAATCACGTGGTTTCACATGGCGGATGCCTACATCCACGGTGACAAATTGGGACTTAGATTTATTGATGTAATGTCCAGCTGATTACAAGAATAACAAGCCCTTTTACTACTCTGATCACAGATCCTCTAGCCACCAAGCTTTTCAATTTCAGCCCAAGCACAAGAATTGAACAGCACATCTACCGCCCTCCAGAGAATCGAAACAAGAATGAAAGAAAATGAAGAGTAGAATCCCGATTGTAGATTTGATTATCACAAAGAATCTAATCCGGATAGAAGCTGCCTTCCTGATCTACCACTCTTTCAATTTATAGTGAGGAAGAAAAACTCTCTATGTTCTCACCACCCTCACCCCATCCCTTATGGCTCAAGCTTTC
This sequence comes from Dendrobium nobile, assembly GCA_022539455.1. NCBI lineage: Eukaryota > Viridiplantae > Streptophyta > Magnoliopsida > Asparagales > Orchidaceae > Dendrobium > Dendrobium nobile. Next base: position 8,152,796 of record CM039719.1, on the reverse strand, counting down.
AAACCCCAAGGAAGAAGGAAGCTAGGACCTTCTCACTGCCTCCAACTACCTAGAGCCCAACCTGCAGCCAAAAAAGGAAAAAAAAAAAGAGCCAAGAAAATGTCAATAGCTAAAGGCTACATGGAAATAATTGGGACACAAAAGAAATACAATAGGCAACAAGAATAGTAAAACGATGGACTTAAGTTAATAATTAAGACTTGGTCCATACCACAATTAAAAATTGTCACCTTGAATCAAGGTCTTTGAAAAGCTAAGCCTCTCTTTCTCTTGACAGCCTTCTTAGCCAGCAGATATCCTTAACCTGAAGAAGAGTCGGATGTTGGAATTTGATTCCAAACACTTACCTTGCTCAACATATCTGTAGAATTATCATCAATATATACTTACGAAATATTAATTGTACCTTGAACAAGAACATGCTTGATAAATGTAACTTTATGTCAATGTGTTTTATTCTTTAATAAAATACCTTATTGATCTTTAGCTGAATGTCATTCTGATTATTACATCATATTATAATTCTCATTTTTTGTTCTGAAGTCATCATAACAATCCTTTTGATTCTTTGCTTTTCTTTCAAGCCTCAATAGTAACATTATTTTGCCTCTACGATTGATGAAGAAAAAAAGGATTGAAGATAAAACATTCCAACTCACAGAGCTCCCATATAACGAGAAAAGAAGGTTTGGTAATATTCATCCAAGCTTCTTTGAACTTCCCAAACATACTTGCATTGAGTTAAGTGTAACAAGCCTTTTTTCCCATCCCTTATGATATTAATCCTAAGCATTTGTTTGAATGGTCCTAAATCTTTCTTTTTGAATTTGTTTTTCAAGAATACTTTTCACTTTACTATCTCCACCTTATTGTAAATAGCTATAAGCATATCATCAACATAAAAGAAGCAGATAAATAATACCACTTAGATAGGCGCATTGAAACCACTCATATTAAACAAACTCTCAATTATAAAATAAATTCTTGTACAATTATCAGGGAGACTATTTAATCCATATAAATATTTCCTGAGAAGAACATTTATTCATCTGACAAAATCTAACATACTCACCTGATTGACCTCATAAAGAAAACCTTCTCAAGGTATCCATGTAGAAAGCTATTTTATGCAACCATTATACTAGAGATAAAATTACTTCAATCAAAGTGTGCAAAGCAACATTGGAAAATCTCATTCAAATATATTTCTTTCTTTCTTTTTAGTGAAACACTCTTCCACTAATATTGCCTTGAATCTAGATTATTCAAATATTTGGAATAGTATACTTCCTTTTGAATATCTACTTGCATCCCACAATTCTTTTATTATGTGATTTTTTAACAAAATTAAGTTTTTTTTTTCTAATAAATTAAATTATTCATGCATTCCTATTTTCTAGAAAACTCTCATCTTTGTTCATTGCTTCTTTGTATGATCACAGCTCATCCTATATAAAACTTACTCATCTACAATAAGAGTGTTGACCTCCACATATATGCCAAAACCAACGCGAGTAAAGGCGACGAAAAGGACGATTAACGGGCACAATGTAGCTCAGAACAAGCATGAAAAAGTCTCGATCATGCAGGAAACCACCTCAAATGCATCTGATTGCGAAACAAATCACATCAATGCATTCAGAATATTGAGTTTACCAAAGAAGAACCGTTTATACGAAAATCATGTCGATCAAGTGACAAAAGTGACTCTTGGCATTGCATGACACCACACAAAATTGCACAAATGACTTTCGATGGTCAAATGGATTATGTCAATGCATATGGGGCATCGAAAGAGAGACCTCACGTGTTCAATTAGAGCAAAGACGATCAAAATTGACGGACTGCGGACCCAAATGTTGCTCGATCTTGCTCAAAAACCATTCAATTGCAAAACTGACTTTGCCATCATGCTTGAAACATCAAAATTACCCAAGGACCCTCTCATGATTGATTCGAGCAAGGGCAGTCGAAATTGATAGACTACGGATGGAATGTTGCTCGACGTTGCCCAAACAATGTCCAATCGCAAAACGAATTTCGTTGTTGCATCTAAAACGTCGAAAAAACTCAATAATGATTGTAATATTGCCCGGGTCACCGCACAACACAAAAAAGTGAAGTTGGCACGAGTTTCGATGTATCGACATGCAAATTAAGGTGCACAAGGGAGAAGAAAATTGCATGATAATGTCGATACACCTCTCTTTATATTTTTTTATTCTTTTTTATCATAAAATTGTATATTTATAGATATAACAAAAAATCATAACCTAAATCTTATAATATTTCCATCCCTTCTATCCCGTGCAAAACCTGCTCCCAGCTGACCTTATCCATCTGCAATTCGGCACACAAATCCCTATCCATGTCGAATGGAAAGGAGGAAACAAAGCAAAAATCTATTCTAATATAACCCCACTCACGAAAACCTCCCTCAGCCAAACACTCCCTGATTCTCCTACTCTCCAATCAACTCCAACACTCTCCACTCGACCTCACAGGTCGAACTCCACTCGACCTCACAGGTCAAACTCCACTCGACCTCCCATAGCAGGCCATCCAACCTGCTACCAGTCTCCCACTCACGAGCAGCCCTTCAGTCGACATCCTCTTCTTCCAAACTTGCTACCCCATCTCCTCTTCTATCACATACACGAATCCCTATAGCTACCTCACCTAACTGCAGCCTAATACAACTGCTTCACTCCCAACTCCACCTACAGCTCTTCGTAAACTACAACCTTCGCTTCCCTCTATTGACAATAAACCCCAGCAACTCTTCTACCGTGGAAGCACAAATAGCAAGTAAAAGAGAAGGAAAATGTAGGAAAACCAAGATAAGACTAATTTTTTAATTATCTCTTCAATAATAAAGCAAGATACAATTGATCTACTATTCGAGAGGTAGATCAATTCTGTCACAAACTCTAGACGCTGCTAGAAACTCACAACAACACTAGGAAAATAAAACTAAGCAATAGCATAAACTAAACCCTAGACAACTCCCACTTAAATAGCCCTAGAACACAATAACATAAATAGAACATTCCTGATCAACATAAACATAATTTAGGAAACCTTTCTAATTAGCCTAAACATAATTTAGGAAATCTTCCTAATCAATTAGCAACATAAAAACATTCATAATTATTTCCCTTCCTTGCATAGTGAATATCAACTTTTATGAGCCCTACAAGGGGCCCCAAACCCCCTCCTTGCTGCTGCTTTGGTTCCCGCTCAACAGTTTTGTTGGGTTCGGCCGATTTGTGTTGGCTGGCTAGCTAGCTCTCGCCCTCCTCTGGCATAATGATCAAGAGTTTGTGTTAGATTTCTATTTGCCAAGTAACAAATAACATTGATTGCTTCATTGTAGAAACACTTGTTCATTTTGGCTAAAGACAGCATGCATCTAACTTTCTCAATTAAAGTTATTTGCATCCCTTCAACAATGTCATATGTTGAGCAATCTCGTCTTTGCAAAAATTATTATACTCATTATTCAAACATGTTAACCCATTATTTGTCGTTAACCTCTTGATCTTCTGGCAGGTTTGATTTCAACTAAAACTCATTATTCAAACATGCTAATCACATTCTTATTGCACGTTGATCCAAAATTTCATTGAAAAATCATTCATAATGGAAATAAAATGCCTTCCTCCACCATACGGTGGAATATTAGTGGCCTGCAAATATCAACAAGAACGTAATTTACCGTCCCTTTAGTATAATATTGTCTTATACCAAACTTCACTCTAGTTTATTTTCTAAAAATACAATGCTCACAAAATTGACTTTATCTGCATTGTCCTAGCCAAAGACCCACAGTGTAAATCATCCAAACCCTTTCAACTAATATACCCTAGTTGAAGAGATCTAAACTTTGTATTATCTATCTCATTATCATATGATACATCAACTGATTTAGTTATAGTTTTTCCTGATAATAAACAAAGATCATTTTATCTTCTTCCCTTCATCATAGTAATCCAAAATCTAATTACTATTAAGATTCCACTATCAACATCAAAAGTACAACCTAATGCATCAAAAACATCAAGATGATAGGTTCCTTTAAAGTTACACAAGTATGACTTCAAGTAGAGTCATAATCATTCTATCTTCCATTTTGATTCCAATGGTTCCATTCTCAATGACTCTACAAACTTGTTCCCCATAATAACTTTTCCACCATTACAGTCCTCACATGATTCATATCAATGTCTCTTGGAGTCACATGAAACCAACAAATTAAATCTATTATCTAATCATCACTATTAGAATCAATAATAACTATCAAAGCCTCAAAATTCTAATATCCATCTAACGTAACTGAAGCATCCCCAATTCACAACCTTTTTTTTTTCTTTGCTTTCTTATTTCGTTTAGAATAATTTCTCGTGAAACAAAATTCCTTATAATAGAGAAAATATTTGAGTTTGGTCTTCAAGACTTAAAAGTTCTATTTTTTCCCTTTTTTCCTTCTTCTTTGATCTACCTCTAACATTGAGACTTATAGCTACTTCAGAATCTTTTTCAATCTTTATTTCCATTTCCTTAAATTTCAAAGCTGCTTGAATCTTTTTCAGTGACTAAGTTTTCTCACATATATGTCATAGTTTCAACAAAATTAGCAAATGAATTAGATAATGACTTAATCATAATTATAGCTTGATCCTTATTGTCCACCTAAATCTTATTTAAAATCTTTGACTATTACTGAGATCAACCATATTATCGTTTATACTCTTTTCCCAAGGACATCTTAAAAACAAAAAATTTTCCCTTATTATGAATCCAATTTAGCAAGTTCATGATCAGTTGCATAAGTGTTAATTTTGATTTTTGACCAAAGTCATGTAGCAGTTACTTCTTTATCAACCTCACAGAGCACTTTGTTGCTCAAATGCAATACCAAAGTATTATATGCTAATTCCATGATTTCGATCTTTTCATTTGCATCTAAAGAACTATGACAAGTTTATGTCCCCTTCCAAAGCCTTAGCTGCTTTCATTTGGAATGATAAGAATGATTTCCATCTGTTTCCTAAAAATTAAAAAAATTGAAATGACCATCAAATCTTCTAATTTTAAGCTTAGATAAATCCTAATCTCTGTTGCCAATTTAACAGTTTAAATCTAAAAATGTAAATAGAATTTTTAAATTAACTAAGAAAGTGTTGCGTCCTGGAATATTCGCTGCGATAGAGAAATGTAGGGTTTAACATCTTAGCTTTATACGAAAATCCAACACACAATCAAATAAAATAGAGGGTGCAGTATTTATAAGAGACACCAAAACTTTTACGTGAAAAACCCTGAAAAGGTAAAAAATCCACTAGCATTTGTAGTTGATTACAAACGAGGCCCATTATTGGAGGGAAGTTCTTGGCTTGATGTAACAAGAATACATCATATAGAATGCATTACATGGTAGAAATTCAAAGAATCAGTATTGATATGTTCGTTTGGTCGGTAGGATCATAATCGGCGGGCAACGGAAGTCGGTAAAACCGTTGTCTGGCGACGGAGGTCGGAAGGCTCGTAATCAACGAAGGAGGTCGGAAGGACCGTGGTCGACGGGCAACAGAGGTCGAACGAATCGTTGTTGGCAGGCCACGGAGGTCGAAAAGACCGTTGTCTGGCGACAGAGGTCGGAAGGGACCGTAGTTGGTGGGCGACAGAGGCCGAAAGGACCGTAGTCGGCAAAGGAGGTCGGAAGGACCATAGTCGATGGGAGATGGAGGTTAGAAGTCCGGCGTTAGGCAGAAGTTCAACAATGGACGGAAGTCCGGCGTCAGATATAAGTCCGACAGAAGTCCGGCGACGGGTGAAAGTCCGAGGAAGGGTAGAAGTTCAGTGACGAGCGAAAGTCCGGCATCGGATAAAAATATGGTGATGAGCTGAAGTCCGACATCAGGTAGAAGTCCGACGAAAGTCCGACGACGGACAGAAGTCCGATGTAGGATAAAAGTCCGGCGATGGACAAAAGACCGTTGACAAACGGAAGCTTGGCGTGGGGTAGAAGTCCGACAAAAGTCTAGCGACAGGCAGAAGTCCAACGTCAGGAAGAAATCTGACGACGAGCCGAAGTCCGGCATTAGTTGGTGGCTGGGCAGAAATCCGGTGTCAGTCAATGGCCGGGTAGAAGTCTCACGGTGGTCGAGGAGTCTGGTGGCAAGAGAACTTTTCATTCTCTTCTTTCTTGGGATCTCCTTCCTCCTCTTTCTTACTTTCCTCCCCTCCATGAGAAATGAGGGGTCTATTTATAGTTTTATGAGAGTGACATGGTCAATAAATAGGAGAAAGAACAAGGGAAAATTGGGAGTAGTTTGAATGGACGACCAATGTTGAATCCCTTGATCGTGGACCGTTTATTGGGTATTTGAATGTCTTAATGATATCAGAATTCGGCAATCTTAGGCTCATTGGATTTGTCTCGTTGAGCCGCTCGATTGGACTATAAGCATGTCATGTTTGGAAACTGCTTGGTAATCCAAATTATGGTTTGAACCTTCCAAATATGCTTTGAGTCTTCGATTTGGATCTATTTGGACTCAGATTGTGTCGAGTTTGGTGTTGTTGGGTTCGTATTTCCGAGGCGTTCAGTTCGACTGTAAGTTCGCTGAAATTGGAGTTCATATGGTTTCCGATTTAATTTTTGAAGTTTCCACCTTGATTTTACTTAGAGATTCGTGTCCGATCAAGATAAGTTTTTGATGATATATCAAAAAGAATAATGCAAAAGAATTCTTTACACAATTTTAAGTTAAATACAAATTAATCCACTTCAAGAAAATTACACAAAATTACTGTCCAACCCTAAAAACCAAGCATCGCAAACACATGAACCTTCCCTGTAATAAGAACTTCACTACAGATATCTCACAAATCTATTTGCTAATTGCTAGAAATGGAGTTATAAACAGCATCAAGTAAAAAATATGTAAATAAGCAATAAGAACACAAAAATACGTTACGTGGTTCACTGTGGTGGATGCCTAAATCCATGAAAGAGAAATTACGGCTGAGCTTTATAAATCCAATGTTCAGCAAATTACACGAAGAACAGGCCCTTTAACTATTATAATCACATATCAAGTTGGTCTCATTCTCTAGCCACCAAGCTTTTCAATTGCAGCCCAAACACAAAAATTGAACAACACATCTATTGCTCCCCAGGGAACCAACATAAGAATAGAACAGCACATTTGCTGCCCTCAAGGGAATCAACACAATAATGAAAGAAAATGGAGAGGAGAAACTTGCTTGCAACCTTGATTCTCAGCAAGAACTTAATCTGAACAACAGCCACCTCTGTGGTAATCTGAACAACAGCCACCCTCTCTCTCTCTCTTAAGTTCAGCTCAATGGCAATAGGAAAATGAAAAGGTTACATTAGGAACAATTTATCCACAAAAGCAACAGAATAGGCAACTCGATTAGAGAAGGCTAGACATAAGTTAACAATTAACACTCAATCCATAACACAATTAACATAATAAAATGCACTAGTATGTTTTTTAGATTATTAAAATGATCTCTGGATGTTATGTGTGTATTCCAACAACTTAGAAAGCATATCAAGTTTTCTACCATCTGGTGTTCAGCCAGAAGAGGTTCTTGAAGCTTTGCCATTGCAGTCCTCCAACCATTGGGTGCCTGAAAGCTAAAAATGCTATGTTACGGTGCTGTTACAGCCTTGCTTTTTCTGTTCTGGCCGACAGAAAGTGGTTGAAAAGATCTCTCACAAGTTTTGATCACTGCATATAGAAGAAACTGCAGGGTGGTTGAAGGCTGAGATTATCCACTGTTATCTTGATAAGCAATTCTAGAAGATCAGCTGAACAGAATATGATTTCCTGAAGGGAGGGCTAAACTGGAATTCAAAGAAGAAGATAGAATACTACAACAACAACAACAACAAGCCCTTTATCCCACTACGTGGGGTCGGCTACATGAATCCTTTTTCTCCATTGTGTCCTATTAAAGGTCAAATTCTTGTTTAAAGAAGAAGATAGAATGTAAAGTGTAAAATCCAAGACCTGATTACCGCGAAAGAACAAGGCTAAACAAGGTGGAGAAATTCAGCAAGGGTTTCTATCAACAAGGACTAAAAGGTATTCTCCATCGATCTCTTGTTCTAAGAGAGGATGCAATCAAGCCTAATGGAGTGTGGATGAGTAGTTGAACAACATGATGCAATCAACCCTAATGGTGGTGCAGACCATTAGTCAACGGAGATGATGCAATCAACCCTAATGGTAGTGATGACGGCCCATGTAATCTAGCTGGTTCATGTGACGTACCAAATCCAGGTAGGTAATCGTCAACCATGTTGTAGGAGTGACCTAATCGTAGTAATTGCCTGTGTTGTAAGAGTCAACCCAAACACATTTTATTGCAACTAAACTAATTGTGGAATTGCTTATTAATGAAGTTTAGTTAACCTAAGTTGGAGCTAAAATGTACTTATCCTATTAGCAAAGTAATGTAGCCATCCCGTTAGTGTGATTGACAAAACTATGACATGTTGCCGACCTTTTTAAGTAATAGCTACAGAAACCGCCTATTGATATCCTCATAAGCTTCTATGGCTCAATACTTATAGACCATAGCTCCCACATTAAAGGAAGATTACACATGCAAAACACAAACAGTAATAAAACTTCTTGCTGCTTGATGGCATATCATTGTTTCATATCCTTGTGCTACTAAATTGCAACCATTACAATTGCTTATCATCTCTTTTTCTCATCTTCATTTTCTGATGTTCCTTTGTCACTATTGTATTCATCCCTTCTACATTATCTCTATCCTCATAAGTATTAGTAAAGTTCTCACTAGTACTCATTAGGTCATGTGTCGGCCTCTTGTACTCATGTTGACTACCAATTCCATATTTTTAGATACTTATATGATCTAGGAATTTCAACAATATATATCTTCTCCCTCTTTGAAGTTGTCTTCGCACAAGGCTATCTTCTTAACATTGTTAGTAACAAGCAGTTCATTTATCCTTCCTTCTAGTTTCTCTTAGGAATTTACCCAAATTCATTCCTAATCTCTAAAAGACAAAAAATATTCTCTAATACCTATAACTGTCTTAGGATCATCAATGGGGGTAACTGGTGCATTGGTTTGGACATCAAGCTGAACAACGAGCAGTTTTCGTTGACGAGATCAAGTGCATTGGTTACATGAAATGTGCTCTGCATGCAAACAATACATTTACTATTGAATCAGTTTAGGGCCGTGTAAGAGTAGTGGAACAGTGGGCTGATTCAGAGGACAAGATCTTCGATGCAATCAAAACTTGTCCCGTGGATTGCATTTCAGTTGTGGAGAGGTCAGATCTTGCCACCCTTGAATTCCTTATGTCAAAGGAGCTGCGTGGCAACGTGAGGATGAATGGAGGCAACAATGTAGGGGTACGGATGGCCAACATATTCAATGAGGTGAAAACGTTTCATAGGAATTTCGATGTAAAGAATGCTAAGGCATCAGCCAAAAATTCTCAGGAGGCTAATCTCAAAAAAAAATTCAGAACTTTAGCAATGGATGCCGTCAGATCAATTTCAAACTAGTAGTATTGGCAAAATGTTAGCTCAGCTCCAACCAATGGTAAAAGTGATATGCACCTTGTCTCAGGTCCTTCACTTTTATTAGCTTGGAAGGATTATGATTCAACTATGATGCTTGCATTGGTTTTTACTGAACAAAATACCAATAGTAAGAGTCTCAGTTAGCCAATTGATATGCAGAGATTATTGCAGAAATTTGCTGATGTCTTACCCGTAAAATTGCCAGCGAACCTTACCCCTTTACAGGAGTTACAACATCAAGTTGACTTCATTCCGAGAGTTACCCTTCTGAATCTAACACACTACAAAATGGGTCCAAAGGAACATGACATTCTGGAGCAATTAGTGGACGACCTTTGGAAGAAATAATTAATTCAACCAAATTTGAACCCATGTGCAATTCTTGCACTACTAGTACTTAAAAAGGATGATAGCTAGCCAATGTGTGTTAACAACAAAAATATCAACAAAATAACAATTAAATTTTGCTTCCCCGTGCATCGAATTGAAGAATTATTCGATAAGCTCGCTAGGGCTACTACATTCTCCAAGCTCGACATTTGTTGTGGCTACCACCAAATTCGAGTTGGCCTAGAAGATGAGTGAAAAATGGTCTTTATGACTCGTCAAGATTTATACAAGTGGAAGGTCATATCATTCGGGCAATACAAAAAGCATCCAACCTTCATGAGGTTAATGAATGAGCTTGTGGACATGCATTGAAGAAGCAAAATCTTTGACCCAAGAGATCTGGTTATGATATCTACCCTTACCACCCTCCTGATAATGCGCTAACTACAACCATCTCGATGGAGTCAAGCTCTTTTGAAGCTGGGGATACCTAATGCGGAGAAACTACAGCTAAAGGATAACTTATCTCCATTTCTCTATTGCTTTGCTCATCTCCACTATCACTTTTTTGCCTTTTCTATTATAAAGGACTGTCAGTTATTGTATTTATAGGCTGCCTTAGTAATAGTATACCATCTCTTACATTCATGTTCTCTGCTTTGCTTTCCACTATCTTAGTTGCCTTTTTTGTTATATGGTACAGCAAGTATCTCTTTTTGGTCGTTAAGCCTTTTTCAGCAAATGACATCAGGGTGCGCCACATAGCGTCATGCCCCATGGCGTATGCTATTTTGTACCGTTGACATGTATGCTCATATGTGGTCGAAGATTGACACAAAGTCTTTCAACATCCTCAGGACCAAATGAATCGAGTTTCAATGATATCTTATGTGTTGATAGGTGGCACAAGTATATCATGGCAATTAGGAGTTCCTTTATTATGAATATATGGCTTAACTATTGTGCATTATCGAGTATGAAGATGTTTCTTATGTCCTTATGACTTCCTAATTTATTTCATTAATCTATTACAACTTGATCTTCATGATATATGTTGGTTTGTAATAATATACATGCCCTCAAACTGGCATATCAATAACTTTAAATTATTTTCTAAGCATTGAACATAATGGCATATTGAACATTGGTTCTGAAACATTGATGAATGTGTCAAAACCTTATATAGAGCAATACTTATATATATAAGTCAGCATGCATATATTTTTGTGATATGATGAGACATGGAGGGGCACTTGGAACCATTACAAATAGTAGTGCAATCAAGTATACCAAATAGGTTGACATTTTGCATGTGAGTTGTCTAAATTTGCGAATATGATACATATGAAATTATGAATATATGACTTTATATATGAGATGACCAATAGTCAAACATTTAGTTTTTATTCATAATATTCTATCATAAAGTTATGAAATTATGTTTTAAGTTTGTCCATTTGTATGTACTAGCTGCACTTTAAGACCTACAATAATCATGATTGTTTTTTATGTCTTTAGCCTAAAGCATGTAATACCTTTATTTTATAAATGTTATGATTTATATGGGTATGCATATGTAAATTTTTAATCCGCAAATCACTACATTAAGATTAATCCGCCTAATGAGATAGAAAACTCACCTCTATATATGTAGATATTTTTTGGATAAGGTGTGATTATGAAATTACTAATGTCAATGAGGTCAATAAGTAATGGCTAAGTTAAGAGAATGGCCCACTTGTATTATATTTTCTGTTTTGAAGTGTTGTAGTTATGTGGCTTGGGTTTATTTGGCAGAATTAAAGACGTAATGTGGATTTGATCTATGGCTTTGTAACTTAAGACCAGGGCTGTGTGAGGCCTTGTTAATTTCAATGCATTTAGTTTGCCTAGAATCTTCTGGGAATGAAGGAAAACAAAACCATAATTTCCTTAAATGTCGCAACCAAATGAAATCTAATTATAATTCAGTCACTCGCTTAATGTATCAATTGGAGTGGCCGGGTATTAGCCCAGGGTGTTGGTAATTGAGCTCCTCTATTGCAGCAATGAAATGAAAAAGGAAAGGATGGAATACTCCATTATTCTCGCTTAACATATAGACATGCAGTATAAAAACAACTAAAGGTTTAAAATGGTATAAGTTCTTTATTTCTTTGTAAGCGAATCAAAACTAAATTTTAACTCGATCATGCAGGGTCAGAACCTCTCAACAGTAAATCAGAGCCCCAATCTAAACAATAAATAAGTTAAGAGATCATAAATTATCACAAATGAAGTATGGGTGATATACGCAGAAAGTTCGGACAATCTTGCATTACCCCTTGAGAAGAGAAGCCATTTCTAACGAGTACCTGATCAAAATGCAGCGGCATTTCCTCGTCGTAGCCAACTGCGTTGCTGTCTCCAAGGCTCCGTCGGAGCGTTCTCGACGTAGATCTTCACAGAAACCTCATATCAGGACCGGCTTCGCAAGGTCCGAAGTCCAATGGCTGGGGCGTGGGATTCCCCAGAAGAGCCATCAAACAGGTAAGAAATAGAATAGAAGACATTTGAGGAGCCCGGCGCCGGCTGGTCCCAGTGAAGCTCCGGCGAGACGGCGAATCTGGGGTTTTAAGCCCACGGAGGGGTTTCCATGTGGAAGCCGCCGTCGGCCCTTGAGAGGTATAAATGTAGAAAGATGGTACGGTTAATTTAGAATACGGAGGCTTTGCCAGTTTGCGGAACAATTATTACTTCTAGTGGAGGTACGTTCGGCCGCCAATAATATCGTCACGTGCTCTTATTTTTTTATCGTGCGGCCCAACGACTTGACCCGGAGCGGAACCCGGGAATGCTATGTTCACGATTCTCTCGGTATTGCTCGGTATTTGCTTGGTATTGCTTTACAAAAACGAAAAATACCGCTATGTGAAGATCAATACCATGCAAATACCTAGTTGTACCGAGTTTTTCTACAACTCGGTACAACTCGGTATTTGCTCGGGATTTGCTCGGTATTGCTAGGTATTTGCTCGGTATTGCTAGAAAAAACTCGGTCAACTCGGTATTTGCTCGGTATTGGTTATTGCCGAGCAAAATCGACCAATACCTAGCAATACCGAGTAATCTTGGGTCCGTTCCGGGTAGGGTTGTTGGGGCGCGTGGTAAATAATGAAAATGTGTGGCGCGATTCTACTGACGGTCGAACATAGAGTTGCGTACGTTCACCGGAATGAGCCCGATTTTTTGCGAAATTAGATTTTTCGTCGTATTACTGTGGTTTCAATTAATATTATATATTTTTTAAAAATAAATTTAATATTATTTTAATTTATTTTGATAAAATTTATATAACATTCTGATATATTTTTTTCCTGATATTTAAATTTTAACAAATTATGAAATATATATATATATATATATATAATGTCTGATTTTGATATTTATTTATATAGTATTTAGGAGTTTTTACATACATAACATTTAAAACTTCCATATTACTTATCTAACACTAAAACTTCTCTATTTACTGCTCAGCCACCTAAAAATAATTTCCCTCTTCAAAACTAACACTCTGTTAACTGCAAAACTCGACCGACTGCTTCGCGTGCGCGTTCAGATGGCTCTTCCCCGCTGGTATGTTCTTCTCCATATCGATCGGAGATGTTTTTAGCCTCCCCTCTCCGATAGATCGGCTAGGTTTGCCGTTGAATCTCCATATGCTGGTTACCGTCCTTGCACCATGCCTGGGACAACCTTTCTTTTCCACCCTTCACCATCCTCCAAATCACTGATCTCTTTGCCAGTTTATAATATCCAAACTTTTATTACATGTGGCTCAGCTACTTCAGCTTCTGTAGATCACCATTCTTTTGTACCAGGCTATTTAGTGAACGCATCCATTTCTGCCAATAATTCCATCCAAGTTACCAGGGCACAAAATAAGGATGGAAAAAAAAAATCCCAATTTCCTTGCTTAGGCGGTTGGAATCATGGCCATACAATGAAGAAAAGATTGGCAAAAAAAGGTCATGAATTCGTCCTGGAAATACATTGTGGATCACTTAGTTTTGATGAGGACTATGCAATCCAGAAAAGAAGCTACAGGATGTAAATGAAGACCTCGTATTGTTTTGATAAACAAATGCGGAATTGTTTCAAAAAAATTTTCATAAAAAAAAGCTACAGGTTTTAAATGGTAAAAGCTTCGAGCGAGTCTGTCCGAGGTGAAGGTGGAGTCGTGCGGAAAGAGCCACTCGAGCGAATACGAGTCAAGATGACGACCGGTGTGGGCAGCTTGAGTTCGCACAATAGTTCGGATCGTTTGAGTCACACACTATTTAGGATCGGCGTGGAGAAGACGACCAGAGTGTGCGGCGTGGAGAAGACGAGTGGAGTGGCCGGCGTGGAGGAGACGACCAGCATTGGCGACTCGACTTGCTCAATCGGGACGATTCCCTCACAGAAGACAGGGTCGGGTTGAAGGATGTAACAGAGGTAATGGTAGTGATAATTTAGGTTACCTATTAGTCTTTTAGGTGGCTGAACAGTAAATAGAGAGTTTTAGTTTTAGATAAGTAAATGTGTAGGTTTTAAGTGTTATGTATGTAAAAATCCCTAGTATTTAATATAAAAAGTATATTAAGAGATATATTTTATTTTAAATAAATTAATATTAATATATTTTCATTTAATTAAATAGTTTTGATATCATATAAATAAAAATAAAATTTTGATTATTAGATACATAAAAATCTTAAAATTTTATGGCGCGTATGTAAATTTCTAAGAAAAAATATTTGAACGTTGAATATGATTTATCCATATATTTTTTGTACAATCTCAATATTTGTTTTAAAAATCAGGTTGAAAATTTTCAAGTTTATGATTTAAATTCGTGCATGTTCAAAGGAAATAAAAATTATAAATACTAAATATTCAAAATCAAGTGAATAAAAAATTTATTTTTTTCTTTAAATATTTAAGTTAAATGTCTTATAATTTAATATTCTTTATTTTTTTAAAAAACTTAAATAACATTATTCAATCAGCATAAGCTCTAAAAATTTAGCTGTTATTATGAGTGATGGAAGAAAATTTTGATGGTTAAATAAAAATTAAAAGTACAGGTGTAAATAAGCTAAGCTTGCTTGGGAGCCGACTCTAATTTGATTTGTTAATGAGCTCACGAGTTAAGCATATCAAGCAACGAGTTTGAGCTCAGGCTCCAGCTCAACTTGGCTTGGCTCGCAAGCTCGTTGAGCCACTCAACTAATTTAAAATATATTTAAATATTGACTTTAAATTAGAATTAGGTAATCTATTTTAGTATTTTTAAATAATTTCTATGTTAAAAGTAAGAATTCTTAAAAAAAACAGTGATTTTTTTTTTAATTAAGAGACTGATCTCAACAAAGTTAAGGTAGATATATCACCAAAAATCACATTGATCCAGCACCAATCAACCGTCCTCCGACTGCCGTCACCCCCAACTACAATCCCTTTGACCTCCGTCGCTCATCGACTACGATTCCTCCGACCAACTTCGCCCGCCGACTACGGACCCTTTGCCACCATCACCCTCCTATTATGATCCCTCCAACCAACATTGCCCGTCGAGTACTGTATTTTCGATCCCCGTCGCCCACCGGCTATGATCACTCAGACCACTGTCGCCCTTCGATTATGGTCCCCACAACCATCATTGTCTGATTATGGACCCTCAAACCTCCGTTTCCCACCAATTATGATCCCTCCAACCATCATCTCTAGACTACGATCCCTTCGACCTTCATCTCCTGATTATTATCCTGCCAACTAAATGAACAGCTCAACATTCTCTTGAAAATATCTCTTAACACAACTATGTAATATGTTCTATTTGATGTAGATTGAGCCAATGCCTTCCTTCCAAGGAAGGGTCTCATTTCTAATCAACAACAAACATTAGTTGATTCATTTCAACTAGGTTATGCCTCGTAAGTTTTCTCACTTTTCAGGGTTCTCCACATAAAAGTATAGTGTCTTATGACTTGAAAGTTTGTTAGGGTTGTCAAGCCTTTATGAACTAGTCCGAGGTTAACTAAGAGGGGGGTGAATTGATAGTTTTAAAAATTCTTAAACAAAAAGTAAAATCTTTTTGAAATCCTTTTTTAATATTTTAAAACAAACACAATAAACCGCATAAATTAAAATGCGAAAATAATGAGCATGAATAAAATAAAAAGAACATACCAGATTTTATAGTGGTTCGATCAACTAGACCTACGTCCACTCCTCGGAGCCTCTCTTTCAGGTATTGCACTAAAATACATTGACTCTCATTTTACTCCCACATCAAGGCGGAGAAGCCTTTACAAACTCCTTTTCACCGACCCTGGTGGGATAGAGAACCCGGACTCCTTTTGCTTCCTCTTGAAGCAGGCAGAGAATCTTGATCTGATGCTGATGAAGACCTCCCTAGAGCTACCAAGGAGTCAAGGACGATGAATGGAGAAGACGACTCGAATCCTTACTTGGAGCAACCTTTGTGAACACCTCATAGACTCCCCCTCACAAGATTCTCTCTTTCTCTCCCAAGCTCTCCATCTCCTTCTCTAAGCTCTCTCGGGTCAAGACAACAACAAAAGATAATCTCATTAACAAATAAGAGATCTTATAAAAAAATTCCTTAAAAATTGCCCTAATTTGCAACTTGCGGTCAAGGATCATCCAGGACGACCAATAGATCATCCTGTACGATTAATGTATTTCAGTCCTTCCAACGAGGATGATTTGGGTGTGTTGTATGATTAGAAGACATTGTTTGTTTCGATCGTCCAAGACGATGTGAACATCGTTCTATATGATTAGTTCAAAATCATACAAATCGTCCAGCATATAGTTTGGCACGTCCATGAAATACATGTTGGACGATAAAGAAACATAATTGATCGTCCAGGATGATGCTTGGATTATCTTGTACGATTAGTTCAAAATTAGTGATTATCGTCCAGTAAATAGTTCGGGTCATCCAGGAGAAACATATGGACGATGAAGAATTATAACGGATCATCCAGCAAATAGTTTGGGACGTCCAGGAGAAACATCTGGACGATGAAGAATTATAACTGATCATCTAGCAAATAGTTTGGGACGTCCAGGTGATTCAGGAGAAGACTAAGGTTTTTCTTACTGATCGTCCAGGATGATCCTACGATCGTCCGGGACGATATGATCGATCAATCTAATCTTAATTACTTTCCTTAATCACCTGACTAATTTAGGCATGATTGTAATGAATCTTCTAAGATGATATGGGATCATCTTGTATGATTAGAACAAAAATTTTAAAAATAAAATATTGCCTAAATGAGTTTGGCGACTGAGTATATTTGATTTGAGCATATCGTCCAGGACGATGGGAGTATCGTCTAGGACAATTTGCTTAAGTAAGTTTGCACGTTTCAGATGTCCTAATTAGGGTTTCTATTTATGACGGATCGTCTAGGACAATTTTCAAATCGTCATGTACGATGTGATCAATAACAGAAAAATTCTAACTTACGAAATTTTTTCCCCTAAGTTGTGTGTGCAAAGTTACTTAGCTTCAGGATCTACCAAAATGTATTTGACTCAAGAAAAGGTAAAAGATGCATTGAAATAGAAATTACATACTGACTCAATCCTAGTCTACATGATTTTGAGTTGATTGATGTTCCAAGCCAACTTGAGGACCTTAAAGGTTAGTGAGCTGAGCATATAAAACAGGTATGCATGAATAGCAGTAGTCAAGGAACAATTGTGTTTGTTATCATCAAAATCATAGTGCTTGGATCCAGATCTACAACATGACTCTTACACCCCCTCTCTTTATGTGTGTGTGTGTGTGCGCGCGCGCGCGTGTGTGCGCGTGTGTATGTGTGTGTTGGATCTTCATTCAAAGTTAAGATATTAATCTCTTTATCTCTCTACAATCTCAAATATTCCAGGACACAATAAAGATTACTAATAGTAGTTTACTAATAGTTGGAGTAAAAAAAAAAGTGTAAAGATGCTACTAAAGAGCATATAAGTATATGCCACCAAAATTTTTATTTATTTAGGAATATTTTCTTCTCTTACTTAGAAATCTCATTTAGTTAAATATATGATCAACTTAATTTGGGAACTCAAAATTGACATCTTAGAAGTTATAATTTTATATCAATTCACTCTTGCTTTCAAGCTCCTATGAAACAAAGGAAAGAAATATGAAAGGACCATTGGTAAAAGCATAAAAAATTAGTATGATTTAATAAAATCATTTTTCATCTAGGTTGTTAAATCATTGAATGCTTAAAGTCATTGATATGAGCTATGTAGTGAGGCTTCCTTTTGAATCTACAAAAGCTACCATTGTAGATATAATATATTGCAAAAAGTTGAGGATATCTCTTAAATTTTTGTGTTATAATGAAAATATAAATAGTCAAATTAAAAAAAAAAATCATAGTTATTTTCATCCGGAGAGAAAATAATATCAAAATATGTTTATTTTTGTCATATAAATTTGAGTAATTGAAGTCTAATATCATTACAAAAAAAAATGCAAAAGTTGATAATGTTCATAAAAATAGAAGCTTATATCTTGCAATGTTACTCCAAAATGATAAATGTTTCCTTTTATTTTGCAATTAAGCTTCCATCTTCTTTCCCTTTCAAACCCATTGGTTAATATTAGGCCTTGCTAGAATGATGCATTTCTTAGCCTCAAAATATTGGTATTCATAAGAAATGACTAGGGCTGCAAATGAACCGAGCCAAGCAGAGTATGTGAGTGTTCATGTTTGTGTTCATTTAATATCAGCTTGTTCAAGTTTGGTTCATGTTTGTTCGAGCTTTATTGTTTGTGTTCATGTTTGGTTCATTTAAATTAATGAGTGTTCATGTTCGGTTCATGTTCGTTCGTTTAGTGCTTATCGATCTTGTTCGCGAACATATTTAACGAATTTTTTTTAACTATCAAACAAATATGTTCATGAACATATCTATGAACAAACACATTTATAATAAAAATAATTCTCTATGTAACAAAGGCAATGATTATTTATATTTATTAATTTTATATTCAAATATTATTTATTTTTATCGAGCTTCTTATCGAGCTTAATGTCGAGCTTGTTCACGAACTTCAAATGATGTTGTTCGCGAACATAAATGAGCCGAACGCATTAGTGTTCAAGTTTGTTTATTTAAGAATCGAGTATTTAAAATATTGTTCAAATTTGTTTGTTTAGCTAATTAAACGATCACAAACGAGCTTTAATCGAACTGAACAACGAGTAGCTCGTCGAACGTTTGGTTCGCTTGCAGCCCTAGAAATGACCTTGATGGCTTGATGGCATATGTTCCTAAGATAAAAGAAACTAAATTAAGGTTGTAGAGGGAGATCTTTAGGGAAAATTATATTTGAGTTGCAACCAATCAAAAGAAGCAAATTTGTATTTCAACCAATTGAAGTATAGTGCCAAAACTTTTATAATCAATTTCTCCTTAGTTTACTCACAGAGTGAAGCGATTTAAGTTTCTAATTTTAAAGGTTCTACTATAAGAGAAAGATCAAGTGCTCAATATGAGAATAAGATCTATCATAACATCATCAAGCTAATATGAATAAAGAATCATGATATGAAACTAAAAAATAATAATAATAAAAATTCACAGATTTGAACTCAAATTATTTATTTAATTTTTTTTTAATTTTTATCCTTTAATTTATATTTTTTATATGAACGTGAAAGCTTTGAAGTTATGTTTTCTTTATTCTAAAAATATTTAGGCATGAAAAGTAAATGTTTGAGATGATACCCATGAGGGGATAAAATCTTGAAATGTAATTGGAGTGGTTCCACTTCACTTCCTTTTTCGCTTTCCAAGATTAGAATTTTTCCTCCCCTTTTTTTTTCTCCAAATTTGAATTGTATAACCTAGTGTAATGTTAGGGTTGTGCCCTAAAGAAATATTATTGTAATATATTTTCTATGGAAATAAATATTTAAAGACATGTTTAGCATGTTTCGATATTATTATTTGATATAATATTTTTTGTTCCATGATTATTTATGTAACCATAATTTAGTATATAATTATATACAAGAGGATTGAATTATGGATAATAATCAAAACAAGTTCATAATTATTAATTATAGTTGTAATCTCTAATATATTATTAGTACGGTCCATCAACATTAAGAATGGAATAATCTTATTCGGATTATTCGATATGGAGATATTAAGGATGGAGGTACTTTATATAATATGATTATATAGAACTGGACCAGATAAATTTTAAATTCTCTAATAAATTCTGTTTAATTACAGAGAATTTAAAATTAACCATAAAGATGATCATATATAAAACAATCTTAATCCTGAGTTATTAATAAACTCCTATTTGTGACATTTAGTTTTTTGATTTACTCGAAAATAATTTGAAAGAAATAAACTCAATTCTTGTATTTCAGAAACACAATGAAACAAATGGCTGGGAATATTAATATACAGATATGAAATCCATTCCTTTCATATTTGAAAGTTAGAAAATTAGTTCCCTTGAATAATTAATTCAGAACTTGAACAATTGAGCGCTCAAATTTTTTGACGAGGTCACAAAGTTTATTGTTCATTAGAGAATTAATTGGAATTCAAGGATTAAGATATAATTAGTGAGGTGACAGAATTACCTAGCTCTAATTATTAACTTTTTATGGAGGATTATTTTATATGTAATGATTAAATCAATGGATGATTCAAATTTTTAATTGAGTAAATTATACTATAATTTCAAGAGTGCAATTTCATGTTTATAGTGGAATAATATTGAAATTAATAATTTTGATTTGTTAATTTAAGAGTTAAATTAATAATCAAATTTATTGGAGCTTGAATTATAGGTCCACAGGTCCCTTCTTCATCACCTAAGCTCTATTATATATTGAGTACTAAGAATGTGACATAATATAAATGTTAATTATAATCACCTTTTAATTTTATATTTCATGAAGATAATGATGACTCATCATTAATATTTTCTTAATATTAAAAGATAAAGATAAGATTGATGATAAGTCATAACGTGTCATGATAATTATCATCAAATATCTTTTAATATTAAAAAGATATATATAAGATTAAAGATAAGATTGATAATGTGTTATGATAATTATCATTTTAATATTAATTAAAAATGCTTCATGAAATACTAAGAGGTGCTTATGAAAAGATGTGAACTTTTCTTATAAATAAGAATTAAGTTCTACATGGAAATGATGATGATACATAATTCCTTCATGAGAGATGGAAGAATATGTATGAGAAGAATGTTGCTATCATTGTCTTTTCTTTTGAAGGATTAAATTATGTTTAGAACACAATTTATATTCAAAAGAAAAAGTGTTCATCAATAATTGATTGATTGTGCCCACTCACTAAAATATATTTTGTGGGGTGATTAGAAGAAGAAGGCTTATGGTCTCAATCAACGTTTCGACGAAGAAGATCTCAAATCTCAATCAATAATTCTGTAAAGTTTTCTTCATTTCATATTATAAGTTATTTATTAAGAAAATTAATATTGAGAATGTCTTAATTTAATTTTTTAAAAATCCTGTTTTTTTTTTAAATCTTGATTTTTATTTCTGCATTTTATATTATGATATAAAAATTCCAACATGTAATAGGTTATGTAATGTGTAATAAATTTAAAAAAAAGATTTTGATATTTTTTTTCAGAAAAAAAAATTGGTAATTGAAATCTCTAGGGTTTAAAGTTCGGTGGCCTACCCCCTCCCTATTGTGAAAGATCTTGATTTCATTCTTATACATGGTGATCACTTTTCCAAATTTTCATAAAATATTCTCCAATATTAATTCTTAACATCATTCCCAAATATCTTCTCATAAACTACAACCATTAAAAAATTCCTAATCTTTCTTGAAGATGATGGCCACAAAGGTTCTCTCGACTTAGTTTTGGTCATCCCTTCTCCATTTACCTTTGAAAACACTTTGAATCTCTTCCATCTACTCTTGATACAACCTGCACATATTCGTCTAACACGCCACATCTTTTAAATCACATTAATACACCCTTAAAGCCCCTCTATTAACTTAATATTTAAGACAAGTCAAATCTTCTTATGACCTAAAACTCATTATTCACAAAGGCTATAGCTCTAAGGGCTATTATAAACACCACTTATAAAATAAAGAAAGAAATTTCAAAGCCTCTCCAACCTTATCTTTATATATATAAGAGAAGTATTCAAAGCCTAAAAACACAATTTACTAGATATAAAAAAGGTAAATCTTCTCCACAATTCAATCTTTCATCTAATCCTTTGTTTTCTTCTTTCATATTTTATGCATATTCATATCCACTAAGCTATCCCTTTCAATAAACATATGCATCACTACTTATTTCATATATTATGTCTTTGTAGATTTTATGTTTGAAGTATTTACATCCATATCACAAATTGTTTATAAATTTACATATATAATATCTACTTATTTATATTTATTTACATAGCACTTAAATTCCTAAATTACATCAAAGAATGTACAAAATTTTTTTTTATTACTTTAAATAAACTAATTTTAATAACATCTTATAAGTGTTAGAGATTTAAAATTTAATTATTATATAAAAAAATTATAAAATGTATATAACTATTCCCTTTTAGGGGTGCAAACGAGCCGAGTTGAGTCAAGCTCAAGCTAGACGATGTTCGAGATGAGCAGCTCATCGAGCTCCGTCCTAAGTAGGCTATCAACATGCAAGTCGTGTCGTCCCCAAGTCAACCAACAAGCCTTTTTAGCTCCAATGTTCCAAACTCCATTGTCTTGAGGTCAATCGCTCGACTCGTTAGCTCCATCGTCTCGAGGTCTGTCGTTGTGTTCCATCGTTTTCATTTCATCTTCCCTCGCCGAGATTTTTTTCCCTCGTCGATATTTTGTTTTCTTGCCCGCGTCGTCCCACGATTTTCTTTTCCCGTTGAAATGCCACCTCAACGAGCTGGCGAGTCAAGTGGAGGTTTGTTCGAGCTTGAGCTCAACAAGCCATTGAGTTCAAAATTGTATTCGAGCTCGATAAGCTCGACTCGTTACGCCTGTTAATGAGTCGAGTCTGAACCACCTCGTGAGGAGGCTTGACTCGGTTACACCCCAATTCCCTTTATATTTATATGGGAAAGGAAAAAGTGTCAATTTTTTTTTTTTTACTCTCAAACGTTAAATCAAACATTGAGGTGGCATTGATTTGATATAAAGATGGAGTTTGGTGAATAAGATGAACAATTTGTGGATAGGATTAACGTCCTTTACTTGGGCGGTCAACCATCAATATGAGCTTAATCACCCATCAAGATAGAAAACAAAATCAAATCAATCAAAAATTAATTTTTTTAATCAAATTAAACTATATGATTTGATTTTAACTTAATATTTAATTTGGAGTAATTGAATTGATTTTATCCATTTTTTTATTCAATAATTTAAATTATAATCAAATGAAAATTATTATTTATTATAAATTTATGAGCAGCCCTTAATTTTGTTATATAAATCAAAATAAGTAATATTTATCATACTTCAATTCAATTATATTTTGTTCAATTTTTCAAATCATAAATATAAATTAAGGGGCTATTTGATTTGAGGTAAATGGGTGTAAAATATTTTAAATTAGAAGGTCTTGAAACCCACCGATGCTTAGCTTGGTTGGTAAGCATGCTCGGTTGGGAACCCCCCATCCCGAGTTCTATTCCCTCGAGCGGCGGTCACCCCTTCAGTAGTGGCCCCAAAGCACCGACTGCGAGTACAGTGGTGTGGGTGACCTTGTAGGTAGGCTAGGGTTTACGGACTGCCAAATGCGTTCGACAAAGCTGGGCGTGGCAGCGGACGGTTCCTCGTCACAAAGAAAAAAAGGTCTTGAAAATATTGAAGTTTGATTTAAAGAAAAATAAGTGTTGTGAAAATTTTTAAAGTATTTAAAATTCACACTCTAGTTCAGTCATGAGATTTAAAGTATTTAAAATTCTTTGTCATTAGACTCATTACCAACTTTGATTATTTAAGTCTAATTGTGATGCATTTTTCATATTTTCGTTAGATTTTATTTTACTCTATTTTTTAACAACCATAAATTTAAGTTAAATAATACCAATTGGTTCATTAAAAATCATAAATAAAAACCAAATTAACTTAAATAAACAAAATTGAGTTGAGTCTATTTTATTTTTTATTAATTTAGGTTTCATTTCCGAAAAATTTTCTTACTATTTTACTTTTCATACTGCAATTACAATTTTTGTTTAATTACTTTTTTTTTTGTTACTTTCAAGAAATTTTTGTGGTAGGAAGTTACTCAACATTTTTATTACACTTTTATAAAAAGCTGCAGTCATTTCAAACATATCGTTAATGAAAATTCTGCCCACCTACATTATTGGCAGCTCTAATATCATAAATAACACGATAATATTTTCTTATCTTGTAATATCAGTTTTTGCTCCAGGTTCGTCCGGGACGAAGTTGGATCGTCCGGGACGATCGGTACAGGTTGTGCAGAAAATCAGTTTTGGCTGTATGGTTCGTCTGGACGAAATCAGGATCGTCTGGACGAAATTTCTCCCGTGAACCCTTCGCCAGGGACGATATGTCATTTTTCGTCTGGACGAAATTCCTCTCTTCATGGATCGTCCTGTACGAAGCTCGATCGTCCGGGACGATCAGTCTGGATATATATAGAAATGAGATATTTTGAAGAGAGAGAAAAAGCTGAGGAGAGAGAAAAACGAAGGAAAAAGTGGAAAAGCGGATTTTCGGACGACGCGGAGCCGTTTTCGTCCGAAGTGGCTGTTGAGGAAATTGCTGTGCACGAGGTAAGGCACATTCTACCTTTCTCAATTTTCAGAACCGTCGTGTTTGGCGGTATATTCTGTCCGGATTTTGTTTCCGTTAGCGATTTTCGTCCGTATCTTTTGATCGGTTCAGTTTTTACCGCGTAACTTTCTGTATATTGTTGACGTGCCGAGTGTGCACATTTTGGTTATTTTCTGAAGATTTTCGTCCGGGTATTTTTGATTCGACTGTGTTTTTAGTCGACCGGATTTTTCTGTGAAATTGGAATTTATCTGTGCAGTAGAATAAAGGTTCTGAAATGTTGATATCTGTATTCTGTGCGAATTCGGTAAATTTTCTTTGCAGGAATTTTTGTGTAAATTCCGTATACTGCCGTTGTGCTGCCCGATTTTTGGGTAATTTCTGAATTGTCCGTATTTCTTCTGAATTGAAATGCTATGTGTATAAGCTATAAAAAGGGAGCTATAAGGGGCCTGGATCCTATGAGATTCAGTTAGTGTCAGGGAAATCTGAAATGAGCTCAATCTGAAATCTGATATCTGTTCTGTTCCGGATCCGATGAATTCTGTTTTGGTGCTATAAGCACATCTGTTTTGGTGCCGTGAGCACAAAGGGAGACATAAGGGGCCTGAATCCTATGAGATTCAGTCAGTGTCTGGGAAGGGAGGCATAAGGGGCCGGAATCCGTAGAGATTCCGTCAGTGTCAGGGCATTTAGCTATATGTATCTGTACTACTTTCTGTATCTGTTCTGTTCTGTACGAAATTGTGATTATGATATGATATGATCCGTACGATTCTGATTTCTGTTTCTGACTCTGTTGATTTGTTCTGTTCTGATACGATCTGTACGACTCTGATGTGATCTGATATCTGTCCGTAAGTTTTGATTTCCGATTCTGTTCCGACTTCGGATCTGATTTCTGTCTGATAAGTTTGGTTTTGAGTTTCTGAGGATTTAGATTGGTGGTTTGTTGCTTTGCTGAGCTGTTGAGCTCACCCTTGCTTTCTGGTGGTTTTCAGGTTCTGGGAAGGGCAAGGAAGTTCAGGACTAGGTTTCAGAGTCTGATCAGATTAGGTACTTTTGTACTTTTGATTTTTGTACAGTCATGGCTTTTCTGTTCTGTCTTTCTTTCTGTTGAAAGCCATGTACTGTTCTGTAGATGATTATTTTGAGGAAATGAAAAGATAGATGTTTTGTTCCGCTGCATTTGATGTTTTTTAGTAGCTCTGTTGTTCTGTGCGCTTCTGTTGAGTTAAGAATTTGGAAGATCAGTTCAGTAACCTAATCCAAAGCCAGATCCTGGTTAGCTATTCTCTCCGTCGCGATCCGGCGCGGGCGGGATCCGTCTCGTCTCGGGTCGGGTCGTGACAAGCTTTTTGGTATCAGAGCACTGGTTTTGGAAACAGGTTGGATTGTAAAACAGAGCTCTAGGAAGTGATCAGTGAGTCTGTCTGGGAGGTAGTTTTGGGTCGTTTGGCTTTTTATTGTGTTATTTTGTGTTGTTTTGTGATAGTTTTCCGGATTTTCTGGATTTTTCTGTATGGATCAGCCAGACCCAGACATGACAGACGGTCAGAGTGACGATCAGGCAGCACCAGTGGGGAGTACAGCCCCAGTGGTCGGTGCTGATACGCTTTCACAGTTTGCTTCACTTGTTGCTCAGATGATGAGCGAGACTCAGAGCAGAGCTTCGACTGTTAGATCTGAGGACATTGATCGACACCTGCAGTTATTTTTGAGGTTGAAGCCTCCGAGGTTTGAGGGCGCTGTTGAGCCCAGAGCGGCCGAGGAGTGGCTGAGGAGATTGGAGAAGACTTTTGACGGGATGCAGTGTCCTGCAGACAGGAAAGTTCCGTTAGCTGTTTTTCTGTTGGACGGAGAGGCTGAGCACTGGTGGGATGGCCAGCAAGCAGCCAGATTTCAGGGCAGATTGAACTCTTTGATCACTTGGGAAGAGTTCACCGAAGTATTTCGAGACTGGTTTGTTCCCCCTTCTGCACGACAGCAGATGCAGGAGAGTTTTCTGAGGCTTGTTCAGGGGAGCAAGACGGTGATGCAGTACGAGGCTGAGTTTACTGCATTAGCCAGGTACGCTCCGCAGCTGGTGAGCACTTCTGCTGAGAGGTGTTACAGATTTCTGAGAGGATTACGAGACACTTTGAGGCAGCCTCTGATACCATTCCGGATCACTGATTTCTCTGAGCTTGTGGAGCGAGCTCGTCTGATTGAGAATGACATGACGGCTACTCAGCAGCGGTGGACTGCGAGTAGGAAGAGGTTTGGAGGAGAGACATCTGGCAGTGGTTCCTCTGGGAAGAGGAGATTTGTTCCTGGATCTGGATCTGGAGATTCCCGGAAGAGCGGAGGATCGTCTGGTACTGCTACCAGTACGACTAGTTCTGGATCTGTCAGTACGGCACCTGTGTGCCAGAGTTGTGAACGGCGACACTTTGGCCAGTGCTACAGGATGGCTGGTCTGTGCTTTCGATGTGGTCAGCCGGGACATCGGATTGCAGAATGTCCGCAGATGGGATTTGATCAGCGTTCTGAGTTCCGATCTGAGGGCTTTGTCAGACCTGCCGGTTCAGCAGCAGGAAGACCGAGGACTGCTCCTCCACGCCCTGAGGGATTTGCTGGTAGAGGTGGTGGTTCTAGTTCTGCACCACGGAGACCACCTACGATTCAGAGGGAGCAGAGTAGTTCTGTTGCTTCAGCCCCTGTTCCAGTTCAGCCACGAGTTTACAGTCTGAGTCAGCAGGAGGCTCGTGATGCTCCGGATGTTGTGACAGGTACGGTTTACATTTCTGATCAGCCCTGTCGTGTTTTGTTTGACTCTGGAGCGAGTCATTCTTTTCTGTCCGAGCATTGTTTTGAGATTTTACATTTGGATTCGATGGTTTTACCGGTTTCTTTGTCTGTGATTTTACCGGCTGGGAATCCATTGATTGCTCGACAGTTTTGTTTGTGTGAGATCGAGATTTCTGGCAAGAAGTGGAAATCGAGTTTGATTCGATTGCCGATTTCTTCGTATGATGTGATTCTGGGCATGGATTGGTTGAGTCAGTATGAAGCCCAGATAGACTGTCTGAAGAAGCAAGTGAGTTTGCTTGTGGCTGGAGAGAGAGTTGTATTTCAGGGATTACGAGGTGTTCTCTCCAGTCTGGTTTCTGTGTTGGAGGTAAGCAGGATGTGGAAGAAGGGATGTCCGGTATTTTTGGCTTCGGTGCGGGATCTGAACCTGGAGGTTGGTTCTGTTTCTGAGATCCCTGTGGTACGGGAGTTTGCTGATGTTTTTCCTGAGGAGTTGGTTGGTTTACCTCCGGATAGAGATGTGGAGTTCTCTATCGATGTTTTTCCGGGTACCGCTCCGATATCGAAAGCTCCGTACAGGATGGCACCGAAAGAACTTTCTGAGTTGAAAGTTCAGCTTCAGGAGTTGGTTGACAGAGGGTTTGTACGTCCTAGTGTTTCGCCCTGGGGAGCACCTGTTCTGTTTGTGAAGAAGAAGGACGGTACACTCCGTATGTGTATTGATTATAGAGATTTGAACAAGGTCACGATCAAGAACAAGTATCCTTTGCCTCGGATAGACGACTTGTTTGATCAGCTTTCCGGATCTTCGGTATTTTCGAAGATTGATTTGAGATCCGGATATTATCAGGTGAAGGTGAAGGAAGCTGATGTGGTGAAGACTGCTTTCAGTACTCGGTACGGGCACTACGAGTTTTTGGTTATGCCTTTTGGGGTAACCAATGCGCCTGCGATTTTTATGGATTTGATGAACCGAGTATTCAGGGAGTATTTGGATCAGTTTGTGATCGTCTTCATTGACGATATTCTGGTATATTCTGCATCTGAGGATGAGCATGCCAGACATTTGAGGCTTGTGTTGGAGACTTTGAGGAGGCATCAGCTGTATGCCAAGTTCTCCAAGTGTGAATTCTGGCTGAAGAGTATTTCATTTTTGGGGCACGTGGTTAGCGGAGAAGGCATTTCTGTAGATCCCCAGAAGATTCAGGCTGTTGCTGATTGGCCAAGGCCGACTACGGTATTTGAGGTACGTAGTTTCTTGGGCATGGCCGGGTATTATAGGAAGTTTGTGAAAGGATTTTCACAGATTTCGACTCCTCTGACGAGACTGACTCAGAAGTCAGTACCTTTTGTTTGGACACCGGAGTGTGAAGCTAGTTTTCAGAGATTGAAGGAGTGTTTGACTTCAGCTCCAGTGTTGGCACTTCCGTCAGGTACGGAGGGTTTTCAGGTGTTCAGTGATGCTTCACTGAAAGGATTGGGTTGTGTTCTGATGCAGCATGGTCAGGTAATTGCTTATGCTTCGAGACAGTTGAAACCACATGAGAAGAATTACCCGACGCATGATCTGGAGTTAGCTGCAGTTGTTTTTGCTTTGAAGATTTGGCGTCATTACTTGTATGGCGTCAGATGTGAGATCTTTACTGATCATAAGAGCCTGAAGTATATTTTTACTCAGAAGGATCTGAATCTGAGACAGAGGAGGTGGCTCGAGTTGATCAAGGACTACGATTTGACTATTCAGTATCAGCCTGGGAAGGCGAATGTGGTAGCGGACGCTCTGAGCAGGAAGTCTTCTGGATTCTCAGGTATTCAGCTTACCTGTGATGACTTTCTGATTCGTGATTTGGAGAGATTGCAGTTGGAGGTGATTTCCTCCAATGATTTGGAGTTGGCTCAGATGAGTATTCAGTCTTCTTTGGAAGCACGGATTCAAGAAGCCCAGAAGTCAGATTCTGATTATTCGAAGTTGATTGCTCAGATTGGATCTGGTAAGACTCCTGAACTTCGAATTTCTGATTCTGGTGTTATTTTCTGTAAGAACAGGTTGTGGGTACCTGTGTTTGGAGACTTGAGGCAGGAGATTCTGTACGAATCTCATCATTCTGGCTACACTGTTCATCCAGGCAGTGGTAAGATGTACGCTGACATGAAGCTTTTGTTTTGGTGGCCTGGGATGAAGAAGGATGTGGCAGAGTTTGTGTCGAGATGCGAAGCCTGTCAGTTGGTGAAGGCAGAGCATCAGCGACCAGGTGGACTGTTGCAGTCGTTGCCTATCCCTGAGTGGAAATGGGAGGAGGTAACGATGGATTTTGCGATGGGTTTTCCTCGATCTAGACAAGGACATGATGCCATTTGGGTGGTTGTAGATCGATTGACGAAGTCAGCCCATTTTCTTCCGATCAGACAGACGGATTCAGTTGATCGCTTGGCACAGATTTATGTGAAGGAGATAGTCAGATTGCACGGTGTGCCTCGTGTGATTGTATCTGATCGAGATGGACGCTTTACTTCCAGACTTTGGAAAGACATTCAGCAAGGCTTGGGTACGAAACTGCATTTCAGTACAGCCTTTCATCCTCAGACCGACGGACAGTCTGAGAGGACGATTCAGGTACTGGAAGATCTGTTGAGGCTTTGTGTTTTGGACTTTAGCGGAAGTTGGGAGGATCATATTCCGCTGATTGAATTTGCTTATAACAACAGTTTTCAGTCCAGTATCGGTATGGCACCGTACGAGGCTCTGTATGGCAGGAAGTGTCGTACTCCTTTGACTCTGACGGAGGTCGGAGATAGGCAGGCTTTGGGGGCCACTTTTGCTGATGAAACTGCTCAGAAGATCAATTTGATAAGAGAAAGATTGAAAGCCGCTCAAGATCGTCAACAGAAGTATTACAATCAGAAGCACAGATTTGTTGAATTTCAGGTCGGTGACTTTGTGTATGTCAAAGTCAGCCCGATGAAAGGTGTGAGCAGATTTGGTCAGGTAAGCAAGCTTAGTCCAAGGTATGTTGGACCATTTGAGATTTTGGAAAGAATTGGAAAAGCTGCTTACAAGTTATTGCTTTCTGAATCTATGCCTGATGTGCATAATGTGTTTCATGTATCCACTCTGAGGAAGTGGGTTTCAGACTCTGGGAAGAAGGTGTCTGCTGATGAGGTGGAGATTCAGGAGAATCTGGCGTACAAGGAAGAGCCAGAGCTTATTTTGGCGTACGACGTCCGAAAGTTAAGAAATAAAGAGATTCCGATGGTTAAAGTCCAGTGGAAGCACCGGACTGCACGGGAAGCAACTTGGGAGAAGGAGTCTGATATGAGACGGTCGTACCCGTACTTGTTTTGACGGAGATTGGATTGGATAATGTCGAGGACGACATTTTTTTTTAAGTTGGGGAGATTGTAATATCAGTTTTTGCTCCAGGTTCGTCCGGGACGAAGTTGGATCGTCCGGGACGATCGGTACAGGTTGTGCAGAAAATCAGTTTTGGCTGTATGGTTCGTCTGGACGAAATCAGGATCGTCTGGACGAAATTTCTCCCGTGAACCCTTCGCCAGGGACGATATGTCATTTTTCGTCTGGACGAAATTCCTCTCTTCATGGATCGTCCTGTACGAAGCTCGATCGTCCGGGACGATCAGTCTGGATATATATAGAAATGAGATATTTTGAAGAGAGAGAAAAAGCTGAGGAGAGAGAAAAACGAAGGAAAAAGTGGAAAAGCGGATTTTCGGACGACGCGGAGCCGTTTTCGTCCGAAGTGGCTGTTGAGGAAATTGCTGTGCACGAGGTAAGGCACATTCTACCTTTCTCAATTTTCAGAACCGTCGTGTTTGGCGGTATATTCTGTCCGGATTTTGTTTCCGTTAGCGATTTTCGTCCGTATCTTTTGATCGGTTCAGTTTTTACCGCGTAACTTTCTGTATATTGTTGACGTGCCGAGTGTGCACATTTTGGTTATTTTCTGAAGATTTTCGTCCGGGTATTTTTGATTCGACTGTGTTTTTAGTCGACCGGATTTTTCTGTGAAATTGGAATTTATCTGTGCAGTAGAATAAAGGTTCTGAAATGTTGATATCTGTATTCTGTGCGAATTCGGTAAATTTTCTTTGCAGGAATTTTTGTGTAAATTCCGTATACTGCCGTTGTGCTGCCCGATTTTTGGGTAATTTCTGAATTGTCCGTATTTCTTCTGAATTGAAATGCTATGTGTATAAGCTATAAAAAGGGAGCTATAAGGGGCCTGGATCCTATGAGATTCAGTTAGTGTCAGGGAAATCTGAAATGAGCTCAATCTGAAATCTGATATCTGTTCTGTTCCGGATCCGATGAATTCTGTTTTGGTGCTATAAGCACATCTGTTTTGGTGCCGTGAGCACAAAGGGAGACATAAGGGGCCTGAATCCTATGAGATTCAGTCAGTGTCTGGGAAGGGAGGCATAAGGGGCCGGAATCCGTAGAGATTCCGTCAGTGTCAGGGCATTTAGCTATATGTATCTGTACTACTTTCTGTATCTGTTCTGTTCTGTACGAAATTGTGATTATGATATGATATGATCCGTACGATTCTGATTTCTGTTTCTGACTCTGTTGATTTGTTCTGTTCTGATACGATCTGTACGACTCTGATGTGATCTGATATCTGTCCGTAAGTTTTGATTTCCGATTCTGTTCCGACTTCGGATCTGATTTCTGTCTGATAAGTTTGGTTTTGAGTTTCTGAGGATTTAGATTGGTGGTTTGTTGCTTTGCTGAGCTGTTGAGCTCACCCTTGCTTTCTGGTGGTTTTCAGGTTCTGGGAAGGGCAAGGAAGTTCAGGACTAGGTTTCAGAGTCTGATCAGATTAGGTACTTTTGTACTTTTGATTTTTGTACAGTCATGGCTTTTCTGTTCTGTCTTTCTTTCTGTTGAAAGCCATGTACTGTTCTGTAGATGATTATTTTGAGGAAATGAAAAGATAGATGTTTTGTTCCGCTGCATTTGATGTTTTTTAGTATCTCTGTTGTTCTGTGCGCTTCTGTTGAGTTAAGAATTTGGAAGATCAGTTCAGTAACCTAATCCAAAGCCAGATCCTGGTTAGCTATTCTCTCCGTCGCGATCCGGCGCGGGCGGGATCCGTCTCGTCTCGGGTCGGGTCGTGACATATCTTACTTCGAAATCTCATTTAGTCAAATATATGATCAACTTCATTTGAGATCTCAAAATTTAAATTAAATAATACGAATTGGTTCATTAAAAATCATAAATAAAAATCAAATTAAACTTAAATAAAAAAAAATTGAGTTGAATCTATTGCATTTTTTCTTCATTTTGGTTTTGTTTAGAATAATTTTCTTACTATTTTACTTTTGATGCTGCAATTACAGTTTTTGTTTAGTTATAGTTTTTTGGTTACTTTCAAGAATTTGTTGTGTTAGGAAGTGGCTTTTAACAACAACTTTCAAAAAAGTTATTCCCTCCAATATTTTTATTAACAACTTTATAAAAAGCTGCAGTCATTCCAAACAGATCTTTAATAAATTTTATGCTCACCTACATTATTGACAGCTCTAATATCATGAATAACACGATAATATGTTTTAATCTTACTTCTAAATCTCATGCAGTTAAAGATATGATGAACTTCATTTGAGATCTCAAATTTGTAATCTTAGAAGTTTTTTTTTTTTTTTGGATTGTTAGAAGCTTCGAACGTGAGCCATCAGGAGAAATTTCTTTGCTTCTACCAATGAGCTGCGCACGCAAGCTCGTTATCTTAGAAGTTAAAGTCCCCAAGCAATCCACTCTTGCTTTCAAGCTCCCATGAATCTTAAAAAAAAAATAATAACAATACCACCTTTCCTAATATGGCAAAAGTAACTCAATTTAGTATGCTTTGATAAATTTTCCTTTGAATCTACAAACTTAAAGTCATTGAACTCTTTAAAGTCATGAATATGATGCATGAAGTGATGGTTCCCTTTGAATCTACAACCTACCATGCTAAGGCCTAAGCATAATATATGTGAAAATTTTATAAACTCCAAACAAGGCCTAAAAAATAGGGCAAATTATTGCGTCCGGTGTCCGTATTCGTCCGGACACCAATAAAAACGTGCCACGTCACTCAAAAATATCGGAGCCTAGTGCATCCGGGTGAGGTGGTGTGTCCGGATTAGATGTTCGCATGTCAGGTGACCGGACGTAATAATTTGCCCAAAAATAGAAAGCAAAGGTTGGCAATGCCCACAAGAAAGAGAAAGCCAAGATCTTAGAATGTTATTCCAAAATGGTAAAAATTCTCCTTTTATTTATATCTTTGTCCCCTTTCAAATCTATATCTATATGTTAGGCTTTGATATGCGTTATGGGCTATAAGATTTGCTATAGTGAATGACATGCAACTAATGCATAAATAGTTAAAAAGCATGTTTATTTCTATTGTGGTGATAGCATAGGTTGAGCTTTGGGGTATAGAAGATCTCTTCTACGAGCAATTATTAGGTCCTTTCACTGGATGTAGAGGAAGGTTCGGTTTTAGGCAAAAATAGGTCAAAAAGTGCAAATACCGAGTTTTTTGAAAAACTCGGTATTTTTTCAAAAAACTCGGTATTTGCACTTTTTTAGGCAAAACCGAACCTTCCTCTAGGTCCTTGCACCGGACCAAATAAAAGTTCCTCTTCTACACGCAAGCTTTTACTCTATTTGCCAAATGTGATAAATATGAATATTTTTTTTTTCTTATGTGTAAAAATAATGATATAACTTAATATAATTTTTAAGATTAAGATTTTGTTTGGGACGGCTTTCTTATTGCTTTTCAAAGCAGCTTTTAGTAAAAAAATTAAATTAAAAATTTTGTACTAGAAAACTGCTTTAACAAGCAGTACGAAAGGCGTCACAAACGAAGTCTAAGATTTTATTTGGGATAACTTTCATATTATCTCGTAAAGCTGTTTTTTAGTACAAAAATCTCTAGAAAATAAGGAAAAATAGTGATATAAAATTGTCACAAATGAAAACTAAATTTTATATGAAACTTTTTGTCTATTTTTGATAAAAAAAATAATTAGTATAAAGTAATGAGTGTTTGAAAGATAAAATTTTAACTAATTTTTTATTTTTTATTTTTGAAGAAGTTTTTTTTTTTTTTTAAATTGTGACAGAGAAATGAGATTTTAAAAGCAAAATTAAAAAAACCTTAAATTGTTACAAACAAAATCTAATAATATGTGATTTGACTCTAAAGATGTAGGAGATGAATGCACAGCTCATATGGATGATCTTCATTGAATCCCCTTTTATGATATTGAAGAGATAATGATGTGATGATTGGGTTCTTTATTTCTAGGAGAGAAAATAAGCTTTCTCTATTCATATCATGATACAGGAACTTGGCCCCTAATAGTAATAGATATGCCTATGGAGAGTACTTCAAGAATCATATGTGATAAGGAAATATTAAAGAGACTTAGGCTTCGTTTGGGACAGTTTTTTTATTGATTTTTAAAACGGAGTTTTAGTACAAAAATAAAAAAATTTGTATTAAAACTCCATTTTAGAAAGCAATAAAAAAGCCGTCCCAAACGAACCCTTAGGCTTCATTTACGACAATTTTCTTACTGTTTTATCATAAAACAGTAAGAAAGCAGTCCTAAACGAAACCTTAGACATCATTCGGGATAGCTTCCTTACTACTTTTCAAAGCAGTTTTTTAGATTAAAAATTTTTGTACTAAAAAATTATTTTAAAAAGCAGTAAATAGCTGTCCCAAACAATACCTTAAATGAAATTTTATAAAATTATAATTATGGTAGAATCATTATATTGCTATATGAATTAAAGGGTATAAAAAAAATATATCATCACTAAATAATTTGAGCATGAAAAAAATAATTGCACATCAAAATTGATAGATTATTTTATAATTATAGTGAAGATTTGCATTTATTAAATATTATATAATATGAAATAAATTAAGATTGTTTAAGCATATAAAATAAAGAATAGCTAGAAGATGTGCCAATAAACTATAAGGCAAAATAAATATCAAAGATTAGATATAACAATATGGGTTGGTGGAGTTTTCCATTCTAACTTGAAGTTGACTAAAATCAAAAATATTTGACCAAAACCTAACACGTTTATCATATGAGTCAAAATGTTTGTCTTGAGCCCATCTTATCCAAACAAGGTTCGTTTATTATATAATGCATGAATTTTTTTTTTTAAATCAATATGAACCATTTAACCCAAAAATCATCCGCTTAACATGAATTTTTAAAAATCAATATAACTCAATTAACTAAAATATGACTCGTTTAACCAAAGTTTGAACGATAATCGAGTCAATTTGACTTATTTAGGTCAAATCGAACCCAATCCAAAATTTAATTGAGTCAATACTATCAAGTCAATTCAGATCCGAATTTTTTACTCGGGTTTAGATCAGATCATTTATTAAAACCTCTAATAAATAAAACAAATCAAGTTTAAATAAATCTAAAAGATAATAAATGATAATTACTATGTATTTTTTTTTTTAATTAAAGATATGAATGAATGCCTTAGTTACACTTTAAAGCTAAAACTAATTTATAATACAAATAAACTTTACTTATTAATTAAATAGAAAATAAAAAATTTAAATGGTGTCGACTTTAAAGGAACACGGAACCTAGCCGTGCTTACGTGGAACATACCGCTTTATCTCGAATGAGAATATCATTGCATTCCCTAAAAGAAAAGAATATAATTGCGCATGTTGAAAGCGCCATCGCTCGCCCATTTACTTAATTAACCTGTTTTTTTTTTATTTTTTTATATTAAAAAAAAAATAGAGGAATACATTTCAAATAAAACGAGGGATAATTTAATAAAGGTGGGTTTGTAATATTAGTGATTGGAATGGATAAATTTAAAGTAATTTTTTTATTTTTTTTAAGAATTAATGATTCTTTAAACCGTTGTAGAATTTCGTTACAGCGGACGTGCAGTGATTTTAAAATCATTGAGAAGAATTTAGTGGCTGTTATAACCGCCGAGATAGCTAAATAATAGTGCTGTGATAGCCGTATTTTTTAGTAGTGTTTTTTGGTCATTTTGGATTTGTTTGGAATTCATCTAGATGGAATGAATTTTAAATATACCTTATTGCGTTGATCAATTCTCGTCATATTCTCGATCACTAGCGATGCCTTCGACCCCGAAACCTTTGATCGCTAAGCTTGTATGTGATGGAACCTCCTCCACACGGCCTTCATTTTTCCGTGCCCTAGCCTTAGATTTGATCTTTTTTTATTTAGAACATGATCCTAAACCCTAAAGTAAGTAACGCTTCGTTTGGGATAGCTTTAGATCACTGTTTTTTTTTTTTTCGTTTTCAAGAGATTTTTATACTAAAAAATAACTTTACAAAGAATAATACAAATATTCTTTAGATGGCCATAAAGACCGGTAGAGTGTTCAAGTTGTAGAAGCCACACCATCTATTAAATGGAACATAGTGTGATTAATTATGGGTTGTAAAGAAAGTGTAGTTCTTTGTTGATGATTGATAGGCCACATTTGGCTTTCTGATCAAAATTCTTTTGATTATTTTATTCAAATATTTTAGTTAATCTATGGATGATGACGCCCATGCATTGAGTTGATTAAAAGATAGTTCTCTTGAAGCAAATCAAGCGAATTTATAGAATTATTATTAAAAAAATGAATTTTTATTTTTATTTTTCTTGAAATGTTGGTTAATTTTCTTTTAATTGTTAATTTTTAGTAGATTTGACTGTAAAAATTTATTTCTCAGCAGATAAATATCTTTAAAAAAATTAGAGAATGTATTGATTATTATAATATAAAGGATTATAAATATGCAAATCAATAAAATTTGTTAGGATTAGTGCTTAATTATAAAATATACAATACTTGATTAAAATAAATTTTGTAACCAATAATTAAATTATTATTCATGATGATGGACAAAAAAAAAAAGAAAATTTACATAAAATATTCAAATCTTAATTATTTACAAAATTTATACTCTCTTAATTAATTTTATTTATCAAATTATCATTTATATTAAAATTCATAACAAATTTTTGATTGTGACATGCAAAAATATATTATTAATTAATTTTTTGAATAGGTGATAATTTTATTAATAAAATAGATTTCAATATTAGCCTTTGTGTAAAAATCTCTTACAAAAATAATTCATTATAAATTCAAAATATACTTATCCTTTATTTATAAAATAGATTATTAAACTTTTATCCTTTTCAAAAAGTTTAATATGATCCTAGAGATATTATTACTTTAATTAAACATTATATTTTTGTTTGGATAAAAGGAAAAATAAAGAAAATGAAATGAGATAATCCCAATTTATTAAGTAATTACAAATTTCTACAATATTCAAAATTCATTTAATAGTTTAGAATCTATTTAGCATAACTTTTTGAAAAGATTACTTTCTCAATATGATAAATGTTCATTAAAAACACCTATAAATATCAACTTTTTCTACCAATTCAATTATTAATCACCTTTTTTTTTATTAATTTATTACTTATGATTAAAATATTACATTATTTTTATAAAAATTTCATAATATATCTATTTCAATCATTCTATCATGCAATATCTATATATTTTATTCATTAAAAACAATTATATCATGCAATGCAATTTTGCTAAATTTATAAGTCAATTTAAATTCATTACAAACATAACCCTAATGCTTACAATAATATACCCACAAATCAAAAGAATAAGATAATAAAATTTCACACTTAACTACATGTCCTTAGTTTTGTAATTAACAACTCTTAACCCAAATTAAGAAAAAAAAAGGAGAAATTATGAGAATTAATGGAAAAATGGTTAAAATTTCCACATCCATTTCCCTCACCCATTTTCCTTAATATCTTAGCACAAAATACAGAACTCACAACCTTTATATTTTTAATATTTTCTACAATTGTTTTCCCTTCTTTTTGTTTATCTGCCACGTGTCAATTTTGGAAACTTTGCAAAAATCTGCCACCTATTGTTGTAAATAGCAAAAATCCTCCAAATTCCACAAATTGTCACTTATCTCCCCTCCTAATCCCCAATACTGTTCCAATTCCGGCAAGGCCTGGTAGCCATATCCGGGGCTGGGCAGAGAGGGCTCCGGCCATAACCCGCCGCCGCAGCCTATCTGCGCCGGCAAACTAAGCTGAATCGCTTCACCGGCCTTAAGCTTCTCGGCCACTTCGTACCCAGCGGCGCCGCTACTGGAGACGGTGGTGGCCGGGCTCTCTGGTCCGGGCTTGACGATTTCCCCAAGCCCGCTCCATCCAGTCCCGGCGTCGAAGGTGTGGTCGCCCGCGGCGAGGTTCCCGTACTCTGCCACCGATTCCGTTGCGTTGGAGTTGGCGGATGATGCACGGATCCGTTCAATGAGACGGGGCATCCATAGGTAGCGCATGACGTCCTTGAACTGCTTACTGTCAACGTCACACTGAAGGTGCTTCGCATGCTTCTGCACTCGAGTCCGCCAGTAATTCTTTATTTCGTTATCCGTTCTTCCGGGGAGGTGCTGCGCAATCTTCGACCAGCTGAACAGTAAACAAGAACAAGATGTTCCGGCGCATCGGAGGGTGAGAATTTTAGGGGACTTTATATATGTAAATAAGTATATGAATTTTTTTTTTCTTGCTGGACTTACCGGTTTCCCCAGCGAGAGTGGAGCTCGAGGATGAGTAGCTGTTCCTCCGGTGTGATGTTACCTCGCCGGACGTCCGGCCGGAGATAGTTCAGCCACCGAAGTCGGCAGCTTTTCCCCGTTCTCTTAAGCCCTGTTCCACATCGTAGAAGAAGAGAATTCAGAGAGAGAGAGAAACAGAGAGTTCTGAATAAATAAAGACTTGAGCTTCACGATTTCTTTAGTTATAATCTATAACCGTAAAGACACCCAAGATTGGATTTTGATCGAAGATTGATGAAGGAATAGTAAGTAATGGAAAGATAAAAGTTAAAAAGTTTTGATTTTTGTCGCTTGGATTGGAGCATGGTTTACCTGCGCAGCGAGCAAGTGAGTTCCAGCGACCCTCTCCATGGCTGGATATATAGTTCATTAGAACAACGTCCTCCTCTAGCGTCCACGGCCCTCTCCTCAACTCCATCTCCTCCTCGCTATGAGGAGTTGCAGAGCTACATGCTCCTCCATGTACTTCCATCTCCCTAACTGACGATCACAGAGCGACAGAGAGAGACAATCAAATAGAAGAAAAAGAGAGAGAGAGATGCGCAAGATGTGAAGGCTTGTGAAATTGTATTGGGATGGAAATGGCTTGATTTGATGAAAAGCGAAGAGAAGGGCATTATATAGAGGTAAAGTGGCATGTGTGGAAAAACTAAACAAAAATATTTAAAAATTATAATAAGCATGAGATCCTTTATAAGACAGAAAGTGGACTCGTTTGAAATTGCGATCCAAACGACTGACTGAGGATGGCTTTGAATTCTGACTTTTCTACTGCTCCATTCTTTCTTATTTCGGTTCTTCTTCTTGCCAGCTCGGTTTCCCTCTACGCACTTTTTCTTCTCATTGTGATCAATCTTGAGGTGGGAATCTGTCTTCTAGTTCAAATTCTCTTGCTCAGTTACAGGAGATGAGTGAGGATTTAGCTAAGGAAAATGATTCTTAACCGAAAGTATTTGTAGAATACTTCAAATTGAGCGTACGTGGCAGCATTTTAAGGCATGGGAGCTACGTTGCTTGTCAAATAGTTTCTCTAAGTACGGTTTGTTTCCATTGCTGGCTGTTTTTTTTTTTTTTTTGGGAAATTAGGGTCAACGGCCAAATATATACAGATTCAAATTGGACTTTTTAATCGAGAGTCAAATTTCTAACCAATAAACTAAGGAGAGCTACATATTGCTGGGTGTTTTGAAAAGTGAAAAAAAAAAAGTGGCAGAAATCCTACAATCTAATGGAAATTGTTATACAGATTTAGAAGTCTCTGTTCTTGTTGAAAATAAAATTATTTGAATTAATATAATTTTCATTTGAATGAATGATGATGGAATCTCTTCAATTCTTATATATGAATTCCTTATGATAGGTAATTTTAAGTCAATGATTGCAATGAATACTCTACATTTTAGTTAAACTGTTAGTCAATAGGCAAATGATACTTATTAGGCAGTTAATGAGCTATTTGAAGTCTCTAAATATCTTTTAATTGAGAGAATTAGGGCATTGAGGCTGATCCCCACTCAGTCGAGGGTGGGCAAATGCTCACCCTAAAAGGAAAAAAGAATTAATGTATAAGATGATAATTTTGTAAATATGCCCCCCCACCTCCCCTCAAAAATAAAATATTGCCCTAACATGACCCATCTTGTGCATGCCTGCACATCACCCAAAGTTCTGAACTGTTTTGTCTTCGGCGTTGGCATTGGAGAATTGTGCGCATCCTTCGAGAATCTGGCTCAACACATGTGTGAGTACCTTCTGCGAAAAGTTTATGGAATGACCTTTGATCGCCCTTTGGGTTTTCCTTATGGTCGTCTCCATTGTAGGACTCATCGGCGCTTGTTGCAGTGTTTTGTGGCTTCTTTGGCTTCATCTTTTTGTCATGCTTATTCTCATCTTGCTTGTCTTTTGCTTCACTATTTTCACCTTTGTTGTAACCAACAAGGGTGCAGGCGACTAGGCGAGGCCGTCTCTGGTCGCGGGCATAAGGAATATCATCTCGATGATTACTCTAATTGGCTATAGAAACACGTATTAAATGATGGGAACTAGGCTTGGATTCAGAGTTGTATTCATGATAGCAAAGCCTACAACAATTTAAGCGAGAAGAACTAGATATTTGATCAATTTGTTAAAGATAACCTTACTCCCTTTAGGTATGCCGATCTTCAAATCGTCCTCACGTTCTTTGAATCTTACAGCACTGTTTTCAGTCCCTGATTTATTTTTAACTTATGGAGATATTTTTGGTTACAAGTTTAAGATCTTACAGCTTACAACAATTTTGCTTGGGTGAGGGGACTTGTGTTTTTCATCATCTGCAAGTTTAATTTGATCGAGTCTTCCTTGTTTTACTTTGTCTTCTTTCTTATCTTTTTTCTTAGAAATTGTTATGATTCCTTGATAAAATTTTCTTTTTCTTATCTTTTTTCCTTATTAGTTGACTTACATGTTACCTGTTGTGCTTTAGGTTGTGTTTATTTGTGTTAAGAATACTAAGAATGTTTAACACTTTTGATGCCAGTTTCCTGCAATTTAGAGACTAAAAAACAAGATGCTAAATCTTAAATTTTTTTAGATCCTCTTATAAGATATTTGGCAGGTTTTGGTTTGATTCCAACTTAAATTCTCCTTAAAATGGCCAACCAAACAAAGGCTATGATAGATAATGAACCAAGTTTTGTAAAGAATATTCAAATTGTTGAATTAGGTAACATAGCTTTTCTCATTAAAAAAAAGCTTGATCAATGTTCACCAATGAAGCAACTAGTAGAGCATGCAGGCCCACTAGCAATTTAGCTGAAAACAGGCATGGGGATCTGAATATTATAAATCACATACTGAATCATACATAGACATAAGTATCCATATTTTTATAAAATATGCATCATTTTTTAAACATTAGAGAGAAAAGAACATCCGTTCAATGACATTAGATATAACGGAAACAAGGCTGTCTTGATGCCTAGAGACTTGGCCACTGCAAGAGTGTAATGAGCTACTTGGTCACAACAAGAGTTTGCCCACGGTGAAAAAAAAAAGTCTGGTTTCGCCCATGTTAGGGCACCGATTAAATTGAAATGAATTAGGAAGCCCTCTGTGTAAATTTCTAGTATTTGCGTTGCCTCTCTCAATCCCCCATTTTCTAGAGTTTTAGGGTGAACTTAAGTACATCATTTAGCATTTTAGCCTTGATATTTCAATGATGTATCAATTGGTGCTCTTGAAGGTGATTTTTTGTCATATTATTAATATAATCTATGACGCTCTTGAAGGTTTTCCACATTCTAAAACTCTTCTAGGGTTTTTGCCTATTGGTCCCACATAGATTTCTTATGTTTATATTTGAGTGATATTAGTTTTTAAACAAACACATGACTCAAAATGGCACATTAACTCAAAGATTCACTTTAAATTTGTGGGTCTCCGAAAGGATTCTGCTCGTGTGGTTCGAATGCAAAGGGTACGATCACACTATCCCGAAGGACAAAATGGTCGTAGACCTTTACCATTGACACAAGCAGGCCGATGGAAGAGCAGATGGAGTTATAGATATGATTAGCCATGGAGGATAGCGGGTTTTCGCCTACGCACCTCGATGGATAATAACATCTATAACCCTAAATTCACGAGATTTCCCCCATTCGATACATCAGCTCGAATGAGGTTTATTTGATTGTGGGGATCGGTTTCCTACGGGCGCAAGCCCCCGTAGTTAATTACATCCTAAGCCTTGACTTAGGAAAACTCTCGATTAAGGATGTTAGATTATCTCCTCTAATGGGTTTAGTGCAAGGGAATTTTCTAGGCTTTCCTAATCAAAGAGGAAGAAGGTCCCAAATTGGCTTAATCAATCACACACGGTTCATTCAACATCCGGTCGGCTCGAAGAAGTGAAAACTAGAGAAAAGAAAGAGGAACAACGCACTCAGACATGCACGAGAGAAAGAGGGAGGTGGCGTCGTCTGTGTGACGCGGATGGGTAGGATTTATAGCCTCCGAAAGGATGGAGAGCTTACCCACCAATAAGGTGTGTTGGGGTACACTCGTACCCCTCACCTTTAGATCCTAAATCTATAAGAGATGTAGTGTTGTACACACAACACTAGCATCTACGACCTAGCTAATGCAATCTGGACTTATTCCTTACCTGAAAAAGGAAGCCAGCTAAAATCCTAGGCACAACCAACCGTCCAATATGTATGCAAGATGGGAGGGCTCTATCCTAAAGAAG
This sequence comes from Dendrobium nobile, assembly GCA_022539455.1. NCBI lineage: Eukaryota > Viridiplantae > Streptophyta > Magnoliopsida > Asparagales > Orchidaceae > Dendrobium > Dendrobium nobile. The sequence continues at coordinate 8,109,225 of CM039719.1, read as the reverse complement.
CAAGGATTTGAAACTCTGTAATATGCAGAGGAGTATATCTAGCGTCGTATGATGCATGAAACAAATGCATGAGTAAGAAAGATCCTTAGGTCCACTAATGCAATGTATGTATATAAAGTGCGTTGTGGAGAAAAGTGTGTAAGAACAGATGTATGCATGACATCCAGAGTACAGAAAAAAATAAATAAACACACCCTAAGGGTATCCTTCAGGCAAGATACCCGCACAGAAAATCATCAATCACGCCCACTTCGTGTGGGAAAACAACGATGCCCAATGGCATAAATAGGTGGCCTACTCGACAGGCCTAAATGACCCTAATGGTCTCTAAGGCTCACAGAAAAAAAAAAGAAAAGGGGAGGGGGGTATCGTACCCAAAACCGGAAAGGGCCAGAATCCTAGCAGAAAACCAACGATGCCCACTTCGTGTGGGAAAACAACGATGCCAACCGGCATAATAGGTGGCCTACTCTACAGGCCTAAATGACCCTAATGGTCTCTAGGGCTCACAGAAGGGGGAAAAGCTTTGACCTATAGGGCCAAAGCTTCGTCAGTGCACTAACCTATGGCTGACTACCTAAACATACTAGAATACCTATCAACAATATGTGTGTGGAGTGTAGCAGTTCCGATATGTAATTAAGAGTTTAAGTTGCAGAAGCCATACCTGATTGTGGCGCTGCCACTTACAAGCTTATGAGCAAATACTCCCCGATTGTGGCGCGGCCACTCAAAAGCCTCAAGCTAGCGAATTACCCCAATGTACCTCGCAAGACAAGTGAAAGAAAAATACAAAAATGAGCGTAGATGCCATTCAAAAAATAAATGCATGTAAGTAAGAATGTAACAAACAAGAAATCTAATAGTAACAATTATAAAGCATGTGTATGTAGTAAATATTGAATAACGAAAGAAAATGTCAGCCTAACCTAGGGTTAGAAGTCGTGTCCTAACCAAACAAGTCTAAGGTGTGTGTAGGCTGTGTAGTTTTGGATAGATCCTATGTAGGATGATTTAGTTAGAATTGTTTGTATTTGATTTGTTAGAAGGCAAAAAGGGAGATTTTAATTGAAGTTGAAATATTAATAATTTAGGATTAATTTTAGATATTTTGTTTTAGGATTTGATTGATTATCACCTTTGTTTCACACCGAGGCCGTGAGGTTTATTTCACCCTCCTTGGGGCTAACTTAATAGCCTCGTAGGCCTGGGTTACCCAGTGATAACCAATTTTTGTTGAATTATTTAGTTGGTTATAAATTAGAAAGAAAGATGAATTAGGTGGTTTATTATCAATTAGGGTTTGATTTAAGCCAGTTAAGAAATTAATTTTAAAGTTTTGTCACTCCATTGAATCCATTCGTGGCGTTGTGCCACCAGGCTCGAGGAACCAGCCTCCTTAGGACACTTAGCCCCGCAGCCCGGAGTAGTCCATCCAATAAACTTCATTTCTGGAGTGGTTGTTATGTATAAAGGGGTTTGTTTATTGATTTTAAAAGATTACTCTAAGGTTTGATATTTAGGAATCTATTATCCTAAGAAAGTTTGTTTCATATTTAATCTCCTAATTTTTGTCTACATCTTTTAAACCTTGGATTGGTTAGGGATTTATTATAAGATTAGTTAGATTTGATTTAGATGTATGTTTTAGATTTAGAATTCAATAATTGCAAATGTTAATAATAAGTTGATTAAGGATTAAAGTGTTTTAATAGGTTTTTAGAAATTAGGTTAAAATTGGTTAGTTGATTATTAGTGGATTAAGGGGAACTAAATCTAGGAGAACGTGTCACTAAGTTTATGTTTCGATGTCTCTATCCTGTAGGGAGCATGCATCCTAAGTCTATGTTATCTAAGACCCGGTCCTTAATTTTTGTCCTTATGTGTCACTAAAGTTGTAGGGATAAAAGGAGATTTTGTTTTCTAACCCTTAGGACTCTCATACATGTGTCACTAGGTTTAGGAATTTATAGCAAAGCAGCAAAAAGAGAAGAATGAAAAAATTACAAATAAAAGGGATGTAGGCATTGTTGTTATTGGACACACTTCGTAGAAGTCAAGTGTATCCTAGAATAGCAACAATGCCCTTTGCTGTTCCCATTCCAAATGAGGCACTTGATATTTTTTAAGACTTCTACCCGCAACACGCTACAAACAAATCTATATCTACTAATGGAATATAAATTCCCAACTATAAATCCAAAGTAAGAGTTTTCTTTTGTTTTGTATTTCTCTCAAAAATTCCATACCTCTTCTCTGTGAAAGCTAATGTTAAAGGAATCTAAACCAGACAAGTGAGTAATACCCTATTCCCAAAAAGACACTAGAGGTTTTCTAACTCCAAGCTCTCTAAGATTCCAAACTCCAAAAAATCCATCCTATGGAAAGAGACTCTAAAAGGGTCTAACTCAAAACTTCCTAAAGTCTAAACCTCCAATGTTCATCCTTAGCCATAACCACTAAAAGAATTTGATTCAAATAGGAAAGCATTAACTATTCCCCAAAGGATACTAAGAGATCCTACTACACAAGTTCAATCATAAAGTCATACCTCTTGAAATAGCTTGCTACGACTTTTCCAATGGGCTACTACGCGAAACCTCCTCAAAAGCTATCTACCAAAATTCCTTTTTTGTCACAAAATCCTACCCAAATAACCACTAATCAAGTGCCTCTCCTCTCATTTGGAGTGGGGTAGAAAACATAAAGCTTTCCAACGAGAAAGTTTTATAAAGAAAACTTCTCATTGTAAAGCACCCATAAAATTCGTCGCATAAAACAAATCCAAAGCCACTAAAAAAAAAATCATTCCAACCAAAGCAAAACAAGACATCTTTCAATCAGAAACGACTTTCCAAATTAGCTACACAAAGCGACTCGAAAGAAAACTTCAATAAAAGCAAAGAGAAAACATTCGCAAAACTCTCTAAATATAAGACAACTCATAAGACTCTTCAAAAGAAACTCAAATGTCATTAGTTAGCGATGGCAAATAAACAACTACAATATCTCAACAAATATGGATGAAAACAAGACTCAATTTTATAAGAATATATTTTAAACTTATTCCAACCATTTATATGAAATGTAAAGAAACGATATCATGCTCAGAAAGTTTTCGGATATTCATTGCTAATAATTGCATCCATAGGGTTTAACTAAGATCGTTCCCAAAACAACAAGAAAAGAGAGCCTGATATCATCATAATGCAACATGGGTTTAAGATATGAAAGTACAAATTCAAAACATGAACTATGTAATTATTTTCAAACAAACTTCTAATTTACACCCTAAGCTAGCAAATATCTTCAAAGGCATTTTAACATAAATTATTAAGCTTATTCTAATAATACCAACCATATAACCTTGCAAATGTTTTAGTAGATATCAACTATACTCCTTCAAAATTTACCCATGACTTTAAGTACAAAGCTATGCTAATCATGTTTCAATCATTCATGTTTTAAGATATATGCAAAGTGAACTTTATTACGTCATTAGCAAGAAATCTAAACCTTGTAAAGCAAAGACAATCTCAAAGCTTCATGCTTGCATGACAACGCCTCCCCTTTTGGAAAGCCTTAGCAAAGAAGAGCCACTCATGTTTGAAATCTTATTTTCAAAAGTATGTAGAAATCATGCTTTCAAGTACATGTGTAAATGCTAGGCTCATGACCAAATTCCTATCCAAAATTGCGATGAAGAACATGGAAGATGATATGTAAAACTTTATGCTAAATATACTTTCAAAGCTCTAGACAATATTTGAACCAAATCAATAAGTATGGACATAAATCTCATAAATAAGAACCTACCCAAGAAAGCCGCTCTTTTTTTGGTCAGAACCACACTTGCAAGTCTCTAGATAGTATGTTAGAAATGCTTCAAATAAAGGATACTACCATACAAAGTTTCAATGCACGTCAAACAATTATGATCTCTTTCCAACGACATTTACAAATAACTTGGCGTACAACCTTTACAAAGTCACATAAAGCAAGATGGCAAGGAAATCATGATTTATACATTTGCTAGATTGAGCTCAACCAATTAATCCACACAAAACCTCTCATGATTCACAAAATGTTTCTTTTGGAAAAGTTGTTATTCAAAGAGACATTTAAAATGACAATTTAGCAATAAAAGATAAATGCTAGTTCACTACGTTTATTCCAGAAGGGTTTCAACCCTTGTACATCACATGAAATTCACACGTTGAGACAAAGATGTGTTATGATAGCTCAAACCTATCACTGACATAAGCTTAAGAAAAGGGCACCAATAAAACTCCTCATGAAAAACATCAATAGTAAGAGGGCATTAAGCTCTTCATTAGAGAAACTTTGAAGAAAACTTGACAAGCCTAGCGATGTTTAAAGTTACAAAGGACAATATAAAAAAAAAAGTTCATTCAACATTTAATTAAGTGGCTCCACATGTTTCATGAGTCTTCAACCAAATATCAAAAATTTCTCTTTGCGGACATTCCATCAAACACCTCATGTGCATGCTTTTTTCAAAGAAACAACATGGCTTCGTAATGTTCTACCACTCACGCCTAAAACTCTAGGAGATATAGCGCAAATCAAGAATAAATTTAAGGTATTAATTGCTCATTCAAAAACAACAAATCACCTTGTTTATAACACATGGAGCTACTCATGACGAGCAACAATCTTCCATTTTTTAAAAGGTACTAGAATATCATTTGGCACACAAATAAACACAATGAAACTAAACAAAATAGAATGCTAGGGAATACACTATCAAGCTCATCTTAACTGAAATCACATCATTTCAACTTCACTTTGATGAAGAAACGGATGAGGAGAAGAAAGCAGGTAAAGGAAGGAGATAAAGAATAAAAGAAAAAGAAAGAAGAAGAAGAAGGAGAGGGAGAATATACCTGCTGCTATGGAAGAAAGATGGTCGGCTAGAGGGGGAAGTCTTGGACTGATGTCGAGGCTGAGTCGGCCGGGAGAGAAAGAGGTGGAACGAAGAGCTCGGCGTCGGGCTCGGTCTTAGGAGGCGAAGCTGAGATCAGGGAGATCAGGGAAAATCGAGGAAGAATCATGCAACCAGGGCTGCTTCGGACAAGGGATAGGGCGTCGGGTTCCTTGCGAGTAGAGGAGGACGGGAGGAGAGGGGCTTCGGCTTGTGCTAGATCGGGAGGGAGAAGGCTCATCGCCAACTGGAGTAAGGGAGTTCGAGCTTGACCAGAGCTGGCGTTGGGATGGCTAGGGCTAGCGTCGGGATCGGTCTTGGAGGTCGGATCTAGGTTCGCTGCAGGAGTTCGATCCCAGCTGAGGTCGGACGGGCCTCGGCTTGGTCAGATTTCGCGAACTGGAGAAGGAGCGAGGATGCTCCTTCGTGCTTCTACCGACCGGAGAGAGAGAGCGAGAGAAAGACTAGTTCGGGTGTGTGAGAACTAGGGAGAAAACGAGAGAGAGAGAGAGGGATCGAGTGGAGAAGCCTTTCGACTTCTCCTCAGGCTCCGACCGAAGAGAGCACGGCCCAGAGAGGAATCCCAATCCCCCTCGATCTGGGAAGAGGAACCGAGAAGAGTCCATCCCCTCGACAGAGAGAAGGCCCGGGTACTCAATGCGACTGCGACAACGGTCGACTTCGAATTTCGGGGAAATCGGAGCCGTCGAAACAATTACCGGATTTAGGGAACGAATTCAAATTAAGCCAAAAGGTGTATTGGAATTTATTTAAACTAAAACGAGCTGGTCTGACTCAGATTTGGGCTGAAATCGGACTCAATTCGAAGTCAAAATCTAGGTCAATTTGGGTTCGAGACGGCTCGACCTAATCATGCCGACGAAATTGCACCCAAATCGACATCAATTTGAGTCAAATTGAACTCGATGCGATCAAAATAAATTAAATTGAGCGCAATCGAGTCTAATTGAAATCAATTTGAGTCGATTCGAGTTCAAATTGGGCTCGACGAGGACCGATTAAATCGATCGAAGATGCTCGAGAGTGCTTGAGCGAAAATCGAGGTCAACAAACGGACCCCCAACAGGTGCGGTGAACAACAAGTGAACCGTACGTGTTGGCGTTGACCTCCCTATCTCTAGGAAGATGCAACTCTAGGGTCAAGTAACAGAACAAGATCAACAATAAGAGAGCACCAAAGAAAGCGGCTCAACTATCTGCCCGACTAAAGTGGCAGAATAGGAGAAAGAGATCTCATGCTCACATGAGTAGAATTGAAACAAGCTCATAAAGGATCCAAAGGAAATTTAACAATCATCTAGAACAAATCTTCGCTCGGCCATAGGCCACGAAACAGCGAAGTTCCTACCCGACCATAGGTCTGTCGGTAGAAGAAAGGTCACCCGACCATCGGTCTGGCGGTGAAGAGAAACAGAAGTACACTCGCTCGGCCATAGGCCCCGAAACAGCGAGGTCCCTACCCGACCATAGGTCTGTCGGTAGAAGAACAGTCACCCGACCATAGGTCTGTCGGTGAAGAGGAAAAGAAACATCCTTGCTCGGCCATAGGCCCCGAAACAGCAAGGTTTCTACCCGACCATAGGTCTGTCGGTAGAAGAAAGGTCACCCGACCATAGGTCTGCCGGTGAAGAGAAACGGAAGTATACTCGCTCGGCCATAGGCCCCGAAACAGCGAGGTTTCTACCCGACCATAGGTCTGTCGGTAGAAGAAAGCGAAAACTCAACAACCCCCCAACAGGTAAAAGGAAGCAGGGGGAATGAAGAGGTGGTGAAGTGTACCCCCCAGGGACTCTGTCGGGTAACCAACCAAAAGCCCGATGTCCACCCGACCATAGGTCTGTCGATGGGACAAAACGGGAAGCTCAACATCTATCCAGCCATGGGTCTGGCGATAGAATGAAGAGGAAAGATCCACCTTTGCTCGGCCATAGGCCCCGAAACAGCAAAGTCTCTACCCGACCATAGGTCTGTCGGCAGAATAAAGGTAAGCTCAGCAATCACCCGACTATGGGTCTGTCGGTGAAGAAAGGGAGCACCCTCGCTCGGCCATAGGCCCCGAAACAGCGAGGTTCCTACCCGACCATAGGTCTGCCGGTAGGATAAAGCAGAAACTCGACAATCCCCCAACGCACACGTGCGTGGTGATGTGAGAAAAACGAAGAGGTAAGTAATTCCTCACCTAAGAAATCTCAAGCTCACATTTTAGTTACCACATGGTAGAGGACAAATCGTCGTGGCCATGAGTAATTCAAACATAAGTGAAATTTCTTTAGGTGAAATAGGAATCATACAACAACAAGCAAGAATAATTTTATATTAAAGAAGGGATATTAGAAGTGGCGACAGAACACGCTTGCCACTAAGAACCAACAACTACACCAAAGATCAATGATTACTAAAGGAACACTCAACTACCACCTGGCGCAGCTGCCGAGGTGATAAGGAGAGGACAAGAAACACTCTACTACCACCTGGCGCATATGCCAAGGTGATACAAAGAGAAAAGAACACTCTAATATCGTCCGGTGCATATGCCGCGGCGATAAGAAGAGGAAAAGAGTACGCTCTAACATCGTCGGGCGCATATGCCGCGGCGATGAAAAGAGAAAAGAACAACGCTCTAATATCGTCGGGCGCATATGACGCGGCGATAAAAAGAGGAAAGAAAACACTCTAATACCGCCGGGCGCATATGCCGCGACGATAAAAAGAGGAAGGGGTGGTGAGGAATGCCTCCCAGGGACTCTGTCGGGCTCTCTCTACCAGCAAAAGGGAACTCTACACTCTAATACCGTCGGGCGCATATGCCGCGGCGATAAGAAGAGGAAAGAACACCACTCTAATATCGTCGGGCGCATATGCCGCGACGATAAAAAGAGGCCAGAAAACACTCTAATACCGCCGGGCGCATATGCCGCGACGATCAGAAGAGGAAAGAACACTCTAATACCGCCGGGCGCATATGCCGCGACGATCAAAAGAGGAAAGAACACTCTAATACCGCCGGGCGCATATGCCGCGACGATCAGAAGAGGAAAGAACACTCTAATACCGTCGGGCGCATATGCCGCGACGATCAGAAGAGGAAGGGGTGGTGAGGAATGCCTCCCAGGGACTCTGTCGGGCTCTCTCAACCAACAAAGGGAACTCTACACTCTAATATCGTCGGGCGCATATGCCGCGGCGATAAGAAGAGGAAAGAACACCACTCTAATATCGTCGGGCGCATATGCCGCGGCGATAAAAAGAGGAAAGGAAACACTCTAATACCGCCGGGCGCATATGCCGCGACGATCAGAAGAGGAAAGAAAACACTCTAATACCGCCGGGCGCATATGCCGCGACGATCAGAAGAGGAAAGAACACTCTACTACCGCCGGGCGCATATGCCGCGACGATCAGAAGAGGAAAGAAAACACTCTAATACCGCCGGGCGCATATGCCGCGACGATCAGAAGAGGAAAGAACACTCTACTACCGCCGGGCGCATATGCCGCGACGATCAGAAGAGGAAAGGAAACACTCTAATACCGCCGGGCGCATATGCCGCGACGATCAGAAGAGGAAAGAACACTCTACTACCGCCGGGCGCATATGCCGCGACGATCAGAAGAGGAAAGAACACTCTACTACCGCCGGGCGCATATGCCGCGACGATCAGAAGAGGAAGGGGTGGTGAGGAATGCCTCCCAGGGACTCTGTCGGGCTCTCTCAACCAACAAAGGGAACTCTACACTCTAATATCGTCGGGCGCATATGCCGCGGCGATAAGAAGAGGAAAGAACACCACTCTAATATCGTCGGGCGCATATGCCGCGGCGATAAAAAAGAGGAAAGGAAACACTCTAATACCGCCGGGCGCATATGCCGCGACGATCAGAAGAGGAAAGAAAACACTCTAATACCGCCGGGCGCATATGCCGCGACGATCAGAAGAGGAAAGAACACTCTACTACCGCCGGGCGCATATGCCGCGACGATCAGAAGAGGAAAGAAAACACTCTAATACCGCCGGGCGCATATGCCGCGACGATCAGAAGAGGAAAGAACACTCTACTACCGCCGGGCGCATATGCCGCGACGATCAGAAGAGGAAAGAAAACACTCTAATACCGCCGGGCGCATATGCCGCGACGATCAGAAGAGGAAAGAACACTCTAATACCGCCGGGCGCATATGCCGCGACGATAAAAAGAGGAAAAGGGTACGCTCTAACATCGTCGGGCGCATATGCCGCGGCGATCAAAAGAGGAAAGAACAACACTCTAATATCGTCGGGCGCATATGCCGCGACGATAAAAAGAGGCCAGAGCTCCACAACCAACCAACGCTCATATGCGTGGTGCTGTGAGAAAGCCAAAGAAGTAATCCATCGTCCAAGAAATCTCAAACTTATACTTTAGTTACCACATGGTAGAGGACAAATCGTCGTGGCCATGAGTAATTAAAATACAAGTAGAATTTCCTTAGGTAAAATGGAATCATATACAACATGAAATAACCGACTGACGTATATCTCTCTAAACAAGGAGGAATATACAAACAGCCGAATGAAAATAATAGTCTCATGCTAAAGAAGGTATAATAGAAGTGGCGAAGGGACACACTTGCCACTAAGAATCATAATCATGTCAAAGCCAATGATTACAAAAGAAACCACAGTGGTAGCACCCATACTAATTGATGGGACCCTGTGAGAAATGCAAGAAACATTTATGCATCCAGAGAGATTGCACTTGCAGCTAAGGACAAAACCTCCATGAGAAATTATGTCACTAAAGGAAGAAATGGATTGACTTTCTACTAGAAGATCAAAATCCACTGAGAAAGGATGTTAACATCTTAAAGCAAGATGTACCACATCATGGGTGGGGAAAAATCACACCCTCTAAAGGAAAAGTTATAGTAAGAGAATTGAATATCATGTCATCTCCTAAGCAATCATAAAGAAGCCTTGAGGGAGATAATTTTGGAGGGACTTTGGGCTCTTGGAGTGTAGAACCGGGTTCCTCTTGTGATAAGGGCAACCGATTCTACTCAATTAAGAGTTTCCCTCTCTTTTAAAATCATTTTTTTTTTCACATTATGTTCACAGATATAGATCAAGTATACTGGAACATAAAGAGAGGAAAATTATTGGCTTTGATAACCCAGGCCATACTCGCCACATGAGTGAAACTGGGGAGAGAAATATCATAACAAAATTTATAGATGAATGAAATTTGTTTTATGATAGTGGGTTGACATCACCACAACTGACTAATATAGCTCAAAGATGGACCCAGTATCATATTCCATAGAGGTTCAAGTTAGTAGTTTTGATATCCCAGACTACACTTGAAGGTGACGAGTGAAATTGGGGATAGTCAACCCTCGAAGGGGACTGAAAAGGAGGTTTCATGCTACAACACCAGAGTGATTGGTGGGCATGAGTGCAAGTACAAACACCCTACGGCGTATTTACATACAACTACTAAGGATAATCTCATACTTTGCATGACCAACATCACGTGGTAGAGGACAAATCGTCGTGGCCACGGACTGTCGAAAAGTAGAAGAGATCCTTTGGAGTTATGTCCATACAGAGGGATACGTACAAGTAGCAGAAGAAGAATAACTATCGTATGGAGAATAATAGGAGAATGAAACTTATATAGGGACATTGGATCAACATCGTCACACCTGACTAACACAGGTGGGCATGGACCCAGTATCACCTATAGAAAGTGGATTTGAAATTATTGGTTTTGGTATCCCAGACCACGCTTGGAGTGACAAGCGAAACTGGGTAAAAGAACAACTCTCGAATCATGACTGATAGAAGAAAGGAATTTAAATAGGGATAATGGATCAACATCTCCGCACCTGACTAGCGTAGGTGGGCATGGACCCAGTATCACCTATAGAAAGTAGATTATAATTAGGGATATTGGATCAAACTCACCACACCTAACATAGGTGGGTATGGACCCAGTATCACCTATAGAAAGTAGATTTGAATTAGGGACATCGGGTCAACATAACCACACCTGATTAACTTAGGTAGGTATGGACCCAGTATCACCTCTTACAAAAGAGTTTGAACTATTGGTTTTGGTATCCCAGACCACGCTTGGAGTGACAAGCGAAACTGGATAGAACAATCTTTCACAAAGGAGAGACAAATCAAAAGGTTTTGTGCTAGCACCAAAATAATTTGTGTGCACAAATATAAGGACAAATATCCCTACAACATACTAGCATACTCCTTTAAGGATAGCCTTATACTCTTCGAAGCGAACATCGTGTGGTAGAGGACAAATCGTCGTGGCCACACAGACTGCCGAAAAGTAAAAATGATCCTTTCAAGGAATACAAATACAGAAGGATATTTATAGGAGGTAGGAAGGTTTGCTAGTCTGTAGCAAATAACTAGCACTAGTGAAAGGAGTGTCAGAAGATCCTTGACGGGAATCCTCGACTCTAACTCCACACATCTGACAAGGAATAAGTTGCTTGCTAGTAGTCTGACGTCGGAAGTCTCCTTCCTCGTCTGAACTACTATCAACAACTAATCCACCCTTAGGTATCAAGTACCTACGAAGGGTAAGAAGGTGCCGGGGTCTACTCGACAATCTCAGAGTGAGAGAGTCGAGTGAACACAAAACCCGACGGAAAGAAGGGAATTTGATAAGGTACGAAATGATCTAAAAGGCCAGAAGGAAAGGGACCAAAGCTAGGGGAAAGCCTAGCCAAGAAGGGAACCTAACTAAGAAAAAGACCCTATCTAAGAGTAGGATGAACCTAATCTAAAGAGCACTAAACCCGGAGTGCACACCAAAAGAGATAATATAACATCCGAAGATGGAGAGAGAAACCTGTCCCACCGTGGTCGCCAGAAATCTGTGGGTCTCCGAAAGGATTCTGCTCGTGTGGTTCGAATGCAAAGGGTACGATCACACTATCCCGAAGGACAAAATGGTCGTAGACCTTTACCATTGACACAAGCAGGCCGATGGAAGAGCAGATGGAGTTATAGATATGATTAGCCATGGAGGATAGCGGGTTTTCGCCTACGCACCTCGATGGATAATAACATCTATAACCCTAAATTCACGAGATTTCCCCCATTCGATACATCAGCTCGAATGAGGTTTATTTGATTGTGGGGATCGGTTTCCTACGGGCGCAAGCCCCCGTAGTTAATTACATCCTAAGCCTTGACTTAGGAAAACTCTCGATTAAGGATGTTAGATTATCTCCTCTAATGGGTTTAGTGCAAGGGAATTTTCTAGGCTTTCCTAATCAAAGAGGAAGAAGGTCCCAAATTGGCTTAATCAATCACACACGGTTCATTCAACATCCGGTCGGCTCGAAGAAGTGAAAACTAGAGAAAAGAAAGAGGAACAACGCACTCAGACATGCACGAGAGAAAGAGGGAGGTGGCGTCGTCTGTGTGACGCGGATGGGTAGGATTTATAGCCTCCGAAAGGATGGAGAGCTTACCCACCAATAAGGTGTGTTGGGGTACACTCGTACCCCTCACCTTTAGATCCTAAATCTATAAGAGATGTAGTGTTGTACACACAACACTAGCATCTACGACCTAGCTAATGCAATCTGGACTTATTCCTTACCTGAAAAAGGAAGCCAGCTAAAATCCTAGGCACAACCAACCGTCCAATATGTATGCAAGATGGGAGGACTCTATCCTAAAGAAGCAAGGATTTGAAACTCTGTAATATGCAGAGGAGTATATCTAGCGTCGTATGATGCATGAAACAAATGCATGAGTAAGAAAGATCCTTAGGTCCACTAATGCAATGTATGTATATAAAGTGCGTTGTGGAGAAAAGTGTGTAAGAACAGATGTATGCATGACATCCAGAGTACAGAAAAAAATAAATAAACACACCCTAAGGGTATCCTTCAGGCAAGATACCCGCACAGAAAATCATCAATCACGCCCACTTCGTGTGGGAAAACAACGATGCCCAATGGCATAAATAGGTGGCCTACTCGACAGGCCTAAATGACCCTAATGGTCTCTAAGGCTCACAGAAAAAAAAAAGAAAAGGGGAGGGGGGTATCGTACCCAAAACCGGAAAGGGCCAGAATCCTAGCAGAAAACCAACGATGCCCACTTCGTGTGGGAAAACAACGATGCCAACCGGCATAATAGGTGGCCTACTCTACAGGCCTAAATGACCCTAATGGTCTCTAGGGCTCACAGAAGGGGGAAAAGCTTTGACCTATAGGGCCAAAGCTTCGTCAGTGCACTAACCTATGGCTGACTACCTAAACATACTAGAATACCTATCAACAATATGTGTGTGGAGTGTAGCAGTTCCGATATGTAATTAAGAGTTTAAGTTGCAGAAGCCATACCTGATTGTGGCGCTGCCACTTACAAGCTTATGAGCAAATACTCCCCGATTGTGGCGCGGCCACTCAAAAGCCTCAAGCTAGCGAATTACCCCAATGTACCTCGCAAGACAAGTGAAAGAAAAATACAAAAATGAGCGTAGATGCCATTCAAAAAATAAATGCATGTAAGTAAGAATGTAACAAACAAGAAATCTAATAGTAACAATTATAAAGCATGTGTATGTAGTAAATATTGAATAACGAAAGAAAATGTCAGCCTAACCTAGGGTTAGAAGTCGTGTCCTAACCAAACAAGTCTAAGGTGTGTGTAGGCTGTGTAGTTTTGGATAGATCCTATGTAGGATGATTTAGTTAGAATTGTTTGTATTTGATTTGTTAGAAGGCAAAAAGGGAGATTTTAATTGAAGTTGAAATATTAATAATTTAGGATTAATTTTAGATATTTTGTTTTAGGATTTGATTGATTATCACCTTTGTTTCACACCGAGGCCGTGAGGTTTATTTCACCCTCCTTGGGGCTAACTTAATAGCCTCGTAGGCCTGGGTTACCCAGTGATAACCAATTTTTGTTGAATTATTTAGTTGGTTATAAATTAGAAAGAAAGATGAATTAGGTGGTTTATTATCAATTAGGGTTTGATTTAAGCCAGTTAAGAAATTAATTTTAAAGTTTTGTCACTCCATTGAATCCATTCGTGGCGTTGTGCCACCAGGCTCGAGGAACCAGCCTCCTTAGGACACTTAGCCCCGCAGCCCGGAGTAGTCCATCCAATAAACTTCATTTCTGGAGTGGTTGTTATGTATAAAGGGGTTTGTTTATTGATTTTAAAAGATTACTCTAAGGTTTGATATTTAGGAATCTATTATCCTAAGAAAGTTTGTTTCATATTTAATCTCCTAATTTTTGTCTACATCTTTTAAACCTTGGATTGGTTAGGGATTTATTATAAGATTAGTTAGATTTGATTTAGATGTATGTTTTAGATTTAGAATTCAATAATTGCAAATGTTAATAATAAGTTGATTAAGGATTAAAGTGTTTTAATAGGTTTTTAGAAATTAGGTTAAAATTGGTTAGTTGATTATTAGTGGATTAAGGGGAACTAAATCTAGGAGAACGTGTCACTAAGTTTATGTTTCGATGTCTCTATCCTGTAGGGAGCATGCATCCTAAGTCTATGTTATCTAAGACCCGGTCCTTAATTTTTGTCCTTATGTGTCACTAAAGTTGTAGGGATAAAAGGAGATTTTGTTTTCTAACCCTTAGGACTCTCATACATGTGTCACTAGGTTTAGGAATTTATAGCAAAGCAGCAAAAAGAGAAGAATGAAAAAATTACAAATAAAAGGGATGTAGGCATTGTTGTTATTGGACACACTTCGTAGAAGTCAAGTGTATCCTAGAATAGCAACAATGCCCTTTGCTGTTCCCATTCCAAATGAGGCACTTGATATTTTTTAAGACTTCTACCCGCAACACGCTACAAACAAATCTATATCTACTAATGGAATATAAATTCCCAACTATAAATCCAAAGTAAGAGTTTTCTTTTGTTTTGTATTTCTCTCAAAAATTCCATACCTCTTCTCTGTGAAAGCTAATGTTAAAGGAATCTAAACCAGACAAGTGAGTAATACCCTATTCCCAAAAAGACACTAGAGGTTTTCTAACTCCAAGCTCTCTAAGATTCCAAACTCCAAAAAATCCATCCTATGGAAAGAGACTCTAAAAGGGTCTAACTCAAAACTTCCTAAAGTCTAAACCTCCAATGTTCATCCTTAGCCATAACCACTAAAAGAATTTGATTCAAATAGGAAAGCATTAACTATTCCCCAAAGGATACTAAGAGATCCTACTACACAAGTTCAATCATAAAGTCATACCTCTTGAAATAGCTTGCTACGACTTTTCCAATGGGCTACTACGCGAAACCTCCTCAAAAGCTATCTACCAAAATTCCTTTTTTGTCACAAAATCCTACCCAAATAACCACTAATCAAGTGCCTCTCCTCTCATTTGGAGTGGGGTAGAAAACATAAAGCTTTCCAACGAGAAAGTTTTATAAAGAAAACTTCTCATTGTAAAGCACCCATAAAATTCGTCGCATAAAACAAATCCAAAGCCACTAAAAAAAAAATCATTCCAACCAAAGCAAAACAAGACATCTTTCAATCAGAAACGACTTTCCAAATTAGCTACACAAAGCGACTCGAAAGAAAACTTCAATAAAAGCAAAGAGAAAACATTCGCAAAACTCTCTAAATATAAGACAACTCATAAGACTCTTCAAAAGAAACTCAAATGTCATTAGTTAGCGATGGCAAATAAACAACTACAATATCTCAACAAATATGGATGAAAACAAGACTCAATTTTATAAGAATATATTTTAAACTTATTCCAACCATTTATATGAAATGTAAAGAAACGATATCATGCTCAGAAAGTTTTCGGATATTCATTGCTAATAATTGCATCCATAGGGTTTAACTAAGATCGTTCCCAAAACAACAAGAAAAGAGAGCCTGATATCATCATAATGCAACATGGGTTTAAGATATGAAAGTACAAATTCAAAACATGAACTATGTAATTATTTTCAAACAAACTTCTAATTTACACCCTAAGCTAGCAAATATCTTCAAAGGCATTTTAACATAAATTATTAAGCTTATTCTAATAATACCAACCATATAACCTTGCAAATGTTTTAGTAGATATCAACTATACTCCTTCAAAATTTACCCATGACTTTAAGTACAAAGCTATGCTAATCATGTTTCAATCATTCATGTTTTAAGATATATGCAAAGTGAACTTTATTACGTCATTAGCAAGAAATCTAAACCTTGTAAAGCAAAGACAATCTCAAAGCTTCATGCTTGCATGACAACGCCTCCCCTTTTGGAAAGCCTTAGCAAAGAAGAGCCACTCATGTTTGAAATCTTATTTTCAAAAGTATGTAGAAATCATGCTTTCAAGTACATGTGTAAATGCTAGGCTCATGACCAAATTCCTATCCAAAATTGCGATGAAGAACATGGAAGATGATATGTAAAACTTTATGCTAAATATACTTTCAAAGCTCTAGACAATATTTGAACCAAATCAATAAGTATGGACATAAATCTCATAAATAAGAACCTACCCAAGAAAGCCGCTCTTTTTTTGGTCAGAACCACACTTGCAAGTCTCTAGATAGTATGTTAGAAATGCTTCAAATAAAGGATACTACCATACAAAGTTTCAATGCACGTCAAACAATTATGATCTCTTTCCAACGACATTTACAAATAACTTGGCGTACAACCTTTACAAAGTCACATAAAGCAAGATGGCAAGGAAATCATGATTTATACATTTGCTAGATTGAGCTCAACCAATTAATCCACACAAAACCTCTCATGATTCACAAAATGTTTCTTTTGGAAAAGTTGTTATTCAAAGAGACATTTAAAATGACAATTTAGCAATAAAAGATAAATGCTAGTTCACTACGTTTATTCCAGAAGGGTTTCAACCCTTGTACATCACATGAAATTCACACGTTGAGACAAAGATGTGTTATGATAGCTCAAACCTATCACTGACATAAGCTTAAGAAAAGGGCACCAATAAAACTCCTCATGAAAAACATCAATAGTAAGAGGGCATTAAGCTCTTCATTAGAGAAACTTTGAAGAAAACTTGACAAGCCTAGCGATGTTTAAAGTTACAAAGGACAATATAAAAAAAAAAGTTCATTCAACATTTAATTAAGTGGCTCCACATGTTTCATGAGTCTTCAACCAAATATCAAAAATTTCTCTTTGCGGACATTCCATCAAACACCTCATGTGCATGCTTTTTTCAAAGAAACAACATGGCTTCGTAATGTTCTACCACTCACGCCTAAAACTCTAGGAGATATAGCGCAAATCAAGAATAAATTTAAGGTATTAATTGCTCATTCAAAAACAACAAATCACCTTGTTTATAACACATGGAGCTACTCATGACGAGCAACAATCTTCCATTTTTTAAAAGGTACTAGAATATCATTTGGCACACAAATAAACACAATGAAACTAAACAAAATAGAATGCTAGGGAATACACTATCAAGCTCATCTTAACTGAAATCACATCATTTCAACTTCACTTTGATGAAGAAACGGATGAGGAGAAGAAAGCAGGTAAAGGAAGGAGATAAAGAATAAAAGAAAAAGAAAGAAGAAGAAGAAGGAGAGGGAGAATATACCTGCTGCTATGGAAGAAAGATGGTCGGCTAGAGGGGGAAGTCTTGGACTGATGTCGAGGCTGAGTCGGCCGGGAGAGAAAGAGGTGGAACGAAGAGCTCGGCGTCGGGCTCGGTCTTAGGAGGCGAAGCTGAGATCAGGGAGATCAGGGAAAATCGAGGAAGAATCATGCAACCAGGGCTGCTTCGGACAAGGGATAGGGCGTCGGGTTCCTTGCGAGTAGAGGAGGACGGGAGGAGAGGGGCTTCGGCTTGTGCTAGATCGGGAGGGAGAAGGCTCATCGCCAACTGGAGTAAGGGAGTTCGAGCTTGACCAGAGCTGGCGTTGGGATGGCTAGGGCTAGCGTCGGGATCGGTCTTGGAGGTCGGATCTAGGTTCGCTGCAGGAGTTCGATCCCAGCTGAGGTCGGACGGGCCTCGGCTTGGTCAGATTTCGCGAACTGGAGAAGGAGCGAGGATGCTCCTTCGTGCTTCTACCGACCGGAGAGAGAGAGCGAGAGAAAGACTAGTTCGGGTGTGTGAGAACTAGGGAGAAAACGAGAGAGAGAGAGAGGGATCGAGTGGAGAAGCCTTTCGACTTCTCCTCAGGCTCCGACCGAAGAGAGCACGGCCCAGAGAGGAATCCCAATCCCCCTCGATCTGGGAAGAGGAACCGAGAAGAGTCCATCCCCCTCGACAGAGAGAAGGCCCGGGTACTCAATGCGACTGCGACAACGGTCGACTTCGAATTTCGGGGAAATCGGAGCCGTCGAAACAATTACCGGATTTAGGGAACGAATTCAAATTAAGCCAAAAGGTGTATTGGAATTTATTTAAACTAAAACGAGCTGGTCTGACTCAGATTTGGGCTGAAATCGGACTCAATTCGAAGTCAAAATCTAGGTCAATTTGGGTTCGAGACGGCTCGACCTAATCATGCCGACGAAATTGCACCCAAATCGACATCAATTTGAGTCAAATTGAACTCGATGCGATCAAAATAAATTAAATTGAGCGCAATCGAGTCTAATTGAAATCAATTTGAGTCGATTCGAGTTCAAATTGGGCTCGACGAGGACCGATTAAATCGATCGAAGATGCTCGAGAGTGCTTGAGCGAAAATCGAGGTCAACAAAATTATAATGATTGACCATGTCAAGTTACCATTAAATTTGATCAACTGATATTATACATTAAAAAAAATTTATAAGGTTGGATGTATTCTATAGATAAGTCGCCCCTCTCTTTAATGACATGTTAAGATAAAGGCAAATAGAGTTAATGGGAGATCTATCAAAGGTTCCCTAAAATATACTTTGGAAAGATGATTTCCATCTCTAAAAAATAAAAAGATTTTTAAAAGGATTTCAACTAAAGAAGAATTTGTATCACACTAATCTTATAGCAAATGTAAAATTTTTGGTGCCCATCTTAACATGATTTCCATCATGATATCTAGACATAATTATATATTTAATATTATATCGTTTATTCGTTTAGGAGTGATTTGCTTATTTGACGAATGAGTCATATATAGCAAAAACTATTTGTGATCATCAAACACCCCAATTCATAGCCTTCTCTCATAGAAAAAAGAATCCTCTATCATAAAATAAAAATTTTTATATTTATAACAACACATGCATAACTCTATTTATCATATTTGATATTTCACAAAAAATCGTCTTGATCAAGCATGAATACTGAGGTATATTCTAATTGGCAACTTTCAAAAGTAAATATGAGACCATTTGAACTCTAATTTCAGCAAACTTATAGCCAAATTAAATCTCTCAGTGAGACGAACCAAACAACAGCATAATCAGTCCAATCCAAGCCCAAATGGGCTCAAATCAATGGCTTAAAGTATATTTAGAAACTCCAAAGCATTATTTGGGTGTCCAAATATGACATACTTATAGTTGAATCGAGTGGATCGACGAGACGAATCCAATGAGCCCAAGATCGCTTAATTTTGATATCACTAAAGCATATAATTACTAAATAAACACTCTATGATCGAGAGAATCAATACGAGCCGTCCGATGGAGCACTCCAAAATTACTATGGGTCTTCTTCATATTTACGAAGCATGACCCTCTCAGTCACTTCGACCTCCGTCACCCGCCAATATTGTCCCTTCGACCATTGTTGCCTGCCGATTACGGCCCCTTCGGCCTTCATCGCCGCCGACTACAGTCCCTCTGACCATCATTGTCTGTCGACTACAGTCCATTCAACCTCTGTCGCCCGACTATGATACTAACGACTAAATGAACATGACAACACTCTTGAGAACAACTATTATGTCATTTGAATTTTCTAACGTCAACTATATAATGTGCTAAATAATATTAATATTGAGTCAAGACCTTTTCCTAAGGACATTATTTGTAATCAACAACAAACACTAGTGGATTCATTTCAACTGAGCAAGCCCCCTTGATTTTTTTCATATTTCAATATTTTTCACGTAAAATTTATGGTATCTTTTATGACTCTTACATCTCTCTCCCTTTATTTATCTATATGTTGTATCTTCATTAAAAACTAAAACGTTAAACTTTTTATCTCTCCACGTTTGTAAATGTTCAAGCCCCCAACAAAATTAATTTTATCTCGTCAATATTTCCTTCATGTTTCCCATACCTCACCACTTTTTCTTCTCCAAATGGCTTAGACAGTCCATCCCTCTTCTACTCTTCCTAAAGGTTTAAGCCCTATCCTCCTTTAATGATTAATCTTAAGAAGACTTAAGAAAATTAGCTGCATATTTATTATTATGTCTGGATCAATAATTATCATATAGGGCTAAATTTTTAATGATAAAAATAAAGGTAAAATTTTTATAACTAGAGAAGGAAGAAAATTACCATTAAACAAAAATTTGATCATATCATTTTGATTTTTTTTTTTCAGTGTCTCATGACATGCCAAAGATATACAATTTATAAATATAAATGATGAATGAGGTATTAAAATTCAACTTAAGTGATCAAATGATCACCTATATGAAATTAAAGGACCAAAACTAATATATACTATATTTATCTTATTTAAAAAAAATTAAAGATGAACAACTAAATATTCCAAAATAGTTCAACCTTACAAGAAAATTGACAATGACATGCAATATCTCAAAGCATGCTAAGAATTAGAAGTTCAATTAATAATGCCAATACTAACAAATAAAGTTGGATATTAAGGCTTCGTTTGGATAAGTTTTCTTACTGCTTTATAAAGAAATTATTTAGTGCAAAAAATTCTAATTTAAAAAAATTTTGTAGTTAAAAACTGTTTCATAAAACATTAAGAAAGTCATCTCAAATGAAGACTAAGGGTTCATTTGGAACGGCTTTTTTTCTACATCTTAAAACATTTTCTTAGTGCAAAATTTTGTACTAGAAATATGCTTTAAGAAGCAGAAAAAAGCTATCTCAAACCAAGTCTGCTTTCTTGCTACTTCTTAAAGCAGTTTTTTTTTGTAAAAAATTAAAATTTTTATAAAAAAAATTGCTTTAATTAGCAAGCTGTCCCAAATGACTAAGAATATCTGGATTTTAATAGTACAATTAATCTAATAAAAATGAAAGGAGGCTTTGTATGTCAAAGTCCATGCTTACAAAACCATTACTTTCCAAAAAGAAGCATAAAATAGGGAAATTATAATATTAAAAAATTCTTGAATTAAGGCATGTTTAGTGAGATATTATTACTAAACTAATGATTTAATAAGACATTACGTGTCCTCTTTTGACAATGGTTGTAGCATTAATTGCTTAATCTATTTGTTTATTTTTAACAATAATTAGAACTTAACCTTATCAAAGATGGATGTTAATTAAGGGTTGAACTATGCTTCAAAAAAGTAATTAAAACTTAACTAAAGCGCATTATAAGAAGATTAGAGATTTGTTGACCTGTGAGCATTCGATGTTTTCAAACGCGATGAGAATGTTATTAACTTAAATTAATTAATCTTGTTAAGAGTTTGGTCAATCCAAGAAATAACTTTAATCATGGGGATGTTGAATATTTAAATTAGGTAAAATTAATAGAAATTTGAACTTGATTTAGATTGTCAAATTAAAGTTTGTTATGATCGCCGTAGAGATGTAAATGACTCGAGTCAGAGCTGAGTTTGAGTCACCTGCAGCTTTAGCTTGAGCTCGAGTTTGAGCTTGATTAATTAATCGAATTTGAGCTCGAGCTTAATTGAACCAGTTTGAATCGACGCATTTCTTATAAAAAAAAGAAAATGATTATGATTCAAGGAATTAATATATTAAAATGTTAAAAGAAAAAAAAAATAAAATAAAATTAAAATGTTAAAAGAAATGATACATTAAAAAAAACAAAATAATAAATAATCATTAATTTGATATAAGCTGGAAACAAATTTAATTTTTAAATATTTTAAATAAATTTATGCTTAAATATTTAAATTTTAATATATTTTATATTAATATTTTTTAACAATCCGACTAGTGAGCCTTCGGTCGAGCTAGGATTAGCTCAAATTTGTTTTATTAGCTCATCAAATTCGGCTCACAAGCCACTTATCGAGCTGATTCATGAGTCGACGGACTTGACTCACTTACAGCTCTAATCGCATGGTTAATTAGTGTGCTGTTTGTGGTTATTATTGGTAAACATAATTGATCTAAAATTAAATATTTGACCAAAAAATATATAAATAATCAAACTTATAAGGAAAAATAAGGAAAGCTGCTATTGTTGACACTAACGTACAGGCTGGTAATCACTCTCAAAACTTCTAGAATGGAAGTCAATGATAGCGCCCCAATAATTAGTAAAGTAGCCAACAAATCTCACATATTTATTATAAGTTGAGCCGTCTTAGTTATGACTTTGATAAACATTGTGTTAATATACATAAATATTTAAATTCAATTCAATATTTCATTTCAGGCTTCATTTGAGACAACTTTTTTGCTGCTTTAAAGTAATAAAAATAATATTTTGTAACACCAATAACAGGCTAACATATTGCATCACCATTAGTACAATAACATGTTGCGACATATCTAACTTGTACATTCAGTCAAATTTTAGCAATAGTAAAAACCGCTGCTTATACCTCTATATAGCAGCGGTTACCAAACTGTCACAACTAACTGCTGAGGAAATCTCATATTTTTTGTAATGATGTCACTTATAAAGAATTAAAAATAATTGTATTAGTAAGGAATTAAAAATATTTTTTGGTAGTGATTTGAGATGATGTGAAATATATGATGATTCATAGGATGTGTTGTAATTGTGTTATGAACTTATGATGCATCTTGAACATACACAAAATAGTCAAAAAAATTATATTTAGAGTGCAATAAAATGGACGACCAAAAAATAGAGACAAAAAGAAAATGGTCTTTAATTGACTAAAATCTCTTGTAATAAAGACAAAAAAAGAAAATATACCTATAGAGCACACATTTCACAACTAAGTTACACAAACAAAAAAGATAAAGCAAGGTAGAAAGAAGCCAAACCCAAAAATAAGCCCAAGCTTAGATAGACTTTAGGAACCATTAGAAACCACCAAGAAAAACTTGCAAAAAATAAGAGAGGTCCAATAATAATACCATCGAAGGCATATGAAAATAAAAATCGGCTACACACATCCATAGTACATCAACAATAGGCTTCATGAGACTAGAGCACAAAAGAAAAGTTTAATAGAAACATAGAATTACAATCAGGGGCGGAACCCCATGTAACCAGGGGGGCAATTACCCCCCCCCCCCCCCACTCAAAAAAAAAAAAAAAAAAATTATATAGGAGATTAAAAAATCCTTTTTGCCCCTTCTAAAAAATCAATTTTGCCCCTCTAAAAAGCCTCTTTGCACCTACCTGCCATTGATGACATCCTCTTTACATTTGAGCCATTTGATTCTAAAAGCTTGATTCATCTCTACCATAAATTATATTTTCTACTTTATCTTCTCCCAATGAATATATATTCTCTATTTTTTAATTGCTATGAAAATGGATAGAAATGATAGCTCATTTTTCTATGCAATAACTTTAGTTTAGAAATACTTTTTGAAAGTGAGACAATTAGTGCAAAAAAAAAATCTATAGGATTTGATTAAAAATATCAATTATGTATATATATTTTTTCTGTTCTTTCAATATTTTTTTTAAACTTTTTTTGTGGCTGAAAATATGGTGATGATTTTGATATACATTTTCTTTGCATTTGGAAGCTAAAAAAAATTTAGGTCAAATATAAAGCTTAAAAAAAAACTAAAATAATTTTTCATAAAATTATATTATATATATATATATATATATATATATATAATATATATATATATATATATATATATATATATATATATATATATATATATATATATATATATATATATATATATATATATATATATATATATATATAATTATTTTTATTTTTTATTTAATTTGCCCCCCTCAAAATTAGGGCTGGTTCCGCCCCTGATTACAATAAAAATATCAATCTAAAGGGAAAGAAAGACCAGTAAAAGATATCAGAAAAAAGAATGTTAAAAGAGGAGAAGCACAAGATCATAATAATAAGAGATATTTTTCATTCAATCACAAAAGATAATCTCCAAAATGCAAAAATAATATTCTCCATACATACAATAGAAGCAATTCACCATTCAAAAATTTAATAGGAATCATAGAGGAATTGAAAACAATCCAGCCCACTGCCACTGAAAAATCTAACATAACACTACATGAAAAACGACGATTACCGGCGGTCATGACCAGCGGTTATATGACCGCCGGTATTACCGGCGGTTTGCCGATGGTGTGGCCGCCGGTGGATTACCGGCGGCCTAACAGGTGGTTTTGTAACGTTAAGCCGTCGGCAATAGCGACGGTCCTGGAACCGCCGGCTAAACACCCTGATGTCAAATTTACCGGCGATGGAGACCGCCGTTGATAAGTGATGCCAATACCGGCGGTCGTGCCCTAAAATTAACAGGCCCGAGCCTCGCATTTCATTTCTATTCTTTCCTTCTCTCTCTTCGGACGAGTTCTGCCGTCGCCTTCCCCCGCCTCTCGCTCGATCGAGCGCACTGTCTTGCCGCCGACGACCTGTCACGACCCAACCCGACCGGGACGGATCCCGCTCGCATCGGGCCGCGACGGAACTTTCTAAAATCCAGGATCTAGTTTTGGAATTTGTTTCAGAACTTTCTTCCAAGTATTAAATAGACAGAAAAACATAGAGCTACTATAAACATCCAAATGCAGAAAGATTCATCTATCATTTCTTTCCTCAAAATAATCATATACCGATACAGTGCATGGCTTCAGACAGAAATAATAGAACAGAACAGAAAAGCCATGACTATACAAAAATCAAAATTATCAAGTACCTAATCACAGATCAGACTCAGAACGTCTAGTCCAAGACTTCCTTCCCTTTCCCAGAACCTAAAAACCACGCAGAAAGCAAGGATGAGCTAACATCTCAGCAAGACATCAATCACTAATCCAAATCTTCAGAAATCCACATCAGAAAACATATCAGAAAAGTATCCGTACAGAAATCAAACAGTCGTACAGAAATCATATAACAGACAGAACAGATAACAGCTCAATTCAGACATCAAACATCAGATACGAAAAACTGAAGTCATATCAAAATCCAAGTTCAGAACAGAGATCACAAAGCTTCAGAATCGTACAGAAATACATCAGAAATAATCACATTACAACTTTACAGAACAGATAATTTCAGAACAGAACTTCCTTCTAGATGTCAGAACTTCCCCTCTTCCCCTTATGGCTCCCTTTTTGTGCATATAGCACCAGAACTTCCCCTTATAGCTCCCTTTTTGTGCATATAGCACCAGAATTGAACAGATATACAGAATTTCAGATTTCAGAACTTCCAGAACTTCCACTTATGTCTCCCTTCCCGGACCCAGACAAAGGAATCACATAAGAGTCCGGCCCCTTATAACTCCCTTCTGATAGCAAAAGCACATCAAACATTCAAATCATCTTATTTCAGAAAATTCAGAAATCGTACGAAAATCCAGCGGCATAATGGCAGTGTACGGAATTTACACAAAATACACAGATTCAGAATTTTACCAAATTACCACAGAACATTCACAACAGAATTACAAGACTTTCATTGTACTGACAAAATATTTTTCAACATCCTGATAATTTGCAGTTCAATTAAAACACCACGGAATCCAAAATATCCGGTAAAAATCTTCCAGAAAATACTCAAAATGTACACAATTATCATCTCAGAAACATACCAAAAGTTACGCGGTAAAACCTGAAGCAGTAGAAAATAACACACGAAATTTGCTAACGGAAATAAAATCCAGAACAGAAAAGCCGTCAAAATCTACGTTTCTGAAAATTGAGAAAGGCGGAATGTGCCTTACCTCGAGTCGGTCAACTTCTCTAACTACAGCAATAGACGAAAACAGACCAGAGTCGCCCAAAAAACATTTTTTTCTTCTTTTCCTTCGTTTTTCTCTCTTCTGGACGTCCTTTTCTTTTTAAAATATCTTATTTCCTTATATATCAAGACTGATCATACCGGACGATCGCAACTTTGTCCCGGACGATTTAGGCTCTGGGCGAATTTTGTCCAAACGAAATTAAATAGCGTCCCTGACGACTTGCTCTCGGGAAAATTTTCGTCCAAACGATCCAAATTTCATCCAGAGGAACCATGCAGCCAGAAATGTTTTCCTGCACAACCTATACCGATCGTCCCGGACGATCCAACTTCGTCCGGACGAACCTGGGAGGAAAAATGGTTTTTACAATCTCCCCAACTTCAGAAAAATGTCGTCCTCGACATTGCCAAACCAAAACTCAATCAGAAAAGATATAGATATGCTTGCCTCATGTCCGACTCCTTCTCCTAAGTCGCTTCCCATGCTGTTCGGTGCTTCCACTGAACTTTAAGCATAGGAATCTGTTTACTTCTTAACTTGCGTACATCATAGGCCAAAATCAACTCAGGTTCTTTTTTGTACTGTAGATTCTCCTGAATCTCAATCTCATCAGCAAACAACTTCTTGTCAGAATCAGATATCCACTTTCTCAAAGTAGATACGTGAAAAACATTATGCACATCAGACAGCTGATCGGATAACAGCAATTTATAAGCAGACTTTTCAATCCTTTCAATAATCTCAAAAGGACCGACATACCTTGGACTGAGCTTGCTCATTCTACCAAATCTGCTCACACCTTTCATCGGACTGGTTTTGACATACACAAAGTCACCAACCTGAAATTCTACAAATTTATGCTTCTAATTGTAATACTTCTGTTGTCGATCTTGTGCAGCTTTCAATCTTTCTTTAATCAAATTGATTTTCATAACAGTTTCATCTACAAATGTAGCATCCATTTCTTGTTTATCTCCTACCTCAGTCAGAGTCAACGGAGTTCTACACTTCCTGCAATACAGAGCTTCGTAAGGTGCCATACTAATACTGGACTGAAAACTGTTATTATAAGCAAATTCGATCAAAGGGATGTGATCTTCCCAACTTCCTCCAAAATCCAAGACACATAACCTCAGAAGATCTTCCTGTACCTGGATAGTCCTCTCAGACTGTCCGTCAGTCTGCGGATGAAAAGCCATACTGAAATGCAAGCTCGTATCCAATCCTTGCTGAATACTCTTCCAAAGTCTGGAAGTAAATCGTCTATCTCGATCAGATACAATCACTTTAGGCACACCATGTAATCTAACAATTTCCTTCACATATACCTCTGCAAACTTATCCACCGGATCTGTCTGCCTGATCAGAAGAAAATGTGCAGACTTCGTTAATCGATCCACAATCACCCAGATGACATCATGTCCTTGCCTAGATCAAGGGAAACTCATAGCAAAGTCCATCGTTACCTCCTCCCACTTCCACTCAGGGATAGGCAACGACTGCAAAAGATCTCCTGGTCGCTGATGCTCTGCCTTCACTAACTGACAGGCTTCGCATTTCGCAATAAAATCTGCTACATCCTTTTTCATTCTAGGCCACAAGAACAAACTCTTCATGTCTCCGTACATCTTGCCACTTTCCAGATGAATCATATAGCCTGAATGATGTTATTCGTACAGAATCTCTTTCCTCAAATCTCCAAACACAGGAATCCACAATCTGTTCTTGCAAAAGATAATACCAGAATCAGAAATTCGTAGTTCAGGTTTCTTACCAGATTCAATCTGAGCAATCAACTTCAAGTAGTCGGAATCTGACTTCTGAGCTTCCTGAATCCTTTCTTTTAGGGAAAACTGAATATTCATCTGAGTCAAAACACCAGAATCCATACCAGTAGAGGAAATCACCTCTAAATGTAATCTTTCTATATCTCGCATCAGATACTCATCAGAAGTGAGCTGAATACCTGATAATCCAGAAGACTTCATGCTCAAAGCATCGGCTACCACATTAGCCTTACCAGGCTGATACTGAATCATCAGGTCGTAGTCCTTTATCAACTCAAGCCACCTTCTTTGCCTCAGATTCAAATCCTTCTGAGTGAATATATATTTTAAACTCTTATGATCTGTAAAGATCTCACACCGGATGCCATACAAGTAGTGACGTCATATCTTCAAAGCAAAAACAACTGCAACCAATTTCAAATCATGCGTCGGGTAATTCTTTTCATGTGGTTTCAACTACCGAGAAGCATAAGCTATTACCCTACCATGCTGCATCAGAACATAGCCCAAACCTCTCAGTGAAGCATCATTGAATACTTGAAATCCTTCCGTACCTGACGGAAGTGCTAACACAGGAGCAGGTGTCAAACAATTCTTCAACTTCTGAAAACCAGCTTCACACTCCGGTGTCTAGACAAAAGCTACTGACTTCTGAGTCAGTTTCGTCAAAGGCTAAGAAATTTGGGAAAATTCTTTCACAAATTTTCTATAGTATCCAACCATGCCTAAGAAACTACGTACCTCAAATACCGTAGTAGGTCTTGGCCAATCAGTAACAGTTTGAATCTTCTGGGGATCAACAGAAATACCTTCACCGCTCACCACATGCCCCAAAAAAGAAATGCTTTTCAGCCAGAATTCACACTTGAAAAACTTAGCATACAACTGATGCTGTCTCAAAGTTTCCAACACAATGCTCAAATGTCTTGCATGATCTTGCTCAGAAGCAGAATACACCAGAATATCATCGATGAAGATGATCACAAACTGATCCAAATACTCCCTGAACACTCTGTTCATCAGATCCATAAAAATAGCAGGTGCATTGATTACCCCAAAAGGCATAACCAAAACTCGTAGTGTCTGTATCAAGTACAGAAAGTTATCTTCAACACATCAGCTTCCTTCACCTTCACCTGATAATATCCAGATCTCAAATTAATCTTCAAAAATACAGAAGAACCAGAAAGCTGATCAAATAAGTCATCAATCCGTGGTAATGGATACTTGTTCTTGATCGTGACTTTATTCAAAGCTTTGTAATCAACACACATACGGAGTGTTCCGTCCTTCTTCTTCACAAACAGTACAGGTGCTCCCCAAGGAGAAACACTAGGACGAACAAATCCTCTATCCACCAACTCCTGAAGCTGAACTTTCAACTCAGAAAGTTCTTTCGGTGCCATCCTGTACGGAGCTTTAGATACCCGAGCTGTACCCGGAAAAATATCAATAGAGAACTCAACATCTCTATCCGGAGGTAAACTAACCAACTCTTCAGAAAAAATATCAGAAAACTACCGTACAACCGGTATATCAAAAAGAGAACCCACATCTATGTTCATATCCCGTACAGAAGCCAAAAATACCGGACAACCCTTATTCCACATTCTTCTGACTTCCAATACAGAAATCAAACAGGATAGAACACCTCGTAATCCTTGAAATACACATCTTTCTCTATCCATAAGCAAGCTCACTTGCTTCTTCAAACAGTCAATCTGAGCCTCATACAGACTCAGTCAATCCATACCTAAAATCACATCATAAGAAGAAATCGGCAACAACATCAAACTCGATTTCCACTACTTGCAAGAAATATCAATCTCACAAAAATAAAACTTCCGGGCGATCAAATTGCTTCCATCCAGCAAAATAACGGAAAGAGAATCCGGTAGCAAAATAGAATCCAGATGCAAAACATCAAAACAACGCTCGAAAAGAAACGAGTGACTGGCTCCAGAATCAAACAAAACACGACAGGGATGATCAGAAATATAAATCGTACCTGTCATCACATCCGGAGCATCTCGAGCCTCCTGCTGACTCAAACTGTACACACGAGGCTGAACTGGAGCTGGAGCTACTGAACCACTAGGCTCCCGCTGACTAACAGTATGTGGTCTCCGTTCCAAAGAACTCGACCCACCACCTCTACTAGAGGATCCTGCAGTCACAGTACGTGGAGGAACAGTCCTCGGTCGTCCTACTGAACCAACAGGTCTACTATCAGATCGAAACTCAGATCGTCTATCAAATCCAGCCTGTGGACACTCTGCAATCCGATGTCCTGGCTTACCACATCTGAAGCACTGACCAGTCATCCTGTAGCACTGGCCAAAATATCGTCGTCCATAACTTTGGCACACAGGTGCCCCAGTGACAGATCCAGAACTGGTCGTACTGGTAGTGGAAGTACCAGAAAATCCTGACTGTCCACTCCTCCTAGAGTCTCCGGAAACAAATCTCCTCTTGCTAGAGGAACCACTGCTAGAAGTATCACCCCCGAACCTCTTCCTACTCGC
Source organism: Dendrobium nobile (assembly GCA_022539455.1). Lineage (NCBI taxonomy): Eukaryota > Viridiplantae > Streptophyta > Magnoliopsida > Asparagales > Orchidaceae > Dendrobium > Dendrobium nobile. Next base: position 8,078,917 of record CM039719.1, on the reverse strand, counting down.
AGTCCACTGCTGCTGAGTAGCCATCAGATCATTCTCTATCAAACGAGCTCTCTCCACAAGCTCAGAGAAATCAGAAATGTGAAATGGTACTAGGGGCTGTCTTAGACTATCTCGTAGTCCCCTCAGAAATCGATAGCACTTCTCAGTAGAAGTACTCACCAACTGCGGAGCATATCGGGCCAAGGCAGTAAACTCTGCCTCATACTGCATCACAGTCCTGCTCCCCTGAACTAGTCTCATAAAAGTCTCCTGCATCTGCTATCGTGCAGAAGGAGGTACTAACCACGATCGGAAAACCTCAGAAAATTCTTCTCAAGTAATTAAAGAATTTAGCTTCCTTTGGAATTTTGCTTCCTGCTGGCCTATCCACCAGTGCTCTGCTTCCCCATCCAATAGAAAAACTGCCAACGGTACCTTCCCGTCCGACGGACACTGCATACCGTCAAAAGTCTTCTCCAACCTCCTCAACCACTCTTCAGCTCCTCTGGGCTCAACAGTGCCCTCAAACCTTGGAGGTTTCAATCTCAGAAACATCTGCATATGTTTATCTATGTCCTCAAATCGAATAGTAGAGGCTTTACTCTGAGTCTCGCTCATCATCTGAGCAACCAATGTAGCAAACTGAGAAAGTGTATCAGAACCAACCACTGGGATAGTACTGCCCACTAGAGCTGCCTGACTAGCACTCTACCAATCTGTCATATCTGGGTCTGGCAGATCCATAAGTACATAGAAAACTAGGCACAAAAGCAACACAATAAAAATCCAGACAAATCAGAACTACCCCAAATAGACTCACAGATCACTTCCTATAGCTCTGTCTTATAATCTAAATTCCAAAACCATTGCTCTGATACCCCTAAAGCTTGTCACGACCCAACCCGATCGGGACGGATTACGCTCGCATCGGGCCGAGACGAAACTTTCTAAAATCCAGGATCTAGTTTTGGAATTTGTTTCAAAACTTTCTTCCAAGTATTAAATAGACAGAAAAACACAGAGCTACTATAAACATCCAAATACAAAAAGATTCATTTATCATTTCTTTCCTCAAAATAATCATATACCGATACAGTGCATGGCTTCAGGCAGAAATAATAGAATAGAATAGAAAAGTCATGACTGTACAAAAATCAAAAGTATCAAGTACCTAATCACAGATCAGACTCAGAACGTCTAGTCTAAGACTTCCTTCACTTTCTCAGAACCTGAAAACCATGCAGAAAGCAAGGATGAGCTAACAGCTCAGCAAGAAATCAATCACCAATCCAAATCTTCAGAAATCCACATCAGAAAACATATCAGAAAAGTATCCGTACAGAAATCAAACAGTCGTACAGAAATCATATAACAGACAGAACAGATAACAGCTAAATTCAGACATCAAACATCAGATACGGAAAACTGAAGTCATATCAAAATCCAAGTTCAAAACAGAGATCACAAAGTTTCAGAATCGTACAGAAATACATCAAAAATAATCACATTACAGCTTTGCAGAACAGATAATTTCAGAACAGAACTTCCTTCCAGATGTCAGAACTTCCCCTCTTCCCCTTATGGCTCCCTTTTTGTGCATATAGCACTAGAACTTTCCCTTATAGCTCCCTTTTTGTGATATAGCATCAGAATTGAACAGATATACAGAATTTCAGATTTCAAAACTTCCAAAACTTTCCCTTATGTCTCCCTTCCCGGACCCAGACAAAGGAATCACATAGAATTCCGGCCCCTTATAACTCCCTTCTGATAGCACAAACACATCAAACATTCAAATCATCTTATTTCAGAAAATTCAGAAATCGTACAAAAATCCAGCGGCATAACAGCAGTGTACAAAATTTACACAAAATACACAGATTCAGAATTTTATCAAATTACCACAGAACATTCACAATAGAATTACAAGACTTTCATTGTACTGACAAAATATTTTTCAACATCCTGATAATTTGCAGTTCAATTAAAATACCACGGAATCCAAAATATCTGATAAAAATCTTCCAGAAAATACTCAAAACGTATACAATTATCATCTCAGAAACATACCAAAAGTTACGCGGTAAAACCTGAAGCAGTAGAAAATAACACACGAAATTCGCTAATGGAAATAAAATCCAGAACAGAAAAGCCGTCAAAATCCATTTTTCTGAAAATTGAGAAAGGCGGAATGTGCCTTACCTCGAGTCGGTTAACTTCTATAACTACAGCAACAAATGAAAACGGACCAGAGTCGCCCAAAAAACATCTTTTCCTTCTTTTTCTTCATTTTTCTCTCTCCTGAACGTCCTTTTCTTTTCAAAATATCTCATTTCCTTATATATCAAGACTGATCGTACCGGACGATCGCAACTTCGTCCCGGACGATTTAGGCTCTAGAAGAATTTCATCTAGACGAAATTAAATAGCGTCCCTTACGACTTGCTCTCGGGGAAATTTTCGTCCAAACGATCCAAATTTTGTCCAAACGAACCATGCAGCCAGAAATGTTTTCCTGCACAACCTGTACCGATCGTCCCGGACGATCCAACTTCGTCCGGACGAACTTGGGAGGAAAAATGGTCTTTACACGACCTCTCTCTGACCGCCGACGAACTCTCTCTGACCGCCGACCCCACACCGGCCGCCTATCGCGCGATCAAGCTCTGTTATCTTGCCGCCGTCGATCTCACACTGACTGCCCTAGTTTTCGTGTGTGTTGAAGAAAAATCGGGATTTGAAGGTAATCTTTAATGTTTTTCTGTGATTATTTGTTCTTACTAAGCATTTGCAAGAAATTGTAATTTATTGTATAATTTTGATAGTAATTTAGACATAGCGCCGATGTGTTTCAATACAGATTTTCATATTTTTCAAATAAGTTTATTTTTAAATTTTTAGGTTGTTATATTACAGAAGTCAACCTTAAATTCTGAAGGTTTTCGTTTGAGTATATCTAAAACCAAATAAATGAAATGTAGTTTTAATAGTAATAGATTTAATGGTGAGAGTGTGGCATTGGGCGATGTCAATAAAAAGAGTGCACGCTTTAGATATATCGAGTCTATTATTCATAGTGATGGTGAAATAGATTGAGATATTATTAGTAGAATTCAAGTTGGATGGAGGAAGTAGAGGAATGCATAGGGCCTATGTATGATAGAAAAGTATCCCTCAAACTTAAAGAGAGTTTTATAAGATGGTGATTTAACATACAATATTTTATGGTACATAATGTTGGCCATTAAAAGAGAATCATAGAATTATGGTGGTGAAAATTGCAATGCCATATGGTGCAGAATGCTGGCCATTAAAAGTGAGGCATAAAATAATGCTAAATGTTCCAAAGATGAGGATGCACAAATAGATGAGTGGTTTTACACTTAGAGATAAAATGTGAAACAAGTATAAATGTGAAAAGGTTAGAGTTGCTTCAATGATAGATAAAATTAGAAAAGTAATCTTTGATGGTTTAGCTATGGATCAAATATAAGCCGATGTGTTGACATGAAATATGCAAGGTTATTTGGACTCAAAAGTCATGATTGTTACATAATTATGGAGGTTCTTCTTTCAAGCATAGTATGTATGTTACCCGAGTACATATCAAATCCGTTGATTGAGCTTAGCATTTTCTTCAAAGACCTATGTTCATCTAAACTAAGCGAAGATGCTTTACGAAGGTACGAGGATAACGTACCAATCATCCTCTACAAGTTAGAAAAGATATTTCCCCCTTGTTTTTTTTTTATTCTATGGAACATCTTCCAGTCCATCTACCTTATGAAGCTAGAGTTTGTGGACCTGTACAATATCGTTGAATGTATCATTTCAAAAGGTAAATGAGTTTAGATTTTTATTAAGTCTTAAATATTTTTGAATAAGTTGAGATAACATAATTTTATTAACTTGATAATTGTAATTGTTTAATAGATATTTTAACAAGTTGAAGAAATATGTTAAGAATAAAGCACGACTAGAAGGATCAATATGTGAAGCCTACTTGTCTCAAGAACAACTCACTTTTGCTCATACTACTTCGAGCCCCATGTAAGTAGTACAAGAACAAAGATTGGTCATAACATAGACTTCGATGTAGAAGAACAATCACATGCTGCACTATCAGTATTTAGAAGGCCAGGAAAGCCCAGTGGCAAATGTGTTGAAAGATTTCTTAACGATTTAAAAATAAATACAGCGAATTTGTATGTGCTACTGAACTGTGAAGAAGTTGAGCCAATCTTAGAGTAAGTTCTTGCATAATGTTAATAATGAGTAATATTTATTAATTTAAAATACTAAAATATTATTTGTCACTATGGACCTTCGAAAGAGTACCGCGCGAACGGGTCAATTGGAAGGGACAGATTGGATCGTGCATATGACTAACCAATGAGGATAGAGGCTGTCGCCAACACACCCCGATGGGTAGTAATATACACGACCTAGTCATAGGTTTCTCCCATCTGATACAACAGTTCGAATGGGGTTTAATAAATGTGGGACCGAGCTTCCCACGGGCGCAAGCCCCCGTGGTTAATTACATCTCAGGCCGGAGCCCGAGAAAACTCTTGATTAAGGATTATACATTATACTCTCCTAAAGTGGGATTGACACAGGGGTGTAAACTAGGAAGTCCTATCCGAAAGGAAGAAATGTTAGAAGGGCCAAATCAACATGCATGATTTATACTAGCATTCGGAGGCTCTAGGATACTAAAGAGAAAACTGGAGAAAAGAAATCAAGCACTCAATCACATGCGTGGAAGAAGAGATGGAAGTGGCGTCATCCTGCGACGCGAATAAGTAGGATTTATAGTCCCCAAAAGGAAGGGACCTACCTACTATTTAAGGTATACTACAAGACCGAATGTAGTAGCCTCGAATCCTAAATCTAGGTTGGGCTTAGTGTTCTACGAAACACTAAGACCCGTGTCCTAGCTAATGCATTGCAAAACCTAGACTTACCCTGGCCTAGATTGGGGAGCCAGCTAACCAGCTAGTCGTTTTAAAACCATGCTGTCAAGTCATTTATAAAAGATAGGTGGGTGGTACAGTTCTTTGGAAATAGGACCGATATCTAGAGAATTTTCTAAGTGGTCCTAGACTTATGTGGGTCAGATGCTACTAGCTAATGCAATTAAATTTTATTTAGTTGGTTATTAATGCAATGCATGATAGTTGAAATGTCAGCTCATAAATGCTATAGAGTTTTAAAAACAAGCTTATAAAAATAATTTTTTTGAAAAGACTGGGTCTCACTAGGTCCGGCACTTCATCCTCATAGGTCAGATTATCCGGACTCTACTCGCAAGTAGGGAGATGTCTTATAACAAGGGAAGAAGAATACAATAATATGCATGCGACCCCAGACGATTCTGACAATTCCCCAGGTTCGTTAAGTTTCTATGTTATTTAAAACTTAAATATTAAATTTTGATTATGAGTAGAAAAGATTTTTATAGTCCTTAAAGAGCCTAACGGAATCCAGGAGAAAATAAAAGCGGTATGCAAGAAAGAAACCTAGAAAAAGCAGGCAATTTCTACTGTGTATTTAGGTAAACACATCAATATAAATAAAAAATAATCAACTAAATGGCCATAACCAATTGCCCTTATTACAACCCAGATATGCAGAAAATAAAGTGGCCGGGCACCACTGCCAACAACCCGGATTTCTAAGCCTATGACAGACGCAAATGACTTTGAGTAGGATATTGGTCTTCAGTCTTCTAGGTGTCTTCTTCTCCTTGGACTCCTTGGAACTCCTTCGATTCGTCGTGGCTTGAATATCCAAACGAAGAGACAATTCTCCCTTTTGGGGATGATTGTCTTTTCTCTTTGGATATCTAAAGCCATCCCACTCGATCTCCCAAATGGAAGAAGACTCTCCCCTATGAGGATGCCTTCTTCTTTAGGGATGCAAGTGGGATAAAAATATCCACACTCAAAGACCATTTTCATAACTCTTAACAAATGTTATAAATATTACATCCATTTAAAAAGAAAATTCTAGGCTCCCTACATGATTATCCTAGTTAAAATCCCAAGCAGTTATATATGAAAATAAAAAATAACTCAAACCATTGATCCTGTGCCAAGCCATGCTCTTAATTATGAGGGTTAAGCAGTTCCACCTGTGCAGTTATAATTATTAATTTAGCCCCTATTTTATTTAGGGGGAGCTGAGCAAGCACCTGCATAAAACATTATTAGAAATCATGATAATGCTCCCCCCTTTTATTAGCTTAAGCATGGCCACCTGCGCGAAAGAACAGTATATATATATAACGCTCCTAATCTAGAGGTAAATCTAGCGCTCATCACATCATCCACAGAGTGCAAAAAAAGTAAGCAAACACACCGAACATTTTTTTCAAACATCATGCAATGAAATCCACGAAAAGCTCCGGCACACAGCAAAAAAGTAAAACCCAATGGCCTAATCTAGATCTAAAAGTGGTGCCCTAGTAAACAATTCTATATGTGTGTAAGGCTGGTGTGGTTTGGATAGGTCCTAAGCAGGATAGTTAGTTAAAATTATCTAGAGTTCATGTTTGTTGGGGGTCCGAAAAGGATGTTTTAGTTGAAATTCAAATATTAGTGGATTAGGGTCCATTTTAATTATTTCAATTTGTTGATCAGTTTTAAGAGCATAGGATACTGATATTTAAATTTCAAGTGGTATTAGCCAATTTTAGAAAGTTCCGGGTCCTCCTAGGAACTAGACTAAGGGTACAAAAAAAGTCACTATGAGAAATAGACAAAGTCTAGGTCTTCTAATATTTTAGAAAAATACTAAACCTTAAGAGGAGTAGTTAGCTAGATATTACACTGAAATCGGAGTTTTCTAGACAAAGTTATGAATTTTTTAAGTTCGGGGTATTTAAAAGAATTTTCCAAATTTCCTAATAAAGGGCTATTTTTATCATTTTGATTCAAATCGACTTCAAACTGATTGGAATCACCCCTAAAGGTCAGGAATGACCAGAGAAAGTGTTCCCAAGTGCTTGGAGAAGATATGGGATTTTTAATAATTTATTAGGGGCAAAAAGGTAATTTCTGCCTATGGTCAAATTAGGGGTTAACCTAAAATCAAACTAACGAGCCCTATTTATTTATGATCAAGAGTCAGATTCTGGTCAGTTTGAGATATTATGGGTAATTTTCTAACCTAAATTGTATTTATTGTAATTTTTGGAAGGTCTCGAGGCCTTATTTAGCAGGTTAGTAAGGGTTGGTTAATTAAGGGGTTTAAAAAACTCCTAAAAATTCTTAGAAAATTTTGGGATGTTTTAGATGTCACTAAGTTTAAGTGTTCAGTTTTCATGTCAATCCGGGGTCTATCCTACTCCCTAAAAAATTTCTAAGTTAGCTAGACGAGTCCTTAATTTTTGTCCTTAAGGTGTCACTACGTTATAGGGGTTTAAATGGAGTTTTACACTAACCCTCCAGGTAATAATACATGGAAAATATATAAAAGCAGTAAACACGCCATATCCTTAGATCTAGGAGAGCCTAAACTAAGTAGTCGTGGTGCAACCTACACATGCAAGCTACGACGGACAAAAAGTAAGTAAAAGTAATGACAGGGATTAGTGAATGATTGGAACTCAATCATCCACTAATCCACTCCCCCATGATTTGCTCTTTATGCATAGAAGCTATGTTTAAAATTTCATGAAAGCGAATCTCTCAAAATTAGGATTTAAAATAATAGTAGTTTCAAAGTAATTTCAAAATACTTTATAAATACATATTTATATAGATTTTTGAAAAATACGATAATTTAAAATAAATCACATTTGTATCTACATAGGTATAGGAGAGATTCACTGGCCACTCGATCGAGCCTTCAAAAAGATTTGAAAATAATTTATAATTTCAAAATAATTATAATAATAAATATTTAAATAATAGTAAAAATACTCAAAATAGCCATCTAAGACAGAAATCTATCCGGACAGTAAGAATCAGCTCATACAAATAATTTTAAATTAAAATTCATAATTTTCTGAAGAGAACTAAGGGTCGCACGTCGAAATCCGATTTAAAATGAGAAAGTTATGAATTTACAAGTTTAAATATAATAATAGAATATTTTTAAAATAGTGTCATTTTACTGTTTTCAAAATAACTGTAGATATACCTAAAATTTTCAAACAGCAATGATCTCAAATCATACAGAATTCAAATACGAACAAAATAAGGTGCTGTGCATAAAAACGGATTTAAAATGAGAAAGTTGTGTATTTTTGAAGTTTAAATACGATAATAAAATATTTTTAAAATAGTGCTCTTTTGCTGTTTTCAAAATAACTATAGGTATACCTAATATTTTGAAACAAATATGATCCCAAATCGTGCAGAATTCAAATACAATAAAAATAAGGTATTGTGCGTCGAAAATGGATTTAAAACGAGAAAGGTATGAATTTTTAAAGTTTAAAGTAATAAAGGGATTTAAAAATAATTTAAAATAGCAAGAATTTAAAAATAATTATTAAAATAGAATAAAATAATAATTTATGAAAGTAATTAAGGGATATTTGAATTTGGAAATTCAAAATTCATGAAGGAAATTAAGGATTTCAAATTCAAAATTCATGGAAGGAATTAAGGAGGCTTTAATGCTTCCTTAATTTTGGAGGCTGGATTTAGAATGAATTAAATTATCCTAATTAATTCAAAATCCAATGGAGGGAAAATTTAAAAACTTTCATAAAATAGATTTTATAATTTATTAAAGAATTTGAATTTCAAATTTGAGAAAATTTGAATTAAAAAATAAACTAAATTATGACAATCCAAAATTAGAAATTACTTAAAATAATAATAATATTAAACATTATAAATATAATTTTTAAATAAATAATGATAATAATAATACAAAAAAAGATTTTTTTTTAAATGAAGAAAAGAAAAGAGAAAAAAAAACTTCATTCTCTTGATCGAGACATCTAAATTTAATGAAATTTTAAACATAGATTAGCATCATGAAGGAAAAGCATGGGGTGATATTTGAAAGATCTAAAAAGCACTTAAAAAAAATTATATAGATCTAAGTGTAGTGACCTAGATCTAAAATTTTGAGGAATCTCACCGTTGGATCTTCAAGTTCTTTATACGATTGAGCTTGTAGATTGTCCTCGTATAATTCTCTAGCTGAAATCATGATCAAACAAGCTCTGGATCAACTGGATTGAGGCCTTGGATGAACATAGCCTTGATCTCATCGGAGGATCGTCGCCGACGAAGTTTGACCGATGGATTTGAGTGGAAGAAGGTGAGAGAAGTTGGAAGAGCTCTCACACCAAGAAGTTAGGGTTGAGAGTGGCTAGGGAGATAATAGAAGCCAACCCCTCTCATGAACCCCTAAAAAAGTATTTAAATGATCAAGGCCTTAGATCTACGGCTAGGATTCATCCTAAGATTAATTAAAAGAGAATTGAGGTGATTTAGCCGTCGGTTTGATTGCTTGATTTATGAACAAATTTAAGCTCATAAAAAAAAAAATTAAACATATTAAATTAAAATCAAGCTCAAAATTAGATCTGATTTGAGTCAATTTAGAATTTAATTTGATTTGCTCAAATTAACCCAATTAAAAAATGACGACTTGAATCATAACAAACTCGATGCGGCTAAGGGTAGACTAATCAGACTTAATCAAACATGATCGAGCCTAATTCGACTCAATTCGAGCTGATTCGAGCTCAAATTGGATTTGACAAGCCTTAATTAAATCGATTAAAAGCTCTCGATGGCACTCGAATAAAAATCGAGGTCAACAGTCACCAGGTATTTCGTAAGCAATTTATCTTTGACAGATTCGTTGGATATTGAGCTAGCAGTTGCAAATAAATTTTCAACTTGGTTCAGATCATATGTGAGCACATCAATTTTAAAAATTTAAATCTTATTTATTATAAAAAATGCTAATATTTGAAAATGTTTCTAGGTACAAAACCCTGATAGCAAATATTTTGATAAAGGTTTGCAAGCATAAGCATGGGATCAAATACGAAAAGTAAGAACTTGGCCAATATATATAGTGAATGGATTCAGATTTCATACCAAGTCGTGGAGTGAAGGAAGAAAGACTGAAAATTATGTAGTATGTGTTAGAGGGAACACTCATGAAGAAGATGAGTGTGATTATTACGATATTTTGAATGAGATTCTTGACCTAGAGTACCTAGACGAATATGAGAACTTTGTATACTTGTTTAACTGTCAATGGTATGATCCAGTACAGAATAGAGGCACAAGGATTCATCCTGCGTATGATTTAGTAGATGTAAAACATAGTAGAAGATACGGAAAGTTTGATCCATTTGTGTAAGCAAGTCAAGCTATTCAAGTTTATTTCAGCAAATATCCAGTGGTCGCAGAGACAAACAATATTGGCTAGCTGTCATAAAAATAAAAGCACGGAGAATAATTGATCAACAATACATTGTAGCAACTGCACATCAAGATGATGAGATGTTAAGTTGTAGGCCTGTTAAAATTGAGGAGATGCCAACTACAACCTCTAGTATTGAAATGGAGTTAGAAGATGTGAATAGTTCAACTAGTTCAGGTGAAGATGAGAATGAAGATGAAAGTGAAGATATCCTTGAGAGCAATGAAAATAGTTTTGATGATCCTGAGTACTTTTTGTAATTTAGTAATGTAGAATTTTACTTTTTTGTAATATTTTAAAAAGTAATTTTTGAAATCTAAGAAATAAAAATGTTAATTTCCAACTTGTATTCTAGCATTCTTTATTTTTATAATTCATTAACTACTTTATTAATTGCTTCTTATATTTGTATTCTGTTATATTTAGAATTGTAAAATTATACTGTTATATTTAGAATTGTAGAATTGTACTTTTTTATGAATTGCTTCTTTTATTTATACTTTTTATATATTACAATGCTTTACTAATTATTTCTTTTAAATATAGATGGCTTCATGTGACGATCCTCCTCGTAAATCATTTGCCTCAAAGTTTCGGCGGAAGAAGTTTATTGTTAGTAGAGCCACACAGCCTGATGAAGGTGAGGGACATTCAGTTCCATCTGCTGATGTACCTACACCACCACCACCACCTAGAGGCCAGCAGCAGTCCCCGAGTGAGCAGGGTCAGGGACCTTCAGATCCACCTACTGTTGTACCTTCATACTTCCCTGGCCACTTCCCTCCTCCCTCGACGAGTCCTCACTTCTCCTCTCCAGATCAGACACATGCTTCTCCATTATATCCATATTACCCCCCACCATCATCACAGGCAGCTGGTCCATTCATTGATCCTCACCCTCCTTACCCTTACCCATATTACTACCCCTATCTGGTGCAGCATGAACAGGGTGGACCATCTATACCACCAGAGGTTGGCGCTAGCGATCATGCAGCTGCAACAGATAAGCATCAATACATTGAGCCTGAGGGCGATAAGTAAGTCAGTTTATATTATTAAGTTGTTTGTATTTTGATATATTATATGTTATTGACAAAAAAGTAACATGCAGCTTCAATCCTTCAATGCCACCTATACATATGATCTGGAATATTATAAAGAATAAATATGATGCTCCTTACTTATCCTGGAAGAAGATCCCAAAGCTGGTTAGAGATAAGTGGTTTGGAGAATTTCAGGTATATTTTTTTAGTATGATTTCAAATATATGATTTAATTTGAACTAATCTTTTTGGTATTGCCTAAATTTTTACAGAAAGAATTTAGGTGGTTGCCTGAGCACAGCACGAGGATTAGAACAAATTTTGAGAGCAGAGGAGCGACCCGTCTCAAAGACATGTTCACAAAAATTAGAAAGTCCGGGCAGCGTTCTAATTGGATTGAAGAGGGCGTTTGGGATGATTTGAGTAGTGCTTGGGCGACCACCCTGAGTTTATAAAAATGAGAGAGTAGGATAAATAGAACAGAGCCTCTGACTGTGGTGGTTTAGGAAGCTCTCTTCATACTGGTAGATCTGTACCTCATACGGAACATAGGCGGCAACTGGTAAGTGTTTTGAATTAGTTTATTAAATATATTTATGTTATTATAACTAAGCATCAAATTTTTAGAAAGAGCACCTTGGTCGGGAGCCAACACCATTGGAGTTGCATACAAGAACTCATCAACATCAAGCTGACCATCAGTGGGTTGATGAGAAGGCTAAGAAGGCTCATGTGAGTAAAAATTTTTGGAGTTTTAGAATAAAAATTTATTTTAATAAAACTAATTGTAATATTAATATATTTTATGGATTTATTCTTGCAGGATGATTTTGTACGAGCTCGAGAAAGTCGGTAGTCCACTAGCGAGGGATCATCTTCAGGATCGGCCCACATTTTTTAGTATCATACATGGTCAGATGTTGTTGGTGGAAGACAGGGGGGGTATATGGCATGGGTTCACAGGCTTATGCTATTGAGGGCAGTTCATACACCTCTGCATTTCATGATCCAAGTGGAGCTGAAGAATCTGTAAGCGAGAGGGTTATAACACTGACTAGAAAGATTGAAGAGATGATCTAGAGAGATTGAAGAAATGAGAAAGGTTCAAAATGAAATGCAAGCAGAGCTGCAATCCTACAGAGTTGAAAATCAAAGGAAGAAGGAGTAAGAGGAGCAGCCATCTCCAGACAGTGAGGATACAACTGATGATTATATCTTTTTTATGTTTGATGATTGTATTTAGAACTTGTGAACTTGTGATTGTAACCTTATTGAATTTAGAACTTAGTGAACTTGTTTTATGTTTGATGAACTTATTTAGAACTTTTTAATGTTTGATTGTAAACTTGTTTGTTTAATTTGTGATTATGTATATAATTGTGATAAATATAGCGGCGTGTTGCCCAAAACATCTTATTATGTATTGCTATTTATGCAGGTTTAGAATTTAGGGGGAACCTCCCTCAAATAGAGGGAATGCTGTCAATTTTTTTTTTCAGGTGCTACAGGTTTCCGGCGGCCAACTTATTAAGAAAAGACGATACCGAACGACTAATTTATGCTGCCGGTAATTTCCTTACACCGTTGGTAATATACCGGCGGTTACCGACGGCCACCGGCGGTTATCCGGTGAAAGCCCGATGATGCATACCGCCAGTAATACCGTCGGCTATGACCGCCGACAATATTATCGGTGGTGTACCGACGCTTGCCGGCGGTTATTTGAACGCACGACGGTCGCTGTAACTGCCGGCATGCCGTCGGTACAGTGATCGCCGATTAGCCGTCGGTACAATAACCGGCGGTGTAACGGCCGGAACACCGCCGATACAAAATCCGGTAGTCACCGGCGGTGTTAGCCGTCGGAAGGCCGCCGCCTAATAAAACCGCCGGTAAATGTTTCCTACGCCATTTTTACCGGCGGCTTCAGAATCGCCGATAAGCCGCCGATATATTTGAAAACAGTCGGTTTCACCATATAAGCCGCCAGAAAAAACCGCCGGTTTTTGGCGTTTTTCCTGTAGTGTAAAAAATAGGGGGTTATCCATTCACTCATAATGTTTGCTATGAATTTTCAATTAAATTTTATCCTTTCTTTGATATCATCATTTTGATTCTTGTTGGGGTTATAAGTACTAAGACTATCTATTATTTTATGATATTCTTCATCATGATCAAAGTTATCATTTGAGATTGAAATATGTTTAATGCCGAGTGAAGTCAAACTCGTGTAAGAAAGAGGTAATTATTGATGCACATAACTTTTTGGTGCATGACATAGTTATATATTAGATATATTATGTGTGAATTTTTTTTTGAATGAAATGTTGTTTAACAATTTGGGGCATTTATAATTTGGGATAATATTAATGAATTGTATAAGAGACTAGTCCTAAACTATATTATAAATTATATAAGATAGATCAATATATTATGTGATCTCTTGGGTATTATAAATTATATTTTAAAAGAATGAATAGAGAATTATGTTTTGACATATATGATTTATAATGGATTTCACTTGAATTGTTAAATTAATGGATAATTAATAGCTCTGATAATTAATAAACCTATAGAGCACAGATTTCCAAACTAAGTTACACAAACAAAAATGACAAAGCAAGGTAGGAAAGAAGTCAAACCCAAAAATAAGCCCAAGCTTAGATAGTCTTTAGGAACCATTAGGAACCACCAAGAAAATCTTGCAAAAAATAAGAGAGGTCCAATAATAACACCATCCAAGGCACATGAAAATAAAAATCGGCTACACACATCCATAGCACATCAACAATAGGCCTCATGAGACTAGAGCAGAAAAGATAAGTTAGATAGGAACATAGAATTATAATAAAAACACCAATCTAAAGGGAACGAAAGACAAGCAATATATATAAAAAAAAAAGAATATTAAAAGAGGAGAAGCACAATATCACAATAATAAGATAATTTTTTTCATTCAATCACAAAAGATAATCTCCAAAATGCAAAAATAATATTCTCCATACATACAACATAAGCAATTCACCATTCAAAAATTTAATAGGAAGCATAGAGGAATTGAAACAATCCTGCCCACTGCCACTGAAAAACCTAACATAAAAAATAGGGGTTTATCCATTCACTCATAATGTTTGCTATGGATTTTCAATTAAATTTTATCCTTTCTTTGATATCATCATTTTGATTCTTGTTGGGTAGTAAGACTATCTATTATTTTCTGATCTTCTTAATCATGATCAAAGTTATCACCTGATATTAAAATATGTTTGATGCTGAGTGCAGTCAAACTTGTGTAAGAAAGAGGTATTTGTTGGTGCACATAACTTTTTGGTGCATGACATAGTTATATTATGTGTGATTTTGTTTTTGAATGGAATGTTGTTTAATAATTTGGGGCATTTATAATTTGAGATAATATTAATGAATTGTATATATAATAGACTAGTCCTAAACTATATTATAAATTATATAAGATAGATCAATATATTAAGTGATCTCCTGGGCATTATAAATTATATTTTAAAAGAATGAATAGAAAATTATGTTTTGATGTATATGATTTATAATGGATTTCACTTGAATTATTAAATTAATAGATAATTAATAACTCTGATAAAATTAAGAAGATATATAATACAATTCTTCCTATTTAAATTTTGGGGTGTTACTATATATACCATGATTATAAGTGCATATATATGTATAATAGACAACATCATGTAGTATATAAGCATACTAAAACACAATCATTTGAATTGCATAGTCAAACTAAATAATTTTTTTGAAGGAATTATAATGAATAGACTAGAGCTTATTTATTTTTAATTACATGCATGATATGACATAATAATGATATAGATGCATAACAAATTTACATACGTATAATAATAAAAATCATCTATATTTTATTTATAATAAGAGATTTGTTTAATATTAAAATTGTTGTTTTAAGCATTAAATAAGCCACTTTAAGAGATTGTTTTTTTAAATACAAAATATTCCCATTTTGTGCTTTTTAATGCATGACAATTATTTATAACACATAAAACACTTTAAATAATTATTTATCTTCATCAAGTTCATCCTCATTTTCATTAGCTTTTTGGGACCTTCATCTTTTATATTGCTTTGAAGGTTTGTGGATGCTTTCAGTGATGATGAGTGCCATTATCATGTTGGAATTATTGTTGCATTGATTTGGTTAGGCATTGTTCTTTTAATGTTATTCCATGTTAGGATGTCTCTTTTTTTCCTTAATTGTTGTGTGTAAAATTATTTTGATCTATGGTCTTCCATTTTTTTTTTCTTATAGTGCACTTTATGACCATCTTGGTGAAGGTAAACTTTTGATGGATATTGGTGGTATAGAAATGTCTTGGTCATTTGGGGATTTGTGGGATGTGAGTGTAACATTCCATCACTTTGCTCTTTTCTTCACCTCTTTGTTTTATGCATTGTGCTTTTAACGAGCTATTTAGTTGGGTTATTTTAAGGTGTAAAGTATTTCAAATACAGAATTTTTATAAATTTTGATGTTTGGTTAGAATACAAAATGATGCAGTACAGTAAATGTAATGTAATGTGATGAAGTTCATTTTGAGTGTAAATCAAAGTCCTTCAAGTTTGAGTGAAAATTGTTTACACCACAAGCTTGCTTGACTGCCACCCACCACCGGCCACCACCCTCTGCCGTCGGCCGCCACCACCTACCATTGCCGCCCGCCGCCTGCCATATCCCCACCACCACCGGTCGCTTCCACCAGCAGTCCAACACAACCACCTGTGAAATGTAAATGTTATTGATTCCGACTATAACATTTTATTTAATTTTTCTCACTCATGAATCAAAGTAGTTAAAACCCTCAAAATTTTACTGAAGTACTTTGTGATAATTTATGAGTCTCAAAAAAAAAAAAAAAAAACACTTGGAATAATCACGAGGAAATCCTCAATAAGTTGAACAAATTCAACATATGCTTGAAAACAGATAACCCCTCACATAATAGAAACAATTAGGGACAAATCACTCCATAAATTGTTGAGTGCAAAAAGAACTCTCTTTTATTTATTTCAACCCAATCCAATAAAATTCAATTTCACCCAAAGAAATACAAAAATATAAAGTTATTTATTATTTTCAACAATTAACTTTGCATTAACAAATAATCACATGAGACATGATTTTATTCTTGAAAATGAAAATTGCATTTACTTTCACTTTATGCTTAATTAGCCTCTTTTCATACTTATTTAACAATCATAAAATGCAAGCATGCGCTTTAATTACCTCTTAAACCCAATGAGATATACTAAGCATAATTTTCTAATCACTGTGGAGCGTGCAGCACGTGTAGAAGAGACAGCAGAAGCAAAATATTATACTAGTTTAATTAACATTAAGCAAGCTTAAAGTAGCTAACAGCTCAAACAAATGTGAATGCGGCTCTTAACCTAAGAATCATAGAGAACAAAGGTTACTCTTTTTCTTTTTCTTTTTTTTTTTTCTTTTTTGTTTTTGGGCACACAGTTTTATAGCCTGAAACAAAGTAAAGTGCTTAAGGATTCGTTTGTGGAGAAACTATTCTGTGCGGAGGCCGGATGCTTAACATTGTCCGAAAACCAATCAGAATGTGCCACGTCAGCGGCACCGAGCAGTACCCATCCAAGGGGTGATGTGGTGCATTCTGGTTGGTCTCCGGACGGCGTTCGACATCCGTACAAAATATTTAATCTCGCTTGAGACATTTTTTTTACTATTTTTTAGTTTAAAATTTTTGTACTAGAAAACTGCTTTAGAAAGCAATATAGAAAGTGTTAAAAAAGAAGCCTAAGATTAATTTCAGTTGCTTATGTATCTTGCTTTCAGAGATTAAAATAAAAAAAAAAGTTATAAAATCCTACTATATATTCTTAAAAAAAAAAGAGAAAAATATGTTTCCTTAAATAATGGAAATCATCATTTAATTTATCCTTAGCCATTCAGACAACTTCTTGGGCTGCAAACGAACCGAGCCGAGCCGAGTATGTGAGTGTTCATGTTTGAGTTCATTTATTATTAGCTTGTTCAAGTTTGGTTCGTGTTTGATTCGAGCTTTATTGTTTATGTTCATGTTTGATTTGTTCAAATTAATTAGTGTTCATGTTTGGTTCATGTTCAGTTCGTTTAGTGTTTATCGAGCTATAAACAAACAAGTCTTAACGAGCTATAAATGACTAAACGAGCTCTATTTCTAGATGGTCATTAACTTAACAAATGAGCTTTATAGAGCCTCCCAAAAAATAATTACATCGAATATGTTTGTGAATATACTTGACAAATTTTTTAAGCTATCAAACAAACACGTTCATAAACTATTTAACGAGTATTCTTGAGCTATCAAATGACATATTTAATGAACATATATAACTAGTTTTTTTGAGCTACCAAATGAGTTTATTCACGAACAAGTGATCTATGACATATCTTCTATTTGTTCATGAACATTTTAAACAAACAATCTAGCAAATATGGACAAATGTGAAATATCTCTTGTTCATGAACAATAATTATATCATTATATTATAATAAATATGAATATTTATTTTATATATATTTATCAATTTTATAATCATAACTATTTAACGAGTATTCAATTTTATAATAAATATGAATATTTATTTTATATATATTTAATTGAATTTTTATTGAGCTTATTCATGAGTTTTGAATCGAACACAAATAGAGCTTCTTATGAGCTTAATGTCGAGCTTGTTCACGAGCTATAAATGATGTTCACAAACATAAATGAGCTAAACATATTAGTGTTCAAGCTTGTTTATTTAAGGACCGAGTATTTAAAATATTATTCAAGTTTATTTGTTTAGTTAATTAAACAATCACAAACAAGCTTTAATCGAACCGAGCAACGAGTAGCTCGTCGAACGTTTAGTTTGCTTGCAACCCTAACTACTTCCATCACATGATTATGACTCCACTACATGTAAAACACAAGGAAAAATTGATAGACAATTAGAATTAGTATTGGCTCGAAAATTCACAATGATAGAGAGAGAGAGAGCGTTTTTTGTCATAGTTTTATAGGAGGGCTCAACATACAAATAGATAAATGAAAAGAGAAAGGGTGACAGTAAATTTTTACATGGAAAATCTATAAAGAGGAAAAACTATGAGATACTGTCTAGCAAAAATAATTAAATTATATGAGTGTCAATTATAAAAATTTTTCAATACCTTAATTTGGAGATGACAAGATTACAAGAGTATGAGGAGCTGGTTGAAAATATTGTAGAGTTGGTATGGAATGAAAGGCCGTTTGGTTGTTTGTGGCTAAGGGAAAATTGTCCGAATATGTTGGTTGAGCGACACTGGCTCAACAATTGTGATTGAGTCACGATGTTTTGTTAGTGTCGAGCAATGATGATCCAAGGATGAATGACAATCAGTGGATGTCCAACAATTAATGGCAGTCAAGCGAAAACAATCCAACATTGGTAGTTCAACGATGCTCATGGTCTTAGAATTATGGTTAGGCGATGATGGTCTGATGACAGTCGTTGAACGAAGGTAGTTTGATAATGACGGTGGGGTAGTATTGGAACACTCTATTAGATGTATCTTAATGATTTTCTTAATCATAGAGTATTTGTTAAGCATTTAAGTACCTCGATATTTTAAAATTTTAATAACCATGTGCTCATTGAATTGTCTAGTTGAAATGCTCAATTTAACTATAAGCATATCAATTTTGAAGATTATTTGATCCTTTGATATTTCAAAGTATCTAACTATACTTTAAGTTCTTGATCTGAGCTTATTTTTAATACAAATGGGATCATTTTTGTGTCATTGGGTTTCTCTCATCGAGCTGATAAGTTTAAATATAATTTTATTGTACTCAAAGTTTGGAAGATCACAAATTTAAATTTTGCAAGGTGGCCATGAAATTTTAACATGACAATTTTTTATTTGGTTAATTATTATCTTGTAAAATAGTAAATACACTTTTAAATATATTGTGTTTTCTTTTTTTTTTTACACTATAAACCTTGCAAATTTTATTATATAGTAAAGCCTACAATTCAAGGTAATTTCATATATAACCTTTCTACAAGATATATTTACCACCTTCCTAAATTAATTGCAAATCAAAATAAAAGCCTCCTGTTTATAATAGCTTCTTTAAATTGATCATATTTGTTGCGTCCTAGAGTATTCGCGGTGGTAGAGAAATATATAGTTTAGTGTCTTAGTATTGTACGAAAATCCGGCACGCAATCTGGTAAGAGAGAGGGTCTAACATTTATGAGACCAATATTTTTACATGGAAAACACCTGAAAAGGGGGAAAAATCACGGGGCCTAGCCCAATTTGAATGAATCCACTACTATAGTAGTTGATTACAAATGAGACCCTTCCTTGGGAGAAGGCCTTAGTTTGATGTACATCTTATAGAGTACATTACATGAAGTGAATACAAAGAGTCATTATTGATGTGTTCGTTTGGTTGGGAGGACCGCTCGTCGGTGGACGATGTAAGTCAGAAGGACCGTAGTCGACGGGCGACGGAGGTCGGAAGGACTGTAGTCGGTTGGCGAGATAAGTCAGAAAGACCGTAGGGCGGACGACGGAGGCCGGAAGAATTGTAGTCGGTGGGCGACGTAAGTCAAAAGGATCGTAGTTGGCGGGCAACGGAGGTCGGAAGGACTGTAATCGGTGGGTGACATAAGTCAAAAGGACCATAGTCGGCGGGCAATGGAGGTCAGAAGGACTGTAGTTGATGGGTGACGTAAGTCAAAAGGATCGTAGTCGACGGGTGACAAAGGCCGGAAGGACTGTTGTCTGACGACGTCGAAGGTCAGAAGGATGGTGTCAGGTAGAAGTCCAACAATTGACAGAAATCTAGCATCAGATAGATGTCCATCTATGGATAGAAATTCCATATTGGATAGTTATCCGACGAAAGTCTAATAACGAGTAGAAGTCCAACGTCGGGTAGAAACTTGAAGATGAGCGGAGGTCCGACGTCAAGTAGAAGTCTGACATCTATTTGCGGCCGAGGAGAACTCCGATGTCACTTGGAGTTCGGGTGAAACTCCCCTTAGAGGTCGGGCGAAATTCCGGCGTTACATGGGCAGAATTCCGACGTAACTTGAGCGTCGGGCATAATTCCGTCGTCACTCGAGCATCGGGCAGAATTCCGGCGGTGATCGTGGAGGAGTTTCTTCCCTCCAATCCTTCTCTTCTTCTTCTCTTCTTGCTTCTTGCTTTTTCTTGCTTTGATCACCCTCTCAAGAGAAATGAGGGGTCTATTTATAGTTTTTTTTATGATGGCAAGATACGTAAATAGGATGAGGATCAAGGGCGGACGTGGAGTGATTCGGATGGATGACCGATATTGAATCCTTTGATCTAGACCGTTCATCAGAAATTTGAAGGTCTTAATGATACCGGAATTCGGCGATCTTGGGCTCGTTGGATTCGTCTTGTCGAGTCGCTCGATTCAACTATAAGCATGTCATGTTTGGAAACCGTTTGGTAATCCAAATTGTGGTTTGAACCTTCCAACATTGCTTCGGGTCCTTGATTTGGACTCATTGGGCTCAGATTGAGTTGAATTTGGTGTCGTTGGGTTCGTATTTCTGAGACGCTCAATTCAACTGTAAGTTTGCTGAAATCAGAGTTCAGGTGATCCCAGATTTAATTTTTTGAAGTTTCCAACTTGATTTGCCTCGAGATTCGTGCCCGATCAAGCTAATTTTTTGATAACATATCCACATTGTTCCTCAATAAACAAAGAAAAATAGTGCTGACCACTTGTCCACCAGATACAGCCTCAAAGTTGAATCTTTTTTATTTTTTAATAAATTACTTTATTACTTTGGTATTTTTCATGATAATTTGGATTTGTATGAAAATAAAGGCATAAATTCTTTATTATTTGTGATTGCTTCTACTTTGTGAGCATCATTGCATGCGCAACATAATTTTTGGAAAGGGTCATTAGTGTAAATTGTTCTATAATTTATATTGTTATGATATATAAATACATTAATTAGTTATTAAATCTTAACTAATCAAGTTAACAACTAATTAACATATTTTGTGAAGGCTTTGTTTGAAATAGCCTTCGATTATTTTCATTATAGGAAAAGCAGTTAATAAAAATTAATGTGTTTTTGAAAGATAACTTTTTCACTGGTACGTAGTTAAAAATTTTGCTTTTAAAAAATTATTTTTGGAAAAACAAATTTTGAAAAATTTTGGTTGAGGAAAGAGCTTTTAAAAGCAAAAAAAAAAAAAAAAAAGATTATCAAATTGGGACAGCTACTATTTTTTATAAAGTGATTATAAATATAGGATTCGTTTGGGACAGCTTTTATATTGTTTTCTAAAACGGAGTTTTAGTAAAAAAAATTTAAAATTTGTTCTAAAACTCTGTTTTAGAAAGCAATAAAAAAGCCGTCCCAAACGAAGCCATATTGTGAGGAAATTATTTTTTTTAAAAGCTACTATAAAAGACAGCTTCATAGCACATACTATTCTCAAAAACAACGAGAAAGTAATAGTTAAACAAAATTATGATTACAGTCTAAAAAATAAAATAAGAAAAAATTATTCCAAACAGACTCTTAAGCTGCTCCAAATAAAACCTAAATAATAACCATCACTAAATTTATTTAATAAAATTCTAAAATTTACACCCTCTCAAAAAAAAAAAATTCAAATATTTAATTGAATTTTTTTAAAAAGAAAGAAGAAATGTTAATGTCCTGAGTTTCTTTTTCATAATTAAAAATATTATTCTAAAATATTAAAATTTAACATTACTAATTTTTTACTAAAAAATAAATTAAAAAAAATTTATATAAATAATAAATATCCTCCAAAAGGAACGTACGTCCATCTTTACAAAAGTAATTGGAATTTTATTTCCTTCAATATAATAGTACAAGAATTAAGCATAAGGCAAACCTCATCATTGCTGCTTGGCATAATTCTCTCCATAATAAGTTTAATCCTTATCAATAAAAGAAGGCTTAACCCGTCTCTATCAAACTAATTTTATAATTAGATGTTCTTAAGCTTAGTGTTTGCCACGCTAATTAGTGTGATTATGCTTAACAACATCAATAAAAATAATATAATAAATTTCTCTAATTAATCTCTTTTGATTCTTCACTAATGGAAAAAAGACTTTTTATTCGTTGAAAAAAAGGGTTAAGTAATTTCTTCTTTTCCTTCTAGAAGCCGACTCTGGTTTCCTTCTCTCTTTCTCTTTCTATCTCTATCTATTTCTACGTCTGTAATGTCTTCGTTGAAGGAAACCGGTGGGAGAAAAGCTAAGCAAAGCACATTCGAAGGAGCTAAGAACCTATGGATTCTTTCATGCTTAAATGACAAAACGGTGCCCTCTGATGAAAAAATTATTCTGTGCGGTCATCGGATCATTCAAAGGCAAATCAGAGCATTACCCGATACACAGCAGTACACAACAACGATACACAGTAAAAAAAAGTGATGTGATGCGCTGTGATCGATTTGCCTTCGGACGCCGTCCGGTGACCGCACAAAATAAATTTTCCCAGCTTATGACCTGATTAGAAGAGTAGATGTATTGAATTTGGCTTATGTTAAGAAAGATAAAGGTAGACCTAAAAAGAATTGGCTAGAAAATATCAGAAATTACTTTTTTATTAGATTTAAAGGAGAAGTCGATTCTTAATAGAAAATAATGGAGAAAAATGATTCATGTAGCCGACCCCACATAATGCGATAAATATTTGTTGTTATTGTTGTTGTTGTTGTTGTTCAGTTTCTGTAATTTTTGTGATTTAAATATTTTAATTCAAAAGTTTGTTTACGGGTTTGTTATTATTTATTTTTGTTAAAAAAATTTAGATGTGTAAAAATATTTTAAAAACTACAGTTTGATATTCTAAATATTGATTAAAATTAAATTAAAAATATTATTTGAAAGTTGAATAAAGGGATTTTGATGATACAAAATTTAATAAAAATATGTATAGTATGTAGCATAATAAATGACATGCATGAGAATTATGTTCATATCTACCAATATTTATTATTAATACATCTCCAAAAAAAATTCGCTTGATTGACACAAATATTGAGTTTATATTAAATTGAAAACTTATAGAATCAAAATTAGAACCATATGAATTATTGGAGATAGTTTTTGAGAATTTGGCCAATTTATCAAAGTACCATTCCCAAAAAGCTATAAATAGGACATCACTTATTAATGTGGAGAAATTTTTCTGCGCAAATGTTGAACGTCATCCAGAGACCAACAAGATTGTGCCACGTGACCCCCTGCTCGATATCCGGCTCGATACTTCTGACATGGCACATTCTAATTGATTTTCGGAAACTTTTTATTTTGTCCGGTCACAGGACGTAGCTCTACGTTCGGCCGCCAGTAGAATCGCGCCAAGCATTCTCACTATTTACCACGCGCCTCGACAACCCGACCCGGAACGGACCAATGATGGCTCGGTATTTCTCGATTTTGCTAGGTATTGCTCGGTATTGCTAGGTATTGGTCGATTTTGCTTGGCAATAACCAATACCGAGCAAATACTGAGTAATATCGAGCAATACCGAGTTGTACCGAGTTTTTCTAGAAATACCTAGCAATACCGAGCAAATACCGAGTAATACCTTGCAATACGCGAACATAGCATTCCCGGGTTCCGGTCCGGGTCAAGTCATCGGGCCGCGTGGTAAAGAGTAAGAGCACGTGGCGACATGTTATTGGTTGCCGAACGTAGCTCTACGTCCGATCAGAGGACGTAATAATTGTTCGATTTCCGAACAGTAAACTGCATTCAACATCCACATAGAATAATTTCTCTTCTATGTGAGAGAGATTCATGTGCAGATAAAGCTAAATAACTCTATTATATTCCTCAGTAATTGCTACAGGCAACCATCATTTCCTGACTTTCTTATATTTATAGAATGAGATAATATTTATAACATCTAATAATTTAAAATTTTATCTTAAATAAATTTAGATCAAAATATTCTAATTTAATTTAATTTTTAGGCGATTAAAATTACAAACAATTCCACTAGAATTTTAATGTAACAATCAAAAGATAATATAATATTTCAGATTACTAAGCACAATGCTATGTGCTTTCACTTTCAACGATGAAGCGTCTTTGACCCAAACATTTGCATTACTATTTTAGCTTTTCACCTCAACTTTTTTTTTTTTTACACTTTTGACCCTCTAAGTTAGTACCTTCACGCAAGCTTAGTTAATACCACTAACTAAGGCGATTAGTATTTCCACAACTCTACACTACATTCAGCTTAATGGATTTGTAACTTACTGAGAGTATATTGCACTTCATAAAGGTGAGAAGATTTTGCTGTTTGAAATAGCTTTCTTATTGTTTTGTTTTTCATATTATAATTATGATTTTTATTTAGTTATTATTTTTAGTAATTTTTTATATTATGAAGCTATTTTCTACGTCAGCTTTTAAAAAAGTTATTTTTTCTACAGTAATTTTACAACAACTTTTATAAAAAATTATAATTGTTTCAAGTAGATTCTTAAGTTTCGTTTGAGACAATTTTCTTATTGCTGTCTAAAGTAGCTTTTCAGTATAAAAAATTCTTGAATTAGAAATTTTTTACTAAAAAACTACTTTAGAAAACCATAAGAAAATTATCCCAAATAAAACCTTACGCTTCTTTTGGGACGGTCTTAGACCACTGGTTTTTTTTTTTTTTCTATTTATACATGATTATTTTGTACTTTCAATAAGTTTTTATATTAGAAAGCTATTTTCTATATTAGCTTTCAAATTAGTTATTTTTCTACAATAATTTTACAACCACTTTTATAAAAAATTGTTATTGTTCAAAACAGACCTTGGGACAATTTTCCTATTTCTTTATAAAGTAGTTTTTTTAGTACAAAAAATTCTTGAATTAGAATTTTTTTTTACTAAAAAGCTACTTTAGAAAACTGTAAGAAAACTATCTCAAACAAAGCCTTATGCTTCTTTTGGGACTGTTTTAGACCACAATTTTTTTTCTGCTTATATGATATTATTTTGCACTAAAAAATAACTTCACAAAGATCATAAACGAAGCCTTAGGTTTCGTTTGGGACGGCTTTTTTCCTGCTTTTTGAAGCAGTTTTTTAATATAAAAATTAAAATTTCTTAAAATTTTTGTACTAGAAATTTGCTTTAAGAAGCGGTAAGAAAGCGGTCCAAACAAAGCCTTAGTTTGAACTAAGTTGATGTTATGGCAACACATGTAATATTTATGATGCAAAGGAAATATATATAGTAATAAATTATTTTTATTAATTCCTATAAATATATTTATATGAAAAACATATATATTGATGTAAATTTTTTTTTCCACAAGTGTTTGATTTCATGTTTCATATGAAAAATTTCAATATAATTAAAAATCATTAAACAATATAACTAAAATTTTAGAGAAATATAAATGAAATATTAGACAACATAATCAAATTCTTAGATATTTGTATTTTTTTTCTATAATTTTTAACATTGATTTCTAATAATTTTGTTATATTATTTAATATTTTAATTGTTACAAGGCCCATAAAATTATGAACACGTGTTAACGATGGCCCCATCCTGACGCCAACGTTTTCACATTTCAAGTATTATTTTTTGATACAAGTAAATTATTAATTAATAAATATAATTAAAATATTATATAATGCAACTAAAGTATTATATATTTATAATATTTATTTTTTATAATTATGAATGTCTAATAATTTACTTATATTATTTTATAGTTTAATTCTACTAAAAAATAGTATATGACGCATAAAATTAAAGATACAGGTGAAAAAAAAATTGTAAATAATTATATATATCATAAAATTAAAAAAGAAAAACTATAACCGTTTAGGCATAGTGAGGTCAGAACTGAATAAATTATTACAATTATTATCGTAAACTTAATTTCTTACTGTTTGCTTTCCAGTTGAAAATTATAAATTTTATTTGGCTGCTATTTTTTTGTTATTTAAAAAAATTATATTAAAAATTGCTCTCTACAAGGAACTTTTTTTTTTGTCCGGTGACCGGACGTAAAGCTACATTCGGCGAGCGCTGAGAACGCACTACGTAGCAGGAACAAAACCGCGGACCCGACCCAGCGAATAGTGGGTATGTCGCTGTGCTTTTTTTAAATCCATGACAACCCGGTATTGCTAGATATTGCTCGGTATTGCTAGGTATTTGTCGATTTTGCTTTGCAATAACGAGAAATGTCATTATGTGAAGACAAATACCGAGCAATACCGAGTTTTCCTAGAAAAACTTGGTGTTACTCGGTATTGCTCGGTGTTGGTCTTCACAGAGCGGTATTTCTCGTTATTGCCAAGCAATACCTAGCAATACCGAGCAAATACCGAGTAATACCTAGCAATGCGCGAACATAACATTCCCAAGTTCCGTTCCGGCTCAAGTCGTCAGGCCGCGCGGTAAAGAGTAAGAGCATGTGGCGCGATCTCAGTGGTGACCGCACGTAGAGCTACGTCCGGTCACCGGACCTAATAATTGTTCCTCTACAAGATCTTAAAAAAATTACTTTTTCTAGGCCCGCTTTACAAAATCATAAAAAAATAACTCCCAAATGAAACCTAATCCGATTCACTAATCATTAAGCTGAAAATGAATTTTCCTAGAAAAAAAGAATTGATAACAATATTTTGTCAAATTTTTCAAATAGTTATTGAATTTATTTAAAATAAATATAGCATAAAATTTTATTAATTAATTATATATTACATTTATCTTAAATAAACCTTATAATAGAATTTAATAAATAAAAATAAATATGATGACATAAAACAAGATGCATGATTAATTAAGAAATATCAAATCAAGTGATCAGTTAGTAGTGATTAATTTTGTTTTGAGGAGCATTATCTTTACCAAAGTCTTTTCCAGCTCAGTTATCAAAGGAGAAATAACAACTAAGAGCCACATGAAGTCACTTGTCCGAAGGTGACCCAAACAGTGGAGGATATATAGTTGGCGATGTTCGTATGGCATAAAGAGAGATTAGCTAGCGATGTCTTATTCATAGCAATGCAGTGAAATGAAAGATCACACTGACATTTGACAAAGTAATTTAACCATCTAATCCTGCTTGAATCACTCAAAGATTACATGATTTCTATGTTGTTATTATTATTTTTTTTTTTGCGGGCTAGAATATATGCGGTTAGAGAATGAGACTTTTCGCTTAAGCGTTATATGAATATCCAGGACACAAAAAGATAATTCAGAAACACAAGATTCAAAATCTTGGAAAATGGAAAAAAATCATGGGATCACTTCCAGTTAAAATGATTTTACTAGTATTTGAATAGATTACAAATGATTGATCCGTCCTATTGAGGACAATCATATTACAACAATCAACCGTCGGGTTGAAATCTAGTGACAAGCAGAGATCAGACGGAAATCCGACAACCTTCAATCGTTGGGCGGAAATCCGGCATCAATTGGCAGCCGGTTGAAGGAGGAGTCTTGCAGCAAGAGAACTCTAGTTTCTCTTTATCCTTCTCTTCATTGCTTGAGTCCCCTTTCCATGAGGAATGAGGGGTCTATTTATAATATTTTGAGAATGACATGTCCAGTAAATAGGAGGGAGATCAAGGGTAAGTTAGGAGCGGTTTGAATGAGCGGCTGATACTAATCGCTTTGATCGTGGACTATTTACTGGGCATTAGAATGTTTTAATGATATCATAATTCATCGATCTTGGGCTTGTTGGATTCATCTCATCAAGCCGCTCGATTTGACTATAAGCATGCCACATTTAGAAATCATGTGATCATCCAATTTATGGTTTGAACTTTTTAAATGCACTTTGGATCTTCAATTTGGACCCATTTGGGCTCGGATTGAGTTGAATTTAGTGTATTTGGGTTCGTATTTTTGAGACGTCTAATTCGACTGTAAGTTTGCTGAAATTGGAGTTCAAATGGTCCCATATTTAATTTTGAAAGTTTCCAACTTGATTTTTCCTCGGAATCCATGCCCGATCAAGATCATTGTTTGATGATATATCAATTCTTGAGAGAGAGAGAGAGAGAGAGAGGCATCAATTTGAATTGCAGTCTAATCTATTCAGTGAAAGTCGCTGAAGTCCATTGTAGAAGATATAATATTACTTTTCTTCTCATGAAAAATGTATTTCATGTAGGCGTGATCTTGAACATATATCAGAGAAATTCAGTCCCTTTTGTCTATTATGAGTAATTAATTCTGATATTTTGATTGTAAAAAATAAATACATTTATTATTATCATTTAGTCATTTTTTTAGTTATTCAATAGGCATTTAGTTGGCCTAACTTGATTTATGCTTGGATTAATGACTTATTATGTCATTTATATATTATGTTGAATGATGTACATTGATTTGATAAGAAAATATATGAGTTATAAGTCAAATCTTCCATAATCAAAATTTTCTCTTCACTCTCATGATTCTATCCTTTACTATCTCTTCTCGATGCGTGCCTACTAGCTATTGTCATAGATTTCACACATAGATTATTAAGGATCTCACCTTCCTATTTAATTGATATTCTAAGATCCAACATCACCTCTTTTCCGCCTAACCAAACAAACAACATATCATCATACATTTGGTTCTCAATATATCTTTTAGGATAATATGATGAAAAACTTACTTTTTAAGATGGCGAGATTAAAGAACTTGAGTGAATAAGCTTACTTGACTTGATGTATAGGGGAATATGGGGTACTAAATACATATGAGATTGGCTTATTCTACTAGGTGATGATCATGATTGATATAAATATCGAATGCTCTCTCTTCCAGAAAGTTAGTCGATGGTTCATTTTAGAAACCTACTTGATGGCAATCAAGATGATGATTAATTATAGTTCTATATATAATACAATAACAAATATTGAGCATCATCCTAATATATTACCATGTGCTTTTCATTATTCCGTGTTTTTATTATTCTATCATTGAATGAAATGAAAGTTATGGAATGATATAGCAATTTATGTTTAGACATCAATGTTATTACTAATATATATGAGCTATTTCATGAATTGCTAATCGCACTTTGAGAGAGAGAGAGAGAGAGAGAGAGAGAGAGAGAGAGAGAGAGAGAGAGAGAGAGAGAGAGAGAGAGAGATGATTGGCTTATTTGACATGATATGATTTTTTGGCATATAGGAGTACACATAAGCTAACACATGGCTCATTGATTATAAACCTATTATCATCCATGTGTTATGTGATGAATATAATAATATTATGTTATGTCATGCTTATTAAATTACTCATCATGTATCTTAATTAATGTTATATTTGAGTTTTAGTATCTAGAGGTTTCTTACTTATCTTGTCATGACTTGTATGTATTATTTTAAAGAAAGAATAAGAGCATAAATAGGGAGTACAATATGGTAGATTTGATTTAATCTTCTAGAGAAGAGAAGACACCTGATTTTTTATGATGTAATTAATGATATAAAAAACTATGTACAAATATTTTTTATTTGTGATTTTGTAATATTTGTATATATTCTACAAAATTATTAGTAAAGGTTTCTCTTTTAATGTATAGCATGTTTGTTTAATTTGATATGATTAATATTAGGTCATGAGATAATATCTTCAATAATAATAATAATAATAATCTTGGATTATTTAATTTGAAGTGGGATAATATATTCACCTTCTATCACGTCTCACTTATATCGGTCTATATTAGGATAAGTTTTGACATAAATGTGTCAAAGCTTCATAACTTGAGGAGATAGTCATATCATATTTATGTTCCACAATTGTCCTAGCTAGAGCTAGGTTATACCATTTTATTAAAGCAAAAAAAAAAAAAAAAAACATACTGAACATTAGCAAAAATTTTAGTGTTATTTGATAATATAACATGAGTATTAGTCAATCATTTCATATTCTACAATAACTTTATATTCGAGCATATATTTCTCGATTACTTGAATCAACTACCCATATGGTAGGTGATTTTCAGGGGGGTAGAAAATTAACTAATCAACAATACCTACAAAACTTAATAAAAGCTTACAACTTTTAGGTTCGATCGAGCAGAGGCATTCAGATAAAGGATTCATGAGTTGTTTATGTTGAACATCATCTATGCTTCTAAAAATGAGAACACAAAATTTATAGAAGGGAGAGGGTCCATTAGATCTATAAGAATTGGGTCAACTTTGAACATCATATGTTTATACGAAGAAATTCTTGATGTGCATCAATCTTAATGACAATATTTCTCAAAGAAAATCTTTAATAAATTACTTCCCGGTTGTGTCGTATATCATTCTGATAATGACTCTTTATTCAACGTATAATCATATAAAAATAAAAAGAAATTTCAAAATAAGTCTCCTTATAGTGCTGTAAAAAAGTCGTATCATGCAACTCATTTTAGTCTATCGATTAGCAAATTTTGCTATCAATCAAGAGATATTGAATTTGAGTCTTACGTATGTGAAGTCTGTACAAAATTTATCTTAATCGATCTAAGATTTAGTTTGGGACAACTTTTATTTTTTAATAAAAAGCCTTCTCAAACGAAGCTTAAATGTCAAAAAAAAAAAAAAAAAAAAAAAAAAGTCTATAACAAATGGAAAGCTGCGTCTGTGGACCATCTGAATACGGCGAAAATCCCATGCGTGCTAAGCAGCCGCCAAATGGTCCAAGCAACTTCGAAAGTGACGCCCACAATTCGCTCATTTTATTTTTTCTAAAACATACTCATTAATCTTTAAATTGCATAATGGTACCCTAAATCCATTTCTTTTCCAAAAAAATAAAAGAAACATAAATAATTAATTGTTTAATTGTGATAGCGAGTAAGAATCAATTTGAATGTTTAAAAAAAAAAAAAATTAGAAAGCCTAAATGTGGAAAGAGTTTGAAATTATATTGCAAATCGAACTAATTTTTAAGCTTTGTTTAGAGCAATTTTTCTGATTGGTTTCATGGTAAGAAATAATAGTTAGTAAAAAATAATATATGTTTAGAAGACATAATTTTCATCACCATTTCAAAATTTTATTTTAAAAAGGTGTTTATGAAATAGTTTTTTTTTAATACAAAAAATTGTGGCTGAAGCTTTATTTGAGACAGTTTTTTTTTGTTTTTTAAAACAGATTTTTAGTACAAAAATTTATTGAAAGCAATGAAAAAATATAGTGATTAAGGCTTCGTTTGGGACGGCTTTTTTATTGATTTCTAAAACGGAGTTTTAATACAAAAATAAAAAAATTTGTACTAAAACCCCGTTTTAGAAAGCAATAAAAAAGCCGTCCCAAACGAAGCCTAAAAGTTGTCTGAAACGAAACGTGAGACGAAGCTTTTAAAAGCAAAAACAAAAATGCTTAAGCTTCCATGAACAAAGTCTATCTTGGAGTATGTTTGAGATGGTTGCAATATTTATAAATTTGATTGTAAAGTTACTGTGCAAAAAAATTATTTAATTATTTTGGTTATAAAAAGCAGCTTTTCGCAATAGAAATTTCTAAAAAATAGTGAATAATAAAAAAAAAATAGTAACCAAACAAAATAGTTGTTGTTAGTTTAAAAAGCAAAGCACCAAGAAAACCATCCCAAACAAACTCTTGGTTTTCTAGAAAAAAATATGTTTTTGAGTTAAATATTGAGTATATTCAATCATATCTAATATTTGTTAAAGTAATTTTTAATTATAGATAAAAAGTTTATGTACATTTAAAATTATAAATATATACATGATGTTTATCATTTGCACTCATAAAAATTAATTTGGATAGCAGAAATTGTATTTAAAAAATTAAAATAATTAAAAAAATAAGCAAAGTGAATTTCAACTATTCAAAATAAATTGATTGATGGATTAAGAACATTTTTTTTTAAACACAGATTTTATTCCAACTCAAAAATGATTACAAAAAGCTAAAAAGTGGAAAGAAAAAAACTACATAGAAACATAAGGGTAACAACCCAATAGGCTCAGTAAAGGTAGAGACTTCCAACTACACCTAAGTCAGGCATGGGCCATCCAGTATGGAGTGAGAGCAATAACGCACCAAGTTCCCAAACGAGCAAGAAACACACCACCAAAGGTTGCCACGAGCCACGGCTTAGGAGAAGTGAGCCCTAGCCACATCATTGTCTGCAATCTATAAATCACAACTGCAAATATAAATAAATATTCCAGCAAAATTGCAGCCACCAAAAAGAAGTGCCTTCCAACAATATCAGCCCAAAGGATAGAGCTCGACAAACAACCAGAAACCCGCCACCACTATAACACCAACAAGCAAGCAACCAAAAAACAACACTCTTACACATAAAGAGAGCACCACCAATAACAACAACCCAACATTATTTAGTAGGCGTCACATGCCATGTACAAGAATAGTAGGCGTCACAGGGGAAGTAATATTACACACGTGCAGAGAAATCACCGGCCAAAGCGTCAGAATTAATTTGAGAGACAGAATGTATAGAGCCCGAAGAGTCCTGGGACTCAACTCGATTCAACTCACAGGCAGCAAAATCCTCACCCTTCGAAGAGGCCACTACCTAAGGGGTAGAAACAACCATATGGGGGCAAATAGTATCCAAATTGTTAGAGTTGAAAATAACCGCACCACTCATCGGATTAGCCAAAATGGTCGACATGACCTCACCAGAGACAGGGGGAGAAGGGGGAGGTAATTTAGCTAAATGTTTCCCAATATCAACAGCAACCACATCACAATTCCCAACAGTAATGGCAACATGATTATAATCAATATTAGCTATAGAATTATCCTTATTACAAGTACTGGGTTCCGGCACTAAAACCAAATCACTAACAACAGGAGTGTGAACCACATAGACCACACTAGGCTGAGGGACATCAACATCCCCCGCCCCCGGATCAGAAACGAAAATAGAAGAAGATGGCTTAAGGGGAACCTAAATAGGGACACCAATTTTGGACATACAATCCCCCCTAACATGGCCAATAGACTGACAAAGAGCACAAAACGGGGGGAAAACCTCCATCTCAACCTTTTGGATGTAGCCAAGCTTCTCAGGGCCAATCTAGACATTGTCAGAAAAATTTTTCGTTATATCAATCTCAATCAAAACTCTCGCAATAGACGGCCTAGACTCCAACGAAGTGGCAAAATCTACCTTGAGCGGGTGACCAAAGATAGAGTCTAAGGCATGAAGAATTCTCGGGTTAAAGAGTTGAGGGCGAAGACCAGGGAAAGAGATCCAAATTAGGAATAATTGGGCATTCAACAAAGATATCCAAAGAAGGAGTCCATTTCGTTAATTTCATATAACAATTGTAAACCAGATACGAGCGATGACTGAAAACCCGACTGTAATCAAAGTTATTCGAGAGCTTAACCAAAATGTGCGAAGAATCAAGCACAGTGACAGAAAAGTCAGCTATAAGTTTCAAATTGGAGAAAAATCACCTTATGGAATCTAAACTATGTCGCATGGCAGGAAAAAATTCAACAAGCAAAAATTGGAAGGGAGCCGCCAGAGCCCTAATTCATCCTCAGATATCCATAGTGAAGGCATACCACTGTAAGACGAATACTTAATCTCCGGGAAACAAGCACTAGACGACGAACCAGCTAATGCATCGACGAAATAACGCAAAAAGTTGGAACCAGATAAAAAACCAGGGTCCAACAGGTGCTTCGATGCCATACGGAAAAAAATTGAAAAGACCAGAGAATGAAATAGACAGGGAAAAGAGAAAACTTCCATGAGCAAATCGGCGGCGAAGGCCACCGAGGGAACGCCCCCCAGCAAAACACTAGGTCGACGGGAGAGACGATGCGAATTATACTCCTTCATATTATATGGCTAGATTAAGAACATAATAAATTAGAGTTACCATAGTAATTAGAGTGGATTTGAATCCCACATATTCCAATTTCTAAGTCCTTACATTAAAAAAAAATCTCCATAGCTTATTATAGGATGACAAAACAAAATTTTCAAATGGCATGACTTCTAACAAAATAATGATAGAAATTTTGGTTCTTATTCAAATTAGAGAGAATAGATACATATTTATAGGTATTACACAATCAATTATAAGTTCTATAATTAGGGCATAGATGTTATATAGCTAACTTTTTTAAGAATTTTGAAAACTCCCAATTGAATACTCTTTTAGTAAGAAAAAAAAAACGCACGATTAAATCCTTGGTGGTTCCACAACCATTTCTTCCCATTTATTTTTAATGAATAATCTATCAACCTCAATGTAATTTTTATGGTCATACTGAATTGTATTATTGATTCACATACTGCCTTGTTGTCACAATATTTGTGGATTATTTGTTTATGTCTTAATTACAGAGTCAATTATGAGTCCAATAATTACGGAACAAATTAATACTAAGAACAAAAAAGGAAACATATATAAGCACGATTGCGGATTGCTGAGGTGGACAATCATCATATGATTAACATAAGCATAATAGATGACTTGTTGAGATGGACAATTATCATATATCATAAAATTGATAAATCATTTATCTCACTATAATAATAATAATAATAATAAGTTGATTTAGTGTTGAATCAAAATTAAAAATATAATAAAATAAATTACAAATTTCTATTATTAATAGTTATGCTGAAGAAATATGGTTAGAACAAAGTTTAGTTTCTAAAAAAACATTAATAAAAAAATCAGATTGTCAGAGCTGTTGCCTTTCATGAGTTCTCTTCTTGTCCAAATCTT
Organism: Dendrobium nobile; assembly: GCA_022539455.1. Classification (NCBI taxonomy): domain Eukaryota; kingdom Viridiplantae; phylum Streptophyta; class Magnoliopsida; order Asparagales; family Orchidaceae; genus Dendrobium; species Dendrobium nobile. The sequence goes on along the minus strand of CM039719.1, from coordinate 8,043,667 downwards.
CTATGTGAACATGTTAGCTTCTATTCTCTCCTCCCATCCTGACAAATATTTTATTATAGGGATTCTCAAAACACCTTATAAAGCAAGTGTTTCTTTAATGGTGTCATGTTCTTCCTTCAGTAGGCAAAGGTTATCATAAGCTAATTTGTTTAATGACTGATTGCACCTTAAATGTAAGAAACGTGGCCCTTCTCTGCCTCCCTCTTACCTATATTAAAACTATTTTAGAGTCTATGATGGAGAAAGCTAATAGTGGGATAAAGACATCCCTCTCATATCCCACTAATTATAGTCTCTTGTTATCCTTGAATTATTACTCAACCTATTTTTAAACAAGTTGTTTAGTCTTCCCATGGTAATGCTTTTCTTCTTTAACACTTTCCAAACGGAAGACTTCAAATTTTGACATGTGTAGGAGACATTTAACAAGAAGATTTATGCTTCATTTGAGAAAGGGGACGGCTTTCTTACTGCTTCTTTAAGCAGTAAGAAAGTCATCCCAAACAAAGCCTTAAATTGGATGTCCATAAATTTCATTATTTCAGAAATGATGAATATATATATGATTCATATCATTGCAAGGGATGGTGGATTTATTTGATTAAATATATCAGTTACTAGTATTGTCAAATGGAGTCATAATCATTAGAGTTTTGATTGGAAGTTACTTGTCATGATTTAGCCTTGCAAGGAAGGAGGAGAAATGATTAGATGTAGAATATGCATCTTATTCTAGGTTTCAATGGTGTCTACATAGTTTGTAGTCGATATTACTTGCACACAATACTCATCTTAAACAAACCTCCTTTCAACAAAAAAAAAAAAATCTTCACTTGCAATCAAATTTACAACTAATTATCAAAGACAATTGCGCGCAACCTTCTAGTAAACTGACCTCCCTTCGAGATCAGAATATATCTTTCGGTAAGATCAAACATTCATGCATGAAATATAATAACAAGCATTTTTATACCCATGACAATATCATTGTTCATCATTAAGTATGACATAATCATATTTTGAGTTAACATCACGAAATGTATTTCATCATAATTGATATATTAATATAATAATGGATGCATATGATCCACAAATTGGTGAAATAATATATAAAATTGAAGTGAGCTCCAACAAAAACAAACCCTAAACCCTAAACTTATAAGAAGATAAACACTAATGAATATATACATTAACCTTCATTCTCATGTAATTATTGTAAGTAAGAAATAAAAATTTTACAGCTCAATTGTCTATAGAATAAATAATCATATCTTCAACCGACTATATTGACATAAACTACATATTTTACAATCAAATATAAAATCGCCTTCGTTTTTCCAATGAGTTGATCGGTCTCAAAAGACTCTTTACAACAAATTCTTAGTCATAATCTAAATATAAAGTATTTTTGTTATGACCATTTCTTATCTAGAAACAAACTATGTATTCAACATTTTTATAATTTCTCTCAAAGATGACAATGTCACATGGGTCAATTAACAAGTGGTGTAATCCACAGCCTTTGATACTGACACCAACTAAGTTTCACCAGATACATTGGCAAGGAATGATCTATAATGAACTAAAAGATTTGCTCATATCCTACATACAAAAGGCTAAGTAGGCTTTCATAGAGAGATATATATTAATAATCCCAAAGTTGATAAGCTTTATTTTTATCAGTCAAAGCTGAGAATATGTAGACTGAAAGGGACATTTGGTATCTTTGGCTTAGGTGTTTTAAAGCCATACGCGTAGTTAGCGTTTATTTCTTGCTAATGCTTCTTTTTTTCCTTGTTCATCATTCATTATGAGCTGGAAGCTGAGATTGATCAGTTCAAGGATGGATCAATTAATCAAACCATGATTCTGTTGCCATTGTAGCCTTAGTGGAGGTAAAAAGAGAAAGAAAGTGATGTATTTGATGTGTAATTCAAAAGTAAACTTAGAAGAAATATATAGAAGCTTGAAAGATTTGAGTTCTAGAGAAGACTTATGGGGTATGGAATCTAGCTATGTATTGTTTAGGTATATCTTTTAAAGCTGACCTCTCTAATCCTTTTAGGAGCTGTGACATGCTATGATTTGGATCATTGACAGGAAATGCCTCATTATATTCTACAACGACAACAACAATAACATCAAGTTTTTTTTTTCTCGCTACGTGAGGTCGGCTGCATGAATCCTTTTTCTTCATTGTGTTATGTTAAGAGACAATTTTTACCTCTGACTCTCTTAACATAAGTCAGATCTAATACATCTATTGTCCAAGCCGGGTGGGTGGTCATCGAAAAAATGACGTTTTACGTGACCAACTCATCTAAGACGATTCTCTGATATTATTTACCATTGGAGCTAATCCAACCTTTCCACGTATATACTCGTTTCGCATTCTATCTCTAAGAGTAAAGCCACTCATTCACCTGAACATCTTCATCTCTACAATGCTTAAATTGAAATTTATGCTTCTATTTTAATGACTGATTATATTCTACTTAGGATTAATATTTATAGGTGACAGAATTAAATGCTTGTATTATGTCAATTCATATTACCTACCATCTACTTTATTTTCTTCTCAACAAAGCTTGCCTTTGATTTTCAGACACAAAGAGAGAGAGAAAGAGAGAAGAGTTGAAGAAGGAAGAGGTGGTCCTTGTTCAGTTTGAATTCTTTTTCATTTTTTTCAGAAGGCTTGAAGAAGATGAAGAGAATCTTGATTTATTGAAAATAAGGGCATTACATGCAATTAAAGATTTTTATACGAAGAATCCTCTGTAATTAATGATAATTGATAGAAGTGGATTGGAAGAAGAAAGTTAGTTTTCTTACGACAAGTGGAAAGTGAGTACCAGTTCACCAAATTCCATGGGGAATTCCTAATTACGCCAGGTGTTATGCGTTAATTTCTATTGAATTAAAGCTAGCCGTATAGGTTATCATGTTGGTTGGTTTAAAGCAAGTCATAGGAAAGGGACAGATGGCTCATGCTTAAAAAGTTGCGATTGATATAAGAAATTCATGGTTAGAGAGAGAGAAAGAGGAGAGAGAGAAAGAGGAGAGAGAGAGAAGAGATAAAAATGAGGATTTTTTTATTAAGATTTTATTTGAGATAACTTTTGATTAAAACTTTCAAGACATTTTTTACTAGAAGGATGCTCTAAAAAATGTAAAAAATTTGTCTCAAATGAAGTTTAAGGTTACATTTGTGATAATTTTCTTAGAACTTTTTGAAGCAACGTTTTAGTACACACTGAAAAACTGTTTTAAAAAAAATTAAGAAAACAATCTCAAACGATGCCTAAATTTGATTTAAGAAATTAGAAGTGAGGAAATGAAAACAAAATAGTAAAGGAACTAAAGCGAATGATTAATAAAAAAATTATAAGAAATTAAATTTTTTATTTACTCCGAATATTTAGTATGTGAATTAGTAAAAAAAATTCATATTTTCCTTTTTTTTTGCTTTATCATTGGTTTTATATTATTTCACTCTTATTATAAATAAAAAAATTGACCCACCATTCTAATAAAGTAATAAACATCATATGTTTTTTTATTTGTATAAAATAAAAATCAGTATAAAATATTTTTAAATCTTCAAAATTGTATCTCAATATTGAGAATGAATTTGAAACATAACTCGTTTACATCAAATTTTGACAAAAATAATTTCAAAGAGTCACATAAGACTAAAGTAATTGGTGGAAGCAAAGGCAAACAAAAGTTAAGGGTTCTTTATGGGTAATATCAAGAGAGGTTTTTAAAATTAAATTTTTTAATTCGAGTTTATACATATATAGTAGAGTAAGATTATAAACTATTTTTAATTGCCAATAAATATTATTATTTATCTAAAAAATATTAAAATTTATTTATAAGCTATAATTATCAAATATAGATTTTTGTTTCATTTTGGATGGCTTTCTTACTTATTTCTAAAGTGGATTTTTCAAAATTGTATATTTTAATTATATGTATGTTTTATATAATTTTGAATATATATATAAAGAGAGAGAGAGATAGAGAGAGAGAGAGAGAGAGAGAGAGAGAGAGAGAGAGAGATCAAATTTATTTAATTAAATCATTTTAGAGTACACACATGTTGATTTCAATTTTGAGCCTATTGATATTGGACCATTTTTTGAATTTTGGACATGATTATAAATAGATTAAGATATACTTGAAAAAATTAATTCAATATAACTTAATATAATCTATATAAGAATAAGCTTAAAAATTATTAAATTTACTTTAATGTTAATACAAAAATCTTATAAACCACTAATTTTAAAGCAAATCAAATGATTTTCAATTTCATCAAATACACATTTTATACAAGAATATCATATCATATTCTCTTGATATACTTTAGAGGAGTTAATTTGATTGGATCTACCAAGCTAAATTGCAAAGCTCTTATATAATTTGGAATAATTTTTTACCGCTACTTTTTTGTTGTTTTAAAAAACTGTGCTAAAAAGCTACTGTAAAAAGCAATAAAAAAAATTTATCCCAATTAAGTCTTCATTTAGGATGACTTTTCTACTATTTTCTAAGTCAACTTTTTTAGTACAATATTTCTAATTTAATTTTTTTGTATTAAAAAGTTGCTTTATAAAATAGTAAAAAAATCATCTCAAATGAAGCCAAAACCTAAAGCTTTGTTTGAGACAGCTTTTGATTATTACTTTTTCTCTCCTTTTACAAATTTTTTTGCTATACAATTACTTTTAAAAATAATAATAATATTATCTCAAACAAACAATGCATAACTCTCTCTCTCTCTCTCTCTCTCTCTCTCTCTCTCTCTCTCTCTCTCTCTCTCTCTCTCTCTCCATTTAATTTGCTTATTGATTTGAGAGGAATGACCTAATGAAGTAAATAAAATGATGCCCATAGCATATCTCGCTAATTAAAGCCTTTTCAACGAATGGCTTTGTTCAATAATAATGGAGAATAAAATAAAAAAAGAATCTTCTTTTTAATTGTTCTTTACTTAGCACATGCTTATTAATTTAACTATAAAGGTTTGGCTCAACTGGTTTGCAATAGATTCTATTTTACTATATTATTATCAAATCATTTCGTGACTTTCATGGGGAGATAAATAAATTAATACACATAATATTAAATGTTAAAATCTACAATTAAAAAAAAAATAGTTTATATATTTTGATAGTTTCAATTTCAATAGTTTTACATTATTTATTAAAAATGTATATTTAAAGAATAAAATAAAATAAAAAAGATTTTAACGGTCAAGTTATAAGAATTTAAATTTAGTAGCGCCTATGGGATTATAGTACTTTTTTTTATGATTATTGGAGAATGCTAATGAAATTTTATTCAAAATTTAGGGAGAAATTATTCTGTGTGGACACCTGGTATATAGCAGTACCGATCATCAGTACCGAGCAAAAAAGTGACGTGAAGCATTTTGATTGGTGTCGGGACGTTGTCCCGTATCCGGACAAAATAAATTTTCAATTTTCGAAGGTTATAGTGTAACTGAGGATGATTCATTCAAAACCGTTCAGCTTTTGAGCAAAACTCCCTGAAATCATAATGAGTTCAATCAAAATTGTCAAACCAAAACTCATAAGGTTAAAATGATGAGTATTATAACAATTTTTAATGAAAGCAACTTATAGATAATAACACCTTATTTTATGCACTCCATCAAGATCATTTAAAGGTCGCACCAATTACATATTTTTGTTTGAGCACAATTTTGATTAGGGTTTGGAAGGAGCCTACAAGACAACAAAACAGACCAAGTTCAAGCTTCCATAGCCAATTGAATCAATATTTTACCCTTCGATTAGCCTGAGTTAACCTTTTCAAGCCAATAGGATCCTCCAAAGACCTTCAAATAAAAGAAAACCAAACATTTTTCCCTTGGAATTATCATGTTATCCCAATTGAACACTCTCATTAAATTCCAAACGATTTCATCTTTATGCCCTTACATGAACTATCCTTGGCCAACATAAAGAGGAATCATTGTGCAAAGAGCATTCAATGCTATCTTGTATCAACTCCCAGCCATGTCTCAAATTAGGGGTGTCAATATCAGCTCACGTGTCATATTCGAGTTGAACCTGAAATTGACCCGACACTATTCGGGTCAACATAAACCCGGCCCGTTTATGCAAACAAGTCAATTTTTCAGACCCGAACCCGACCTGCTTCGGATCTGGGTCAACCCTACACGACCTGAATAACCCGGAGTCAACAAAAAATTGCTAGTTTTTGGGTCAAAAAATGGGTCAATCTCCGATTTTGGGTTAAAAAAAGGTCAATCTCGAATTTCCTGGTCAAAAACTGGTATTCGGGTAAAAACGGATCAATTTCGAGTTATTGGGTCAACCCTAACCTGACCCGATTTTTGAAACAGATCGATTTGCTAAACCCGAACATGACCCGTTTCGGGTTCGGGTTGACCTTAACCCAAAATTTTCGGGTCGGATTCGAGTCAGATTTTCAAATCGTGTCAAATATTGACACCCCCGCTCCAAATCAATCGCAAGCCCAATAGCCAGCTAGTCATCTGCTCCTCCAATGGCTACAATCAAGTGTCCAATGACCTCTAATCCCACAACACACACCACTCTGTTAGCAACACATCAATCGCTCATGGCATACACTTTGCTCTCCAACTAACCCTCACTGTCAACCAACAAGGCCTTAGAATAAAAATACCTCTCTTGCACGATAGATTCCACTCTCTTTCAAGAGGAAAATCAACTTAAAGGCTCGCCCTTCTTTTTCCTCTTCAATAAATCAACATGAACCATTGTTCAATCTCAATCATCTCTTCTCTATCACAACTTTATGTCATTCACATAGCTTATACACTATTTTACATTGACCGAAGTACATCTTTCATGGAGAGAGCAAAAGATTTTGAGATAAAAAAATAATAATAATAAGGATGCACAATAATGGCAAAAAACTCAAAATAGAATATATAAATTTTACATTATTCAATAAAATTGACATAACTAGAACACTAATCATAAAAAAAATAAATAAAATTGAGGAAAAGCAAAAATATAGTAAATGGTTATGTTGCTGGCTGGAGCTTTGGATTACTGTGCTGGATCGATTTAGGCCAGTGGGGCTATTGGCCTGGTGTATTATTTCTTGGCTTGTTTGGGTTTACTTATGATTGTGGGGGCTCCTCACATGGTATTGTGGGCTGCTGTATTTTGTTATGTGGACAATGATGAGTCAGATTTCCTGCAAGTCCACTGGATAGCCTGGGCTTATTTTGGCAACCTTGGTGGTTGATTCATCTGATTGATCTTTGATGGGTACTTGAAACTTCTTACTACTATTTCTCTTCCTCCAACAGATGGTCCAACCTTAACAACTAAGGCTTCGTTTGGGACGGCTTTTTTACTGCTTTTTAAAACGGAGTTTTAGTACAAATTTTTTTATTTTTATACTAAAACTCCGTTTTAGAAAGCAATAAAAAAGCCGTCCCAAACGAAACCTAAGACTTTGTTTAGGACAGCTTTTTTATTGCTTCTTAAAATGACTTTCTAGTACAAAAATTAAAATTTTTATACTAAAAAGCCACTTTAAAAAGCAGTAAAAAAAGTCATCCCAAACAAAACCTAAATAGAAATCTAAGTCCAACTAGCTTTAGGGTCTTTTTTAACTTCTCTAATTTTGAATTACTTCTCTTTTTTTAAATTACAATGCAATCTGTCACTTATTACGATAATTTCGTTGTTGTTATTTCGCGCTTTAGTTTCTTTTGACTCGTATTTGTAAGCCTTTTTTATTAGTGGAATAAAATTATTTTTTTAATAAATAAATAAAATAGATAATAATATATCAAAATTTTGTGAAGCAATTATTTAAATAGTGTGAAATAAATAACTTTGCTTCTTTTTTCCGTTATTTTAATTGAAACGTTTTATTCCATCATCAAATTTATTCGTGACACCAAAATGCTTACCTACAGCACCATCATACTTTAGTCAAACAAATTTGCTTCTCTGCCTCTATTTCTTCTCCAACCTTCTCTCTCTCTCTCTCTCTCTCTCTCACTTTTCCTCTTTTTTTTTTAATCTATAGCTCATTTATTCACAACAGCCCTTTATTTTCTTGGTTTTCATAAATTACGCTATGTGCCTTTTACTCTCAGCACCTAGATTTCAAATGCCATAGCCATCAATTCACCCTTTTCTTGCTTCTTCTTCAGTCTTCTAGCAATCAACCACATTGACAAAATAAATAAATAAAAACATTTAATTTAATTTGGTTTTCTCCTTCCTATGTATAAAGAAATATAATGAATGCAAATTTAAACAAAATTAGATTCATAATTCATATGTGATATTTTTTTTTACCATAATCTTATATAGAATTAGTTTATATTTAGCACGTGCATTTGAAATATGTGCTAGTGAAGATTAATTAAGACTTCATTTGGGATAATTTTTTAATTATTTTATAAAATAATTTTTTAATTTCTTACTACTTTTTAAAACAGCTTTCTAATTAAAAAATTTCAAATAAAAAAAATTATATAAATAAAATGCTTTATAAAGCAGTAAAAAAGATGTTCGAAGCAAAGTCGAAGGCTTCGTTTGAGATAGCTTTTTTAATGCTTCTTAAAACAATTCTTTAGTAAAAAATTTTAATTTTTGTACTTAAAAGATGTTTTAAAAAGCAGTAATAAAGCCAACCCAAACGAAGCCTAAATCTTATGCCTTTTGGAATCCAAACAAGTGATGATAAATTAGTGTTAATCATAGATTTCTTAGCTTCTTTCAATTTTTTAATTCAACCAATTCAAACCACAAAATGTGTATTTTATATACGTATAGTGAAAAATCATTGTAAACCAAACTAATTATAAGATTTGAATAACAAATAATTATGAAATGAGTCACAGATATCTACAAATATGCAATGGTGATGAAGAGATCTATAATGCTATGATTACTAGGAGGGATAAATTTAAAATATAAGTATCAGGATTACTCTAATGCATAAGCATATGAGCATTCAATACTTGAAAAACAATAATAACATGTATAGAGTATAATATAGTTATTTCCATATGAGTGTGATATTAATGATAATGGCATTGGATCTGTTTAAGGCTTCGTTTGGAATGTCTTTCTTTCTGCTTCTTAAAACAGCTTTTTAGTTCAATAACTAAAATTTTTGTACTAAAAAACTGCTTTAAGAAGCAACAAAAAAACCGTCTCAAACAAAGCCTAAGACAACTTTCTTGCTGTTTTGCTTCAACCTTGAGACTTCCGTAAATCACACTCAATCAATTTATAATTCTGAGCCTCACACAGTAAGCTACTAGGCCTAGAATCTTCAGCATGCACTTCAGTCTTCATAAATTGTATATCTTAAGCTTACCTACAAGTTATATAATTGATAGTCTTGTCTGGTCACAGGACTCGCATTCGCGGTTTAAAAGGAGATTGCGAGGGTTCACGGGTCAGGTCCGGGTTGAGAAATTTGACTTGCTTGCAAAATCGGATCGGGTTCGGGTTGATCTGTTTGGACACAAGTTAGACTATGTTGGACTCGAACCCGACCCATTGACCCGTTTTGACACCCCTAATTCATAATAAATGAATTATCTGAGAGAAAATATTTTGCCACATCTCACAAAATTTGGTAGAAAAAAGGCGCTAAGAGTCAAACATGAGTCACCTAGGCACATGAGATCAACAATCTCTCCAGATTTGCTGATGTCAAACTAATACTACTGTAAAAGAGAAAAATAATGAAAATATCCTATGAGCACATATATCTACCGAACCTCATTTATGATATACTCAAACATAATAATCCTAAATCTGGGAGGTCAACAAGATAACTTACAGTGAATTATATGTTTGATTGGCACTCTCTCCCTAAATACAATATTAACTATAGAAAAGAAACTGGCATGCAAAACATAAAAATATCAGGAACAACATGCTTGTCATAAGAATCATATCTATAATATCAAAAGAAATTATTTGTAAAAATCATGAAATCAATTTAAAAATAATCAGTCAAGTGAAAGCCGAGTTGGTTACAAAAAAGGGGATCATCAAATTTCATGGCAATCATAAAAGTCAATCATATAAGTTTAAGTGAATGTAATCATATAGGAAAAAAAAAAATTAGGCCAAGAAAATTTTGAATCACAATGAAATACAAATGAAAATTTTTATTCACAATGAAATAAATAGGCTAGTCGAGGAGAGATTATTTTGTGAGGACGCCGAATATAGCTCTACATCCGGATAACAACCAGAATGAGTCACATCAACGATACCGAGCCATGGTTCCGAGCAGTACCGAGCCCCGATACCGCAGTACCAAGCAGTACCGAGCCGTGGGCTTAGTTATCCGGACGGGATTCGACTTTCACACAGAATAATTTTTCCTAGTCGAGAAACAAAGAGAGTTTGCATAACATAATCAAAAGTTAAATATGAGATGAAATCCAATCTAAGCTTACTAAATTAATGATCACTTAGTATCTTGCATCTCTAGTGCAAAACAATGAGATGCAAATGAGGGCATTATTTTTAGAGTTAATAGTACGTGATTAAATGAAAAAAATAAAAAATAAACTTTGGAGTATCATGACATAAGAGTATATCATTAAGACAATTATTAAATTATAATTAGGTTAGTAGTATTACATGAATCTAAGAGTTAAGTAATATAAAAGTCATTAAAACAATGTTTAATAGATAAAAATTAGAATTTTAAGATAAACATCTAACAAAATTAAGCAGGATAAATTTAGGAGTGGTTTCACTAAACTAAAAGTTGGAGTGGCATCTACTAAATATAAGATAACTAAAAATTGTCTTAGGTGGTCTTACATATACAACGAAGACATGTAGATAAAATTAGTATTGAAAATTAGATGGAATAGTGGGTATACCTAAGATAAATGAACACCTTAGAAAACACTTAGCAAGTGACTATAAAGAAGAGGCAAACCTAATATGATCTGGATAAAAGTTATTCAAAATGATTTACAAAAAAACGGATGAGAGAGTCACACAACTGGAACAAATCTAAAATAAGCATTCATGAAGTCAACCTCAAATAGTTGGTATAAGGCTAATGTTGTTGTTGATGATGAAGGTCAGGGCAAGAAAATCAAGTAGGAAAAACTTTTGATCCGTACCTAATAATAAACCAGAATAGTCCTAATTCTTTTTTATGACAGAAGCACCAGATTGCACCCTCCCTTGATCTAAAGATGATTGATGATCTTGTCCCTATATCAATTTGATCGAGCCAACCAGGTAAAAAATAAGTTAGGTGGACGACTAATGGCTAGCAATTAAGGTCTAGCGGTAGGGGAGTAAGTGAGCTGAGCCGGCTCGAGCTCTGATCAATTATGGGCTCACGAGCCGAGCTTATCGAGCTCACGAGTCAAGCTAGAGCTAGAACTCGAGCTTGTTTAGTAAACGAGCTTGATGAGGCTCGGCTCATGAGCTTACGAGCCGTTTCGAATAATTATTAATATTTTTTAATTATTTTATTTTATTTATTAAATTTAAATATTTAATAATAATAATAATAATAATAATAAATGTTTAAAATATTTAATAATATAACAATAAATTAATATTTAATGTTTAAAATTAATAATAAATGTTTAAAATATTAATAAAAATTTAAAATTTAAAATATTTAAAAAAGTAATAATATTTAAAAATCCTGCTGAGGCTTGTGAGTCAGCTCAAGCACTTTTATAGAAGGACAGGCTCGAGTTCGAGCTCGACTCAAGTTCGAGCTCGAGCTCGATAATTGACAATTGACCTCGACTCAAACACCCTCTGACTTGAGCTCGACTCGACTCGTTTGCACCCCTATCTAGAGGTGATGAAATGACACGCTGATCAACAAACATAATATACGTTTTGAAGCTCTCGAAGTCATGAAATCGTTAGAGTCAATATATAACATTTCCAAGATCGAATTGACAATAACAATTTCAAGAAGGTTCAATGATCAAATTTAAGGCCAATAACAAATGGTGATGATAGACCAATATTATTATATCAAAATGTTCATCTCTCCTAGTCCAATCTAAAGTTGTAGATGACTCATAAACCAAAAAACTGGAGGGGTCATAGGAACTCTAGAAAATCCAAATGAAAGTGAATGAACTATGAGAGATTGGACTCGAATAGAGATTATTGGATGCCACCATGCTCTTACTCAAGGCAAAGAGGGGCAAAAGAAACTAGTTTGGCAGTCCCCATAACCACTAGACTGGCACTGACTCGAATAGAGATGTAGAGGTATATTTCAAATTGATGAATGTACCTGAAAAATAAGTCATCTTTGCTACTGTTAAATTGATAGGAAATGTATAACATTCATGGTGACAAACTAATGATGAAGAAATAAGCACCGAAGAAACATCCATATTTTTCCATAAATATCAGAAGTAACCGCTGGTTGCTCAGATCAATAATTTGCATCGAAGTTCTCTTGGTGTGACTATAACTAAATATGTAAATAAATTTGAGAAACTTCAAGATCTGAAGTTGAAAAAGGTGATAGGATAATGAAAACTATTACAAATGGCAAGAGATTTGATATTAAAATTGAAATGAAACCTTACCAACCTATGTCACCAGAAGATACCTTCGACAAAGCCATAGAAGTAAAAACAAAATGTTCAAAAGAAAGGAAGACATGCATTATGTTAGAGGCCAGAAGATACCCTAATCCCTTGCCAAGGGTCAGCTCACGTGTATAGGAGGTGGGCGGCAAGAGAGAGAGAGGGGGGGAGATGAGGCCCACTAAGTCAAATTCAATTATTTTGGAGCCAAAGGAGGGGGCGGCAAGTGCATATTTTTCCTATGGGGCTTAATTTATTAGCTGCATGCTTTAAGTAGGAAGGGAAGATTAGGGTTAGGGTATGCTTTGTTTTTGTGGCTTATTTCTGGAGTTCTTGTCTTGGTGTCTTGGGCTCTAGATTCATCAAAGAATTGGGAGAGAACAATCCTGCTCTTGAATTGAGGACCAATTGTATCTTGCTTATTTGCTTCCATTGTTTGATTTCCACCATAAAAAAACTACTGTTTTGCTATTCTTCCATTAGATTCCCGAAGTTTTCTCGTTGTTTTCATCAATCCTATTAGGGTTTACTTTAAATATTCAAATATTTCCTATCACATTAATGTCTTCCAGAATCATCATTTATATCTTTTATTGCTGCAACTATATAGTCCAAGCCGCCCATTAGATAAGCCTAATCTTTCCGTACCAGAATCACCTTTTCTATCTTTTATTGCTGCGCCAATATTGCCCATTAGATAAGTATAATCTTTCCCTAAGATTTTCACTACTACTGCTGAGAATGTAGCACAAGTTAATTGACCAACATGCTTTAAACGTAATCAACTTACACTGCACCGCAATGCCCTCTTGAGTCTATTAGGCATATGGATGATATGAGTGATTGCTTATATGAGAATGTGGAAGATTTTGATTATGTTTTAGAGATGGAATATCTTGACGGTGATATCTGGAAACCATTTAATTGCGGTCAAATGTATGATTACTAGCACTATAGATGGTGAAGATTCGAAGAAAACTTATATCTTCCACGCTTACGCTTCTTGCAATAACAAGGAATGCAAGTTAAGCATAGTTAGTGGAAACACTATAAGCGTAGCATCTAAACCCATCTTAAGAATGCAATAACAAGGTAGAGCCATATTCGATTCCTTTCAATGTTACATGGGTTAATAAGACATCTTTGCCTACCATTAAATGATATCGCATCCTTGCAATGTTACTACCGAGTCCTTTTAGTTAGGAAGCTATTATGATGTATAGTACCATACTATCCATAGATGTTTCTAGTAATTTGTCATGTCACCATTAGCATTATGAAATGATTTTTTCTATTAAGGAGAGCCTAAATTAATAATTTAAAATTTAATGGAACTAACATTAGATTGAAACCATCAAACTCGCATTAACTTAGGCATCAAATTGTCTTCTCAATGAATGATTCAATGGAAAGAGCTCACCCTAACTTGGTCGCGTGTGTTCAAAAAAAGAATCAATGCTAAAAAAAACTGCTTTCCCGCATGCAACAATTTGACGTCATTTACAAGAAACATTTTCACACTTGTTGAACCAATTGCAATATAACTCACCCTTTCTTAGTCATGTGTTCAATAAGAAAACTCATACTAAGAATCTTGATTGCCCACAAATTACTTTCTGGCAAATGAAGAGCAACATAGAAGGTCAATTAATCCATGATTCAAGTTGTGGGGTCGATCTCCCATCAAACTAGGCTTTTGCTCCAAAATTCCTACAAATCTCAGAATCTCATAAGCCAGAGAAAAGCATGAATAGTAATAGGTGACTCCTCTCAAGAGGCTTCCATGTTGGGTCTCATTATACCTATTGCTTTCAACATAAAAACCTTCCTAAGACCCTACCCATAATGAAAATCAAGGAAATCAGCCCTTGGACGAGCATTCATCTCTCCCTCCAAGATAGAAAAAGATAAAGGGAGAAGAGAGAGAACAAAATTATTATTCTCCTTTGTAACCTCCATTGCTAACTAACTCCTTCATCGAAGTCTAACACACGAATTAATGAGCAAAATTATCATCACATCAAAACAACTAACAAAGATCGTCCAAATAATTGAACATCCTCGAGCCCATTTGAGACCTTAAGCACAACCAACACTAAAAATATCCCCAAAACTACAAGTTTGCGTTCATCTCATGATTGTCATCAAAATCACAAAAATCTCAACTCTGAATTGAGGGATGAGGATTATATGCTTCCTCCTTCAAACACAATCAATTTGCTCTCTTGCACAACTCTTGCATCTTTGTAAAGAAGAATTCCAATATGGTGGATGTGAGTAGGTGGGAATAACCTACCCCAATAGCATATTTTCAATCAAAAAACTCCTTTTTACAATCAAACTCTTGACAACTCTATTATGTATTAATTCAAAATGCCAACTAGCAATCTATATGAAGGATCCACTAATTTTTATGAGCTTATCAACCATTTCGAAACAATCATATGAATCCTTCAAGCCAATGATACAATCCTTTGTTATGTCATTCCATACATATTAAAGGGAAAAGCAAGGTGATGGTTTACTCAACCCCTCAACGCATCATTGGAGGTTAGACAAGCTGGGTCGACCCTTTACTAACAAAATTTTAAAATATTACTACGTAGTAAATGATCCTTTTCATCTATTTATACAAAGGAAGTGGAATCACTCTAGCTAGGACTTCTTCCAAAGCTGCACCAATGAAATTTGCAAACTTTGACAGTCATCCCTAAGCTCTTGCACAGGATTATCCTCAATATTCTCTGCACACGACAATTTTTCATGCCTGCTTTGGAGAGAAATTCCTTGATCCTATCCTAAGCACATTTAACACATTGAAGCCCAGATCACTATTGATGAGGCAATTAAATCTCATCGCCAACATTCTCACAAACATTAGGAAACCAAAAGGGTTCACAAAATAGCTAAATAACATAATTAACAACACCAAAATCTCACCTGCACCGCTCACTAAGCTCATCATCATGTGAATTGTGTTTTAACTTTTAAAATAAAGATTCTTAATTAATAAGGAAAGCTCCATCAATGTCCATTTCTATTTCGCCTTCCTTGTAATTGTTTTTAACAAAGACAAACTCTATAACCTATTGATCCTATATATTGATTTCGATAACCAACCCATTATAGACAAGGGCACCATCTTCTTGCATGTTATTTTTGCAGACTTCCCACACCAGGTTACCCACCCGGTTCAATTCATAGTCTGATATTTGTCCTATAATGACATGTTCAACATGCCACTTAAGTTCATCTTTAGACCATTGCCTCCATCCCACATTGAAAAATAAAATTTTCTACCCATAGGGTATTAGGTGGTGAAAGGATTAATAAACAGGTCATTTATATTATATCTGAAAATTTCTACCAAGAGTTTGGCACCGCTCTTAAGAATAAAAAATTGAACTATGCTTTTGTTTTCTCTAAAGATTTCAAATGCATTTGAATCCTACAAAATCCATCTTAAAGGAGACTTCTAGAAATTTTTTGAGCTTCATGTTGACCCTTTGAGTAATTGAGATAAGCCCCAAAAAAGACAAGGCCCTAAAAGATATGTTTCCTCCAAGATCAATCAAGGAAGTTTAACACCTCAACAAAAAGTTGCAATCTTACCTCGCTTCTTAATTAAATTGAACAATAAATATATCCCCATCTTCAAGGGTCTCAAGGGTACATATCACATGGGATTCTCGTAAATAAATACATGTCAATCAATTTTTAAAAAAGCTTAAGTTGTACGCAGTCTCATCTCCTCTAATATCTGAGCCAATAATTAGAGAGACCCTTCACCTTTACTTGATAGTCTCTCCTCGTGTCTGATTTTAATGCAAGGGAAGAACTAGAACACAACGACTAATCTATTATATCAGCAAGGTTCACAATGAAATAAAAAGCATATGCCTGCAACTAGTAAAACTTGTTAGGCTCTTGCCCTGTGAACTAAGAAAGGATGTTCATATTTACAAGGCCACTTCATAGGAGTGTTTGTTCAACTTCCACTTAAAAAAATCATGCATACAAAGATATGAAGCCCTTGAGAGGCTCATAAAATCCCATTGATGCCCCTCATATTCAAAGAAGAGTAGCCAATTTATTATCATCAATGGAGAGCTTTATAATATATTTTATCTGGGTTGTACCACAAATATTAGCCTCCTCTGAAAACTAATTATACTCTCAAAATATTTACCTCAAAGTTTGCAATGACCACTAAGGAGGTAGAACTCTGGCACTTCAATCCTTCACTAGGGATCTTACCAATCGATGATGAAGAAAAAATATTGTTTTGTAAAACAATACTACAATTGTCAATTTCATAACGACATGTCATGTCTATAGTTAATGGATTTATAATCCCTGCAAAATCCTTCGCTTTCTGTGCAATAAGGAATCAACATCATGGGACATTCCCCCAATATTTTCCAAGAGAAAATTCATCATTTTGATGATAGATAGGTTTACCAAGTGGGTCAACATAAATCCTCATCAAAAAAATTTAGGCCAATACTATGTAATTTGTATGAAAGAATATAATCTCTAGGTTCAACCTACTCATTATAGTTATCACGAATAATGAGACACAATTCATTGGAATCAATTTTGATTTGATTTCAAGATCAAGCTTGCCCACACGATCATAGATTGCCCTTAGATCAATGGGCAAATGGAAGACACCGACCAAACCATCTTGTGGGGATTGAAGGAAGAGTTATGTCATGTGCTTTCAACTTATTGGAAAGCATTTCAAATAATAATATGAGACTCCATTCAACCAATGTTTTGGAGGGCTAGTAACATTTTTGTTGATATCAAGATTCTAAGTATGCAAGTAATATGTTCAATTTCACCTCTACATGCATGGAAACCTAGACCTTCTCCCTAAAATTTCAGACAAAACAACCTTATGAGTTATACCTTATCAGCAATAAGGGGCCCATGAGTACAACTTAAATGGAAATATATTATTTTGCATTCAACAACTAAAAAATGTTTATAGCATCAAAGCAATAAGTCCCCATAAGAATAAGTTCTCTCCTCTTTGAGAAGAAGCTTACATAATTCCAGCAGCATCAGATCAGGCACCTCTTAACTTCAGACCTTAGAGACAGATATTACCATGTACCTTCACATTGAAAATCTTAGAAATTTCTATCCTTGGCTAATTTGTTTTATAATATTTATAACACCTTGTAATAGTTTCATGTATTGATGAATACAATATAATAAAGTTTTATTTACATTTGTGTGCTCTCTATATAATTTTAATGGTTGTGTTAGTATAGATAAAATTCATAACATTTTCTAACAAGTCCTTCAAAATGCAGAGGTCATTGAGGCATTAGCCCAGACACAATCAATAAACCTCAGGTTTTAATCCTAGTATGAAGATGAGATAGTCGAGGCAATTTCCTAAGTCAAAATCCCCTAGACTAGAACATTACCCAAGCTCACTTACATAACAAATATTATAGTAAAGCTTAAGTTAATTACTAATATCATAATTGTTGAGCCCCTCCATTAGTTAAGCAAGTCATATGCTTTTATAAGACCCAATAATAAATGCATCCTTCTATTCTCAAACTACCACTTCATCCATCTCCTCTTTCAACAAAACCACATGAGTTAATTCATCCTCATAGCTTAACTCATTTTCATACTACGTAAATCACAAGCAAGAAGACTTGTATCTCTTATCGATTCCACCTCAAATAATTTGAGGTCCAACTTTGAAAGCATACCATACAAGTTCTTTAATGGGTATCACTATCTACACCAAAGTGCCTCCTCTTACACTTACACAAACCTTTCTAAACCATTCTTAAGTTTTTATTATATCTACGCAGCTTAAGACTAAACTCCCTCAAGTTCAACATGATGTTTATCAATCTCGATCTACAAGGAAAAAAGTCCTTTAAATCATTTTTTCAACTAGTAAAAACTGCCTACAAGATTTCTTCATATAATTCTTTTAGCATTTCTTTGGTCTCCCGTCAAGTATTTTTAAACTTCATAAACTCGAGATTTCAATCACCTTGGAAGCACCAAGTGATGATATCAGTAAAATCAAAAGCACAAAGCATTGATCAACACCACGATAAGCAAACAGAGAAGGCAATCATACAATAATATCACTTGCCATGCTGTGTCCCCTTCATTGGAATGAGCAAATGTGGGGTCCTTGAGTCCTAGGACTGATAAAGCCTAATTCTCTATCAGGCCATCATGCTTAGATTGAAGGTTCTCCATGAAGCATCTTTGATCATCTTAACTTGGAAGGTTAGATCAATTAAGCATCCAATAATCTCCTGCAACTGCTTCCTACTAAAGAGTCTAGCCTCTTAGACAAAGCGTGGTTATGTAACACTACTTTATCTGATCTTCTTTTGAGAAAAAAAAGAAATCATCCTCACATTTTAGCTAAATGATAAAACCTTATAAAACCCCCTTCCTGACATTTGTGTAATCCAAGATGGTAGGGGCTTCCCTTTTCTCGTCCATCATGAGCTAGCATTAGATCTTCAATCATCCAAAGAATGAACCACTTTTACAATCTTTCTTCGATTGCACAACAATGGGTGCAGAATAAGGGGCTTCCTAAGAGTCAGTATACCGATACCTATAACAAACCACTATGTCATTATGATCATATACTAGGGGAATTGAATAGAAGGCTTTCTACACTCGTAAGGAAGGTCTCGCGTTCTTCAGAGAGAAGAAATATTTGTCCTAATACTTAGGGGGTGCAATGTCGATAAATTTGAGTAAACGCTTGTTGCTCTAGTAATGTATCATTCCATTGGGCATGATAAGCTTACAAAATTATCAAAATACTGGTACACTAAGTCACAATTGCTCTAAAAATTAGGCATACTCCACAACTACTGACACAAATAGACCTACCCCAAACCATTCCTTCAATGATCCAAAGAGGATGTTAACATTGATGTCATGGGAGCCACTATAGTCAGGAGGTTCAAGTTCAAAACACTGTTTCAAAAGAATCACAATAAAGCCACCTCCAATTCCCCGCATGAATGTCAAGATAAACAATGTAGTGATTAGTTAAAGCTAAAGAGTATTTTTGGACTTATTATAAAAGAATTAAAAAAGATGGGTGCAACTGAGATGCATTTAAAATAGTTCCAAGTTCATTCTAAATGTTCAATCAAAAACATTAAGATTAATGTTTGAATTCTCCTTATCCATTTAATACAAATCAGAGTTAAACACAACCCCAATACAAGCTCAAGTGGTTGAGTTGAATGCACGGCTCAACCTAATAATTGTGTTAGACAATAAATGCAAATAGCAATTATATTGTCAAATAGTGCATGGTCCATCTATTATAACCCAAATAATATTAGTAGGATAAAGGAATCCATAGTGAGTTACACTTACATGATCGGGAGATAAAAGGCCTTTATGCGTGCACCACATAGGAAGCAATCAAAGAATGACTCACCTTGCTAGCCAAGTGAACCAAATTGATGTCATTTATCTTGACTATAATCGGTAGTTCTTAGGGCTGCAAACGAACCGAGCCGAGCCGAGTATGTGAGTGTTCATGTTTGTGTTTGTTTAACATTAGCTTGTTCATGTTTGGTTCATGTTTGATTCGAGCTTTATTATTTGTGTTCATGTTTGGTTCGTTTAATTTAAGGGTGTTCATGTTTGGTTCATGTTTGGTTCATGTTCGTTTGTTTAGTGCTTATCGAGCTTTAAACAAGCTATGTTCGTGAACATATTTTGCAAACAATTTATTGAACATGCAAACCTTAAATTTGTTCATGAACATCCTAAACAAACAACCTAACAAACATGGACAAATATGAAATGTTTCTTGTTCATGAAAGTTTTTATATTATGTATATTTATCAATTTTATAATAACATATTATTTAAGTTTTTATCGAACCCTAATCGAGCTTTTTATCGAGCTTGTTCATGAACATCAACTGATCTTGTTCGCGAACATAAACGAGCTGAACGCATTAGTGTTCAAGCTTGTTTATTTAAGAATCGAGTATTTAAAATATTGTTCAAGTTTGTTTGTTAGTTAATTAAACGATCACGAACGAGCTTTAATCGAACCGAACAACGAGTAGTTCGTCGAACGTTTGGTTCGCTTGCAGCCCTAGTAGTTCTACTTTCAACGTCAATATAAATAAAGGAAGTCTTAAGGAATAGAATGCTCCTCTTCCATTGGGTATGTCAGAGAACGAGAGGGAGAGAGATCAAAAGGCGCATTTATTATACATTTTGCTAAAGCAAAAGTGGGAAGCTGATAAGACAGAATTAGCTTGAGAAGGAACCAACATTCACTACATCAACTCTTTGTGTCTACGCTAAGGTGGGAGTTCTTACCCCATTAATTTGTAGCATGTCACTAATATGAAACTTCATAGTTATCCTTTTGCTGTCAATGTATATGCTACATAAATGACTACAAATGATAAATAATTTATAAGAAAGAATGATATTGTTGGTTCTATTATTGAGTTGATTATACTACAATGGTCGTTGAATCTAAACGACAATACTCTTATAAAAAGGTAGTCGCTCACGCTATGAGGAAAAAAAGTTTTATCACAAGGGTATTAATAGATTCGAAGGCATTTGCCAAATGTGTACCTCATTGAGAATGCAAAACTTTTCATGAATAAACATGGATGAAACATCATGAATGAGCAAACCTTGCATGAAAGAATGCATGATCCATGGCCATAAGTGATAATGATAAACTAGTTGATTCATTAAAACCATACCATTTAGGGTTGAATGATGAAGAGATTGATTTGCTATAATATAATTGGCTTCAATTATTTCATAGTTAAGCGCATAGATTCCCTCCATGGTCATCGTGCTTGCAATGAGAAGTTCAACCAGGTAAACCATCAGGTCAATACCAATTAAGCCTTCATGTGTACATTGAGCACTACTTTCAATGCAATGAGGGTGTTTTCACTAAGTTTATCTAGCAATTTGTATACATCTCTAGATAATGGATCAGCAGAAACCTTGAATGGGAATCAAGAGAGAGGTTTAAATCAAGCCTAATTGAGTGGATTTCAAACAAATTCTAGTCAGGCTATGCTATTGGATGGATTAAGAACTCTAATGTCTTGGTATCCTTTCAGTCATGAGTCTTCTCTTTTGTTATTCATTTGCAGTTTGCATAAAACCTAAAGTAAAATGTACAATGTTGACATTGGAACTTACATATCAATCAAGTTTATTTTTAAATGTTGACCTCATACCTCATGTATCCTCAAGTAAACTTCTCATCTTTTTTCAAAAGACCCAATATAATCGAGATAATAAAATGCTTCAATATGGATAGCTCAATCTTAGCATATAGTAACATATTTCTAGGAGCCCTTTCAATATAACTAAGAATTCACAAAACAACTTCTCAATGCTTCAATTTTGGATTTTGCATGCAACCAAAAGATATATTAGGGCTGATAACAATCAAACAAATCAACCTTCAATACTATGACAAATCAGCCTATAGCTCCTTGGGTATCAAACGAGGTTTGAATCTTCATAGGGGTATCAAACATCTTACAACCAAGAAGACAATTTCTTCAATAAGAATGGCAACATAATTCCTTTAAGAAAGTGATACCCACTTTTTTCCATAAGCAAATTCAACTCCAACAAAATACTTGAGTCGTCTCAAACGTTTAGTGATCGAACAATTTTGGAGGTTGCAATTTCCCTCAAAAATATTATTATAACAACTGCAATGGCCAGATAAACATCAAGGATGATAGAGTTTGAGATAGTACATCTTGCAAAGATATAATGATCTATGGTGCTACTGTGAAGGCCAATTTAAACAACAACCTAACAAAGCTTGTCAAATAATCAAATTAGGCCCCTAGACTATGTTTAAGGGTATGATAGCCTTCTTGAGTAAATATACGTAATTCTCTCCCTTTGCAAGATACCAAGATGGTTGTTCTATATAAACGACCTCCTAAAAAACACCTACTGGCTCTTTTCAAAGAGGATTTTACAATGCTTCCTAGCATATCTTGGGAATAAATGTAACATGGACTTAACAAAAAAGAGGATACAAGATCAAATGTGATATAAAAGTGAATAAAATGAGCAATATGTTGTCTTTTATATTTTTATATGCCAATGATTAAGTAGAGATCAGAGAATTTATCAGCAATTTGTTGCTTAATAGAATCTTGTAAAGTGGACAGGATATATATAGAAAAGATATAAGTGAAAAGTTATCAAGGAGAGACAATGGAACTCTATTGATAAGATAGCAAGTAGTCAAGAAGAAATCCCTCCAAAATTATTGATGAAAATTCATATGAAAAATTAAAATTCAAGCAACATCAAGCAAATGGTTATTTGTGCACTCAACCACATTACTTTGTTAAGATGTATAGGAGCACAAGGTTTGATGAATAGTAACAGTGCTAGAAACAAATATTTGAAATTAAGATTTAGATTTCAAAGCTTTGTTAGTGAGTAAAATTTTGATAAATGTAGAGAACTGAAGTTTTATTTATTTATTAAAGGTTTTAAATATATGTAGGACTTTTGAGCAATACATAAGTAGTTCAAAGAAACCCTAGAATAATCATTAATGAATATAGGATAATATTTAAATCATAAGTAAGAACTAGACTAGGGCCCCAAATGTCAAAATGGACAAGATCAAAATAACAATGTGAATGACTATTAGAGGATGAAGGAAATAAGGCACAATGGTGCTTACCCAATTCATAAGCAAAACATTCAAATAGGGACATCAAAAGAGATAGAACATAATCCCAAAGTCAATCAGGAGGATGAAGACCAAATGACAATGCCAATAAAAAAGAGTGTGGTGGAAGAGGCGGAAACAGCATTAAAGGTTAATTAACAGATTTTGCTAGCTTTAAAACATCCACCATTAATCTTTCAAGAGCTAGGATCTTATAAGACAAAATGAATGGAATAAAAAGTTATTGAGCAATTATAAGTCTTAGTAAGATAATGAATAGACAATACATTGATAGGAAAATGCACAAAATACATAACCTTTGAAAGAGATGGATTTTAGAAGGATGTACAATGCTTTTTCCAGCAACATTTGACGGGGAACAATTTATAAAAATGACAATTGGTGTAGCCCACAAATGAAGAATTTTGACTGTACAAACTATACATGTGGTTGTAAAAATATCAGGAGAAATAGGAGAAAATTTGACCATACATATGGGTGTAAATTGAGGCAAGCTAAGGAAGCCAATAAATGCTTTTGTGTGGAGGAATATGCAACGTCGTGCATGAGGTATTTGATTTCGTTCGGGCTATTAATAGACAACAGCCAAAAAAAGCTAAAAATAGAGTGGTTGTTAGAGAATTCAATTGGAGAAAAATTAGAGAAGGGAAGAAAGAGATAAAGAAGTACTTTATATGATCGTGGAGTATCATCCCAAGAAATTGAAAGCATGGTTTAGTTAAAATTTTCAAAATTCCATAGATATGTGAGGTAATATCTTCCTGAGTTTTTGAAGAATGTAATTCCTCGTATTGGTTTAATCATTTTTGTTGACTATCTCTCTTGAGTTATTTTTACTCTTATTTTTCTTACAAGATCAAGGCTTCTTTTTTGTGGTGAGTTTAGGTGTATTTGGGTTTTAGGAAAATCATTTTCTTTAGCTCTTATTATTATGTGCACATATGAAACTTCTCTATGATAGATCAAATCTTCTCTCATCTCTTGTGCACATAGCTTATTTTAGGCAAGCCATGTAAACATTGATGTCTTTATGATTACTTTGCACGTTCATCATATCTGCTCCTAATAGATTCCACCAGATAGAAATTTGGTATCTGCCCTAACAACCCTTGCCTGTGCGTTACCACTGGAACTACTATTGAAGCTCAACCTATATCTATGCCCGGAACTACTATTGGAGCTCGAATTTATTATCCATCACCGCATATCCAGTTAACGACCCTCCAACTTTTCAGGGACTTCGACTTGAAGCACATTTTTATTGGGTAATTCTAAAGTTGAATCTGTTGAGACAATCTTAATTCCCAAATACTCTTCTAGTTCATAGGAATTCTTCTGGCACACAACGAAGATTGCAAGAATTGTAAAGAAGCTCTTTCTAATGTGTTCGACGAGTACAAACAATTTCAATAAGCGCAAGAGAAATGTTTCAGCCTTCTCTAGTGTGCAGTCAATGAAATAGACAAAGCTCGAGTGAGGGATTACCAGCTACGTGCAAACCAAGAAGGTGAATCTCTCCCCGAATGTTTTGACGAGATTATGCGCTGGAATGCAATAACCGGCATTATCAGTTTAATTGCTCCGATGACAAGAAAAATTTTAAGCGAAAAGAGAATAAATAGTCTCCCCCCAAATCATCGAATACAAAGGTAATAAAACAAGCAAACAAGAAAGTTGGAAGAGTTCCTGAACTGGGAAAACACACAGTTCAGAACCAGCGTCAGATTAGTCTATCCACACTCCACCCTGTCATTTGCTTCTCCAGGATCACCCCGCTTTATGGAAACTATAATCAAATCAGAATCGGGCGAAACTCTATATAAATTGCCGCATTGAAACACAGATGCAGGCAGCCAGGGATTTGAGGGGATTGGGAGTGATTACCCGACAAATAGAAGAAGCTTTCGCTGCAACCTCTCTCTCTCTCCTCCCGCCACGGGTCTTTTTCTCCTCCCGCTTCGGATCTCCTTTCAATGCATCTCTATATCGTAGCGGATTAAAGATCGAAAATAAAACACCGCACGACTATGCTCCATCGATTCAGGTTTCTGGTAGAAATAATGATTAAGCAAGAACTAAATATCAAAAGCTTCTCAAATTAGTAAAAAAAAAAAATTCTAAAAAGTATTTTTTATACAAGTGTCTCATTCAAATAACTACTAAAAAATATTTTTTTCATTTAAAAAATGAAAAAGGAAAAAAAAAACACCTAAACAAACGTGGCCTCAGTGCATCGTAACAATATTTGTATTCGGATTGGGTCGCTTCTGACTTGAATTTTATCTAAATCGCTTTCGGGTTGAAATGAATTTTGATTTGATACATAACTTATTTGGTTCTTATCTTATCTTCATATTGGATTTCAGCTCGACTCTCAAAAAAAAAAAAAAAATAGAAAGAATTTAGGTCAAATCCTAAGCTTTAAAATTTTCAAAAGAAGATAAGGATCAAATCCTAAGATTTCAAAGAAGTTAATGACTAGATTGTTTCTTGTGTTACATCTTAGTTGAGAACAATGACCAACGCTTTTTTTAAATTCAATTTGATTAAAATAGTTTTGTTTATGTGATCAAGACATTTAATGATCCATGTACCAATATTAACGCACCATCTAAAACTCAACTCTTCTAAAGAAGTATTTTTGAAGAAGGGGAAAGTTCATATAAAACAATGATGTAAGTTTGATCGGATACTCCAAAAATAATCTCAATAGAATTTAAACTTTTCTCTCTCCTCCATCAATGGTGGTGACACTTTCAAATCAAAATTCAAGATAGACCGCTTCATGCATGCAAAATTTAGGCCACAATTCTTTCACTTGGAGCAAGCTTAAATTAAGGAAGAGTTATGTAAATAAAGTATTTATTGAAGAAAATTAAAATTTCAAATTAATGATCTCTTCTCTCTCTTGGATTATAGCATAATTTAGAAAGGTGTTACACTACTATTCTCTCTCTTGGACTAAGACATAAATCTATACTACTATTATAAAAGGGGCTTGAGTTTCCTTCCTCCAGCAAATCTTGTTCATCCATTCTACTTATTTTTTAATTATCTTGGTCGTCCATTCTATTAAAAGTATTTAATAAATCAAAAAATTCATATTATATAAAACTCATTTAATTTTACGGCCCGTGAGATTCCTAATTTCCGTTTTCACATTATATGAACCTGTTTTAATAAATAAAAAAAATTCACATTTAATAAAACTCTTTTAATTTTAAAGACCCTTCATATTTCCTAATATATACTATCTATACTACTATATAAAAGTGACTTGGAATTCCATTCTTAGCAAATCCTAATCGTTCATTTATAAATTTGAAAATAATCTAGAACGTTCATTTAGCACTCTTCATATTCTTCATTTTTTGCTTTCTACAAAACATTTATTAAACCATTTATTTCACCGTTGGGCGGAAGTTTTAATTACATTAAACAAACGGTTTCTCTAATAAAAATTAAACGCGTTTCCCCTTCGATTTCACTGATGAGCGGTTTCTAATTTAGCGATGGCTTCACACGAAATTCTTTATAACCCTCTGCCATTTCTTCTTTGGGTTATTTCGCACCTCTTCGAATCCACTCACTGATTTTGAAACTCTTCATGCCCTTTCCTTTGATAGAGTAGCTAAAGAAGTTTTTTCACAAAGCCTTCTCGCTAACGAAGCCTACATGCCCGCGTACATATCCCATCTTTCCCTCTCCTTACTCGCATGCAGTCCAGCCTATTTTTTTTACTTGGTCGCGTATAGCCCGTCCACCCCGGATATCCCTTCTATCCTCTTGCGTGCAATACCTCATCTCTCTCCAAGAACAACGATGGTAAGTGGTTGATTTCTCTCTTAAATTATCTAGCAATTTATTCTTTCTTGTTATAACCAAATGATTGTATATTGCCTGGTTTCTCCTTCAAATGGACATGTTTGTTTCCCTTATTAATTTCCTCAGAATTGAACTGATTAAAGTAGGGCAGGAAGATAAATTCAGCTAAAATAGATTTTATTTTAGATTTTATTTCATGGAGATATTAACACTAAGAAATTTCATTTGATCTCTTTCAACGAACCTTGCAAAAAAAAAAAAAACTGGCTTAGGCTTTCCTTCTCTAAATAGTTGCTTCCTCGAACCTTGCAACGAATCATGCTTATAGTTGCTTCCTCGTACAATGGTTTTTTTCCGGTGATGCTTTCCTTGCCATATTGTGAAACTGCAAATATACTTCCCTATGGAAGCCGACCTCATTAAAGTCTTGCAACTGCTGGAACAATTTGATCAATATTGTTGCTAATTACAGGAGCTCTATATCTTTCAATGTGAGCAATGCAAACAAATCATCCCTGGTCTGTGATCCTTGTTGCACTGGAAGGAATTGATTTGAGCTTATTGATCTCAATTCTCTGTCAGGAAACTTAAATATTAGCATTCTTCATTCCTCCATAAGAAGATATTCCATAAGCAAATCTGGTGAATGGCGCTTCCCAACCTGGTGAATGGCGCTCCCAAACCTGATTTCCCATAATTTTTGGTAATATGTTATATGCGGTTAAAAAAACCAATGCAGCTGCTGATGAATTCCCTTGAAAAGTTTATAAAATTTATCTTTTTTGGCGCCTACATCAACTCTTACTATGGAAGCTTTCCAACTAAGGATTGATATCAAGTTTATAGGGTAGAAAAAATTACTTTTTGTGGTTTAGTTGTTTCATCTGGCTTTGCTTTGGTGGGATGCCTCAAACCTATAGATGCTCTAGCTTCTCGTAATATTTCTGCAAATCCTAATTGACGTTTTCTATTTCTCACATCCTGGATCTCTTAAGTATCAATTTTTTTAGTGTGACTATATATTCTCTATTCTGCATGCAATCCTTCCTGCTTTTGCTTTTTTTTTTTTTTAAGACTGAACTTCCATCAAACTTTTGACCACATGGAGGGGCTCCCTGTGGTGTGAGAAATTTAAACATATTCTTTTTTTTTCCTGTTTGTTGCATTCTTTATCACATTTTGCGTGAAAGAAATAATAGAAAATTTGGCAAGATATTTCAATGCCAACCTACCATATCTCATATCATAAGTCAGGTTGTGGCAAAAACATCAAGCTGGGAGGTCTGTATCCATGACAATGTTTTTCACTCGAATATGAGCTGCAATGAAAGCTAGGACAATGACGATGGGATGCTCTTTCAATTATTGGCAACAGCGAAGCTATTTTACCAGTTATTTTTAACTGAATTTCATGTAACTTTTTCCCAATCTGAGTCCTCTTTTAGGATCTTATCTGATTGTTCTTGTCTTTTTTTTCTCTTTTGAATTTATTCTCCAAAGTGTAAATTTGTGCAGCTCATATATTTCTCATTTTCATGGAGTTGTATTTTAAGGCTTTTGCCTTCCTAATTATTTTTCACAGTGAATGAAATGGATTACACCCTTATGTTCACCCAAAAAAGAACTTTTGAGCTCCTTAAATTATCTATTGGGTACTGAATGAATTAATGTGACTAAATATGAGCTCAACAACTCACAAAGACCTATTAATAACCCATATAATTCATAATACATCCTTAACAAATTGCATCTATTTCTATTGTTATTTGTTAAGATTATATCAATATAGTAGTTGCCATTGCAGGTGTAGAGTGATCTATGAAGGTATACTATCAACTCTATCAGGAAATCATCAGGAATTGTATTTTAAACTTAGAAACCTATTATTTTATGGAGTATGCTACTAGCTTAGCTGAACTCATATTTTGGGAAAATGAGCTTGATATCAGAAGAGGAAATATATTGAACTAAATAAATATTGAAGTTTCGTCATCCTTATCTTTGTTATTCTAAGGTATTTATGATCAAAATTTATGTTTAACAAACTATTCTAAGTAATTGAAAAAGAGAAAAATAAGGCCATAACATGAAAATAGTGCCATAAATAGTCAATACATAAATGTTTAAATAATAAATTTAGCTATATCTATACTACTATTATAAAGAGGCTTGAGTTTCCATCCAAATAGAATCTCAGCTTTCCATTTTAATTACTCAAATTAAATCCTAACCTTTCATTTCCACCCAAATTTTACACCTTTTTAATTACTCAAATATCCACCTAACAAGTTCATAAATTAAATTCACAGGATTTTTGTTGTTTTCCTTTTCGGTTCCAATAGCCTGACGTAAAAAAAATTAATACTTTCACCCTTCCTTTTCAATGCCGATTGGTGTCTCATTTAGCCGAGTTTTCGTTGTCCAACGTTTCACCAATTAACTACGACTTCGTTTGGGACGGCTTTTTTATTGCTTTTGAAAACAGAGTTTTAGTACAAAAATTAAAAAATTTGTACTACAACTCCGTTTTAAAAAGCAATAAAAAAGCTGTCCCAAACGAAGCCTACATGTATGAATATGTCAAACGCAACTTCTCATCTTCAGCCGAGCATTTCTTCTTCTTCACAGCCGAGCATTTATTTTTTCCCATCCTATTGTTTTTTTTGCTTCACAGTCAAATTATTTTTTCATTTATACTTTAAAATTGTTAAATTATTAAAATGTCCACCTGCATTTATACACAAAATAATATAAAACTACTATGTTTAGTGGATGCTCTCAAAATAATCATAGTAAAATGTAAATATATTATTATTGATATTTAAATTTTAATATGCCAACTAAAATTTTAATTATAATTTCCTATGTTTTAAATTTTTATTCTCGTGCACCATGTGCACGGGCATTTATACTAGTTATAGAAGAGTTACAACAATAAAGCATTAATGAAATTTTTAAAATTTTAAAATGAGTCATGACCATGGATGTTAAAATCTGACCCTCTCTCTCCTATGAAGCAAGACATAGATTATAAAATAGTTACACTAATTAAAATAGTTACTACCGCCTCTCAGCCCGACCACCACTGCGACCTTCCTACTATTGTCATCGCTGCCCACTATCACCAGTCATCATTGCCCTTAACAGTTAACCATCTATGATCAACTATTATTCCAAACATAGTATTATTTTCCAATGCATCCTTTACTTTATATAAAAATAAATAAATAAAAAAAATCTTGGATTGATAGTGTACTAAACCAAAAAACTAAAATGTATTTTCAATACGCTTCTTTTGTTTTACGTTACAATCATTTTTCGACATTACAAATAACCTCTTAATTCCTTTAAAAAGTCCATGAATCAAAGTCTTATAAGAGTAATAATAATTCTATGAAGTTATAAGGAACAAAAAAAGGTTTTTTTGTAAAATGGAGACGGTGATGTGTCTTTTTTAATGAAATGTTCATCATCCTCAGAGTAATTTAATTTTGTATGTTGTTCATATATTAGAGGCTCGTAAAAGTCACATGAAGTTAGAAAAATTCATATATTAATGATAGATACTCAATTTGAAGCGTTTTGACAAGATCCAAGATCATTGGCATAAAGTTTGCAACTTTTGGGTTCCATTACACGAATAGTTGATCCGTTGTTAGGTCGAGAGGTGACAATTGTTGGTGCTTATATATCTATAGATAATGGATAGTGAGAGGAGTAAGAAGATGATTTGGGTTCAATTTGGTCGACCAACTTTGATTTGGCCCATTTATGCTTGAACTTAGATTTTTTTTTTTTGGTATCCAGGGGCGGAACCAGCCTTTCATCTTAGGTGGGGGGCAAAATTTTCTTAGTATAATAGACTAATATAAAAAAAAGATGACATAATTCAAAATGAAATCTTGTATTTCCATTATGATAGGAAAATTGAAAATCATTACAATTTTATCAATCTATTTTGCATTTTTTGATAATATTGGATAACATCTTCATTGGGAATCAAATCAAATACATCTTTTTCAATGTAAGGCACAAGACAATCGTTGAGCCAATCATCACCCATCCTACTACGCAATCGATGTTTGATAATTTTCATGGCTGAAAATGCTCTCTCCACCGTAGCAGTAGCAACTGGTAAGGTTAATGATAAAGTAATAAGTTTGTAAACCAAAGGATACACATCATTCTTCTTGAAATTAAGAATCTGCTTTGCAAGATCAGCAATACTTCTTAGAGAGGAGAACTCTTCACTGGTCCGCATATCGATAATGTACGTTGCTAATTGATTTTTAAGAGCAATAACCTCAATTGTAGAAAAATCACTTGGATACAACTCTGCTAGACATATCAATTTCCTCTCATCATAAGCACGAAAACAATCACTTGGGTTTAAGAATGACATACATAGAAGTAACTCAGCACTTGATTCAGAAAAACGATTATTTAGCTCTTGAAGTTGTATGTCAACTACTGTATAAAATAACTCAACACGATAATGATGTAAATTTGTTTTACATAGATTGTTAATGTCAATTTCTATTCGCTCTTTCCTCTTTAAATAACGCTCCATTTTCCTAAACCCTAAAATGAAATTTATTAAATAACAATTTCAAAATTAATGAAATAGCAAAATAACAATTTCAAAATTATTATCATAAGAATCTATTTTAGCATTTCTAACACAAAACAAGAATTCTAGAATTTTGTCTAATATGAGGACCATACTACTGGAAAGGAAAGTAGTTTTCTTAAAGATTTAAATGTACAAATAAATTAAAATGTTGAATCCAATTCTCTGATATAAATAGAATTAGATGCACTTTAGCTTATCCCAAGGCTACCTTTCTCCCTAACAAGGAATGACATGTTCATATAACCCAGTTCAATACTTCAATTGCTCTCAGGACCTATAAGCTGTTTGAATCCATGAATGAAGGTTTTTGTTGTTGAATGAAATAGGTGCAGCCAGAAATGAAGTCTTATTCTCACGTGATTTAAGTGTTATATCATTTTGATTATTACCTAGAATGCAACAAACAAGTAATATAAACTGAATATATCATAGTAAACAAGGGAAGATAAACAAGTTTCATTTCATATCTGCAAGACTGACAAAGATTTTCTAAATGGCTGTTTTGCATAGAATCTATAATCTATTATTTCTAGAGTAAATCAAGTTGATGTCGAAATCAAAACTTACAAAACATTCAAAAAATAACAGCAAATCTATCAAAAAATAACAAACAAAACAATCAAGCAAATAAGCAATGTATTCATAAATCAAAAGTTCAAAACTTACCTAGATTCTAGATCTCCTGAATCCTGATTCCTGAAGCCGGAGGCGACGAAGCCGGAGGCGATGAAGCCGAACTCGAAGCCGAAGAACGGACGAGGCGACGAAGTCCCAAAGCCTCTTGCGCAGTTGCGAACTCGAAGCCGACGAAGTTTCAAAGCCTCTCTTCCCGACTCGCCGTCTTGCGCAGTTTCGCGAATCACCTGAATTTCTTTGGTTGATTTCGGCGGGTTAGGTCAAAGGGGGGGCAAAATAAGAGTTTTTGATGTAAAATTACCTAATAACCCTCTCTCTAATAAAAAAAAAAATTTCAGGGGGGGCAATTGCCCCCCCTAATAAAGCAACAGTTCTGCCCCTGTTTGTATCATTAAAATTAACTTAAATAGACAACCATTTTGATTTTCACAAAAAATATAGTGTTCATTTGGCCTTTATAATAATTTTTAAAGTTTTTAGTTAATTTTTAGTGCTTTTAAATAAAATTAACTTTGGATGGAAATCTTTGATGTCTTATCAAACCTTAAATATAAACAATTTTTTTATACATAATTTAAAATATATAACCAATAATTTTCAAAAACCCACAATACCAAAGAAAATCAATTTCACCCTAATTTAACCAAGGTATCAAAATAATTTGTTTGTTGATTTATCCAATTTTGACACAAAATCAACCAAAGTCACCCATTATTATCTTGAACCAAGCAACACTTAGCCCTTTGTTGCTTTGAAGTGCTTTCAATTCAGGCTAAACCAAACTTGCTAAACTCAATTCAAGCTTAAACCAAAAAGAAAAAAAAATAAATAGACTTTTATCTTCTAAGATAATTTAGTTTTCTCTTAATTAATAAAATATACAAGTCTTAAAAAGGCTAAATATTTGATATTATTAGGGCACTAAAATATCTAAAAACTATGTATAAGCAAGGGGGAGTCATAAGGGTTTCAATGGATCATTTAATTTTTAGATAGAATAACTAGAATGGTCCCACTTAAAAAATTTTAAAAAGTGTCAAACTTCAACACATTTTTTATGCAAGGATAATGCCACAAGAAGGATTTCGATAAGAGAATCTAGAGCTTTATCTATTATGATCGAACACTTGTTGTTGACCACTACTACCATCCAAGATCAAAGTCCATCATCACTAATAAAGTAGATGCTGGATGTCCGCAGCAACACGAATATATGACATTACTAATAAGACTGTTTTTTGAGAAAATCATCATTTGTAATATATGACTCATACTAATAAAATCATTTCAATTGGGTTAAGATTTGTAGCATTTTCCATTCATAAGTTTTCAATGCATGTGTATATGCTTGTGCTATTTTTTTGTTCAAAACTAAGATGATCAAATTCTATCTACCACCATAAATGTTATAACACATAATATAAAATGCTTATTCATTATGTTATATATTAATATTTATAATGTATTGTAAAATAATAAAATATATCATATTATTTAAATATATAATATTGAAATCATATTACAAATGTTTTCTCTTCATTAATTATGCATCAGAGTATATTTGCATCAGAATGATTAGATAAATTTTTAAATTTT
The DNA here is from genome assembly GCA_022539455.1 of Dendrobium nobile. Classification (NCBI taxonomy): domain Eukaryota; kingdom Viridiplantae; phylum Streptophyta; class Magnoliopsida; order Asparagales; family Orchidaceae; genus Dendrobium; species Dendrobium nobile. Next base: position 8,009,594 of record CM039719.1, on the reverse strand, counting down.
TAAAATTTATTTCTTAAAATTAAAATTTATTTAAGGTATTTATCAAAACAAAAATTAATTCATGTTGCTTTCTTCTCTTATTTTAATTATTTATTTCATACATTTTAATAATTTATCTTATATACATTAGGATAATCTATATATATTTTTCACCTAAAACTTTTTTTCCCATCAACGAGCCATGCATTTCAAATATCGCGATGTTTGAGGATAAATATTGATCTCTTCCACAAGCTCGCTATCAATTCTGAAGTCAAAACATGCACAATTATAGGGGAAACATTTATGCTATAATTTCTATCAATGAGTTTAAAAATAATTTAAATTTATATTAAGATTAATATTTATACATATTGGATTCAAGTTTATTTATGCACATCTATGGATAACACACGAGCTTACTAGCAGATAAGCTCTAAGGGATATGACTGGAGAACCTATGTGAGAATGGATTAAAAAAGAGGGAGTAGAAAATAATCTGCTAGCTCAAACATCATTATAGAAAATGACAAAATATCGAAAATCCTTTTTTTTTGTCCTTTATATATAAGGATTTATGGATTCATGAAATAATACATCACATCAAAAAATAGTAAAAGTACAAAAAATTAATGATCATGGTACAAACTACCTTGGACATGTGTAACACTGCCTAGCTCGATGGATTTATGCACCTCTCATTTTGTACTAATATGCCCTGATTTTCCCATATGCAAAGTGTGTACAAGCGCATAGTAGTAGAAGATTATGTTGATGATGAGCAAACTAAGAGGGTTGAGGTTGACGAATAATCTGAGATCATTGATGACCATTTGATGGAGCCCCAAATTACTTCGATGTGGCAAGCGATGATATCCAAGGGACAAGAATATTAGGCTTCATAGTCTGTTCACGATGAAGGGAATGATCAAGAACCCTCTTGAGAAGATTGATATGAATGATCCATGTGCATCACTGGCTTTCCCCGTTGGAGGTGACTTCACTTTAGATTTCTTGTCAAGTTACGGGTTTACAATTCTTGAGTGTGCTCGCATTGCTATGATAAAGGATGTATGAGTTCACTTATCATGACCTGCCGACCACCTATTAAATACAAAAAAAAGATATATACAAATGTGTATGTAAGTGTGTGTAAGTGTGTATATTAAAAACTATTTACACGCAACTTTCTTCATATATTTAACAAAAATACACATAAACTTGACAATTATTTCAATATAATGCTAACACCCAAACTGGGCCTATACCATTATGCCAATACACTGCTAGCATACACTGTTAAAACACAAATTTGACAAACTATATATGCCAATATACTGTTAGTATATACAGTTAAAACACAGAGTACTAAAACAATATACTGTTTAACAAGTTTTTAACACCTTAAACATGTTTTAACTTTATATGAACAGCTATAAAATAAAAAATAAAAAGAGACCGAATGCGACTTCGGAAGAACCAAGGGCGGTCCCTTTAAATACCAACCGCCACTCGATCAGTCGCTCACCAGCACTGCGAACGTGCGCAGCGCGTGCCGCTCATGCAGCCGAGGGAGCCTTCACGAATCGTCCAATCCCGGCCTTCGACAGCGAGGAGATTAGCGGCTTCTTGACGCCGCCGGCCGCCGCTGGCGACCCAACCTCCCTAGGTCCAGTCAGCTTCCGCCGGGGCAAATCGAGGCTCTTGTCGTTGTAGACATCCCACCATTTCTTCACAAGCATCCGTATGTCCTCCCGATCCATATTCTCCTCCTTTCCTGTAAACTTCCATGGCTTCGAACCTGCAGCACAGTAGTGAACTACCTTTACCTTCTCTAGATCCACCTTTCCAGGATGCCTCCATAACATAGCCATTACTAGATTATAATCCAGTGGAATTGGTTTATAGATATCCCTAAAGTACATGTTCAGGAAATCCTACAAGATTTAAGTTGGGAATAGAATTAGAGAATGTGGATAGAGGTTCAATCGGGGGTTTAGGGATTTTGGTCTCGATTATTGATTTTACCTGTTCGGCGAACAAGGTTGGGGTAGTGATTTCAAGAGTGGAAAGAAGAGATTTCCAGTGGAGATGCTGGGCTCAAAAACGAACATGCCGGCGTTGAAATACAGAGACGGAGGAGGTCCGAGTTCAGCAACAGGCCATGGCCGGCGATCGGGGCATTGCTGGCAATAGCCTATCTCGTACTGCTTCGAGTGACTCCAGGTCTTCTCGCAGAAGCAATCCAGCACCGCGTAGAAGTGGCCGTCCGGTAAATCGAAGAGATGGTCGATATTGTCGTACACTTGGATGTCCGCATCGAGATAAACCATCTTCCTGTACTCCACAAACTGTGAACAGAGACCATATCCAGATCAAAATCAGAAATCAATCGTAGCCTGGTTTTGACAAGAAATCAGTTAATAGTTTACGAAGCCTTACATCCCAGATTCGAAGTTTGGAGTAGTTAATGACGTAGTAAGGCATGGCGAACTTGGTCTGGTTCTCCGGCGGGTAGACAGGCTCGATCTCACGAATGAGGCAGCCCTGCAACTCCAGCTCCCGGCGGTGGCTAGCCGGGACATCGGTCAGCACCGCTACTATCAGTGGGTAAGCCGATCTTACCTTTCTCAGACCCTTCGCAAGCCCCACCACACCCTTAACATAGTCACCGTCACCTGCAAGGAAAGTCACGAAAGCCCCTCGCTGGATCGCATTTGTCTTCGCGAATCCGGCAATGGCAGCAGCACGTCTGGTAGTTTCCGGCGCCATTCTTTATCTTCTCGAATCAAAGAACGAAACCCTCGGCGAAAGAAATGGGGAAAAGAGAGAGCGAGAGAGGTTTTAGAGGAAAATATCCGAAAATAGAAGAGATCCTTCAGAAATCGATATCGAGAAGATTTTTGGCGATTCAGGAATGGGTGTGTTTGGTTAAATAGGCGCAACATAAGGGGTTTATCGGAAATTCACTTGCCTCTGACAAAATTACCAAATACCCAACTTTGTTCTTTGTTTTTACGATATAAGGAATAGTATTTACCGTACACGTGCTAATACGATAGAGATCAACCGCCGCCGCAGCGCCAGGGTAAATATTGTTGAAGATATCTACGTTCTGGTCTCTTGCGTATCACTTTCCTTAGCCCATATCCGATAATAAAGAGAGCAGTTGCCGACATCAATGATCTCTTGTATAAACGGTGAGGATCATCGGAGCACGTTAGTTAGAATGTTCGCGTTGAAAAATTAGTTAAGAGTACTTTTTTGGAACTTTGGTTAGAGTAGTTAGTTGACCGAGGAGAACGACATTAGCCCTGTCGTCCGATGGAAAGTCGACGGCAGATATGGAGTCGAGGGTGAGGCTACAGAAGCCGAGGCAACGAGATTCCCTCCGAGAGACACGTGGATAATCATGGTTGGACTGCGTGTGGCTCCCATAACGCCACGTGGACCGCAACTGACGGTGCGGATAAGGGCAGGACGGGCTTTATACGAGCAAGCTCAGTATATTTTTTGATAAGTTCTTTTTATTTGGATAAAAAATATTTGAGAAGTTGTTTTATACTTGTAGCAGTGTAGTTTCTAATTCCTTACTTTCAATATTATAAAAAAAAGTATTACCATGAATATGTATTTATATAAGATTTTGTTGAAATAATTGGGAATGAAAACATGTCCTAAACTAACATTGATGATGAATAAAATTAGAATTTTTCAAGATAACATATAAAGTTTTGAAAACCAATTGCTTTGACAATGTTAAGGGAAATGCAATATTGTAAGTTAATTTAGCAAGTTGGAGGGACTGTTGCCGATGAGCTATGGGGGTCGATGGGATCGTAGTTAGCGGGCGACAAAGGATAGAGAGATTGTAGTTTACGGGCAACGATGTTTGGAAGGATCATAGTCGGTGATTAATAGTGGTCGGAGGTAGACTTGGTGGTGGTGAAGGTTCAGCAGCGGTGGCTAGGCGGTGAGGGTTCGTTGGCTATGGTGTCGGGATGGAGCTCTGCGATTCTTGAAGCCTTATAGCTTACTTAATCTCTAATCCAATGTCTAAGCTTTAAAATGTCCAAGCTCCAAAAGGTTCAAAGCCTAAAAGGTCCCATCCTCCTTTTCATATGAGAATATGGGGTTTATTTATAGATTTTAAAAGTGACATGTCCTGTAAATATGAAAAATATATGGGGTGAATTTGGAGTGTTCTATCAAACTACTCCTGTAAAAAAGATGCAATATTTATAAGAGACACCAAGATTTTTATGTGAAAAATCCTGAAAATGAGAAAAACCACGAGGCCTATCCCAATTTGAATGAATCCGCTTGAATGTGCAGTTGATTATAAATGAGGTCCTTCATTGGAGGGAAGGCCTTCGCTTGATGTAGCAAATATATATACATCATATAGAGTGCAATACATGGTGGAAATTGGAAGAATCAGAATGGATATGTTTGTTTGGTCAGTAGGACATTAGTCGGCATGTGACATAGGTTAGAAAGATCATAATTGAGTGATGGTGATTGGAAGGACCATAGTCAGTGGGCGACGAAGACTGGAACCATTGTATTCGACGAGCAATAGAGGTCAGAAAGATTGTAGTTTGATAATAGAGGTCGGAAGGACCGTTGTTTGGCCATGGAGGTCGGAATAATTGTAATTGACAGGTGACTGAGGTCGAAAAGACAGTATCCTGGCGACGGAGATCGGAAGGACCATATTCTGACGACGAAGGTCGGAAGGATGGTAGTCGATAGACGATAATGATCAAAAAGACCGTTGTCGGGCGATAGAGGTCAGAGGGACCACAATTTGATGACAGAGGTTGAAAGGACTGTAGTTAGTGGCTTGGTGGAAGTCCGACGTCAGTTGGTGGCCGGGAAGAAGTCTAGGTAAATTGGTGGATTGGCAGAAGTTCGGCGTCAATTGATTGTCGGGTGGAAGTTCGATTTCAATTGGTGGTTGGGAAGAAGTATTGCGTAAGTCAGTTACCGGACAGAAATTTTGTGTCAGTCGATTGTCGAGCAAAAATTTGGCATCAATTGTTTGCCGGGCTGAAGTCCGTCGTCATTCGGCGATTGGGTAGAAGTCGGCATCAATCTGCGGCTGGGTAAAAGTCTAGCTTCAATCGGCAGCCGGGCAGAAATCCGACAACAGTCGGTGGCCGAGTGGAAGCCCGGTGTGAGTTGGTAGTCCGGCAGAAGTCTGATGGTGGTCGATGAGGAGTTTGGTGGCATGAGAACTCAAGTTTCTATTTTTTTTCTTCTCTTCCTTGCTTGGGTCCCTCTTCCTCCCTCCTTCCATGAGGAATGAGCGTCTAATTATAATTTTTTGAGAGTGACATAACCAGTAAATAGAAGTGCATTAAAGAGTAAGTCAGGAGTGGTTTGAAAAGACGGTTGATGTTGATTCCCTTAATTATGAATCATTCATTAGACACTTAAATGCTTTAGTGATACCAGAATTTGGTGATCCTGGGCTCGTTGGATTCGTCTCGTCAAATTGCTAGATTCAATTATAAGCATGTCACGTTTGGAAATCATTTGGTTATCCAATTTTGGTGATCTTGGGCACAGTTAACAGCGCAGTACCGTGCGGCTAACAGCGTGGATGCGCTATTTCGTGCACGGCGCAAGTGCCGCTGCCGGTGATAGGCGACGGGCGACGGCCGGTCGGCCGATCGGTCGGTTCAACCGCCTACGCATGTCCGGGCCCGATTTTTGGCCCGGACAGTCCAAATCAAACATTTTTGGGGTCCCCATACACATTTTCGATGTTTCAAACTCAATTTTGACACTTTCGAAGCTCAACAAGGCCCCCCTATAATCAAGTTTGAGAAAATTTATCATTTTTGGAACTTAAATTTTTGCGATTCAGTCAATGCAATATATCATAACAAATATTTTTGGACTCCATAAGCTTCGACGTCCGAAAATAGAGGGGCTACTGATACGTCATCATAAAATTATCTTGATCGGGCACGAATCTCAAGGCAAAAATATGGTTGGAAACTTCAAAAATTAATTTAGAGACCGTCTAAACTCCAATTTCAGTAAACTTATAGTCGAACTGATTGTCTTGGAAATACAAACCCAATGACACCAAACTCGACTCAATCTAAGCTCAAATGGGTCCAAATCAAGGACCCAAAGCGCTGTTAGAGGGTTTGAACCACAATTTGGATTACCAAACGGTTACCAAACATAACATGCTTATAGTCGAATTGAGTGGCTCGATGAGACAAATCCAACGAGCCTAAGATTATCGAATTTCGATACCATTAAGACCTTCAAATGTCTGATGAACAATCCTTGATCAAGGGATTCAATATCGTCCGTCCATCTAAATCACTCTACAATTGCCCTCGATCCTCCTCCTATTTACAAGCCATGCTACTCCAGAAATCTATAAATAGACCACTCATTTCTCTTGAAAGGGGGTCGAAGCAAGAGGAAGAGAAGAAGAAGAAGAAGAAGAAGGGAATGATTGGATCGGAGGGAAGAAACTCCTCCTCGACCACCGCCGCTAGTATTCTGCCCGACGCCAGAATTCTGCCTAACGCCAGAGTTCTGGCGTTCTGCCTGACGTTCAAGCAAAATTGGAGTTCTGGTTGACGTTCAAGCAACGCCAGAATTTTGCCCGATATTCAAGTGACACTAGAGTTTCACCCGAACTCCAAGTGACGTCGGAATTCCGCCCGACCTCAAAGTGACGCCGGAATTCTGCCTGACCTCCAAGTGATGCCGGAGTTCTATCCGATTTCCAAGTGACTCTGGAGTTTTGCTCTAATATCATCCAACGCCGGAGTTCTCCCCGGCCGCCAACTGACGTCAGACTTCTACTCGACGCCGGAACACTGCTTATCGCCAAGTTTCTACTTGACACTGGACTTCTGTCTGTCGTCAAACTTTCACCAGACATCTACCTGATGTTGGATTTCTGTCTATTAATGGTCTTCTACTAGACGCTGTCTTTCTGACCTCTATCATCATACAACGGTTCTTTCCGACCTCCGTCGCTCGCTGACTATGGTCTACGGTCCTTCAAACTTACGTCGCCCACTAACTATAGTCTTCAATGCCGATTGGTGCTCATTTAGCCGATACTCCTCTTTTCGTTGTCCAAACGTTTCACACACATTAACTACGACTTCGTTTGGGACGGCTTTTATTTGCTTTTAGAAAACAGAGTTTTAGTACAAAAATTAAAAAATTGTACTACACATCCTTTAAAAAAGCAATAAAAAAGCTGTCCCAAACGAAGCCTACATGGTAGAATATGTCAAACGCAACTTCTCATCTTCAGCGAGCATTTCTTCTTCTTCACAGCCGAGCATTTATTTTTTCCCATCCTATTTGTTTTTTTTGCTTCACAGTCAAATTATTTTTTCATTTATACTTAAATTGTTAAATTATTAAAATGTCCACCTGCATTTATACACAAAATAATATAAAACTACTATGTTTAGTGGATGCTCTCAAAAAATCATAGTAAAATGTAAATATATTATTATTGATATTTAAATTTTAATATGCCAACTAAAATTTTAATTATAATTCCAATGTTTTAATTTTTTATTCTCGTGCACCATGTGCACGGGCATTTATACTAGTTATAGAAGAGTTACAACAATAAAGCATTAATGAAATTTTAAAATTTTAAAATGAGTCATGACCATGGATGTTAAAATCGACCCTCTCTCTCCTATGAAGCAAGACATAGATTATAAAAATAGTTAACTAATTAAAATAGTTACTACCGCCTCTCAGCCCGACCACCACTGCGACCTTCTCTACTATTGTCATCGCTGCCCACTATCACCAGTCATCATTGCCCTTACAGTTAACCATCTATGATCAACTATTATTCCAAACTAGTATATTTTCCAATGCATCCTTTACTTTATATAAAAATAAATAATAAATAAAATTCTTGATTGATAGTGTACTAAACAAAAAAACAAAATGTATTTTCAATACGCTTCTTTTGTTTTACGTTACAATCATTTTTCGACATTACAAATAACCTCTTAATTCCTTTAAAAAGTCCGAATCAAAGTCTTAAAGAGTAATAATAATTCTATGAAGTTATAAGGAACAAAAAAGGTTTTTTTGTAAAATGGAGACGGTGATGTGTCTTTTTAATGAAATGTTCATCATCCTCAGAGTAATTTAATTTTGTATGTTGTTCATATATTAGAGGCTCGTAAAAGTCACATGAAGTTAGAAAAATTCATATATTAATGATAGATACTCAATTTGAAGCGTTTTGACAAGATCCAAGATCATTGGCATAAAGTTGCAACTTTTGGTTCCATTACACGAAATTTGATCCGTTGTTAGGTCGAGAGGTGACAATTGTTGTGCTTATATATCTATAGATAATGGATAGTGAGAGGAGTAAGAAGATGATTTGGGTTCAATTTGGTCGACCAACTTTGATTTGGCCCATTTATGCTTGAACTTAGATTTTTTTTTTTTGGTATCCAGGGGGCGAACCAGCCTTTCATCTTAGGTGGGGGGCAAAATTTTCTTAGTATAATAGACTAATATAAAAAAAAGATGACATAATTCAAAATGAAATCTTGTATTTCCATATGATAGGAAAATTGAAAATCATTACAATTTATCAATCAATTTTGCATTTTTTGTAATATTGGATAACATCTTCATTGGGAATCAAATCAAATACATCTTTTTCAATGTAGGCACAAGACAATCGTTGAGCCAATCATCACCCTCCTACTACGCAATCGTTGTTTGATAATTTTCATGGCTGAAATGCTCTCTCCACGTAGCAGTAGCAACTGGTAAGGTTAATGATAAAGTAAAAAGTTTGTAAACCAAAGGATACACATCATTCTTCTTGAAATTAAGAATCTGCTTTGCAAGATCAGCAATACTTCTTAGAGAGGAGAACTCTTCACTGGTCCGCATATCGATAATGTACGTTGCTAATTGATTTTTAAGAGCAATAACCTCAATTGTAAAAAAAATCACTTGGATACAACTCTGCTAGACATATCATTTCCTCTCATCATAAGCACGAAAACAATCACTTGGGTTTAAGAATGACATACATAGAAGTAACTCAGCACTTGATTCAGAAAAACGATTATTTAGCTCTTGAAGTTGTATGTCAACTCTGTGTATAAATAACTCAACACATAATGATGTAATTTTGTTTTACATAGATTGTTAATGTCAATTTCTATTCGCTCTTTTCTCTTTAAATAACGCTCCATTTTCCTAAACCCTAAAATGAAATTTATTAAATAACAATTTCAAAATTAATGAAATAGCAAAATAACAATTTCAAAATTATTATCAAATGAATCTATTTTAGCATTTCTAACACAAAACAAGAATTCTAGAATTTTGTCTAATATGAGGACCATACTACTGGAGGAAAGTAGTTTTTCTTAAAGATTTAATGTACAAATAAATTAAAATGTTGATCCAATTCTCTGAAATAAATAGAATTAGATGCACTTTGCTTATCCCAAGGCTACCTTTCTCCTAACAAGGAATGACATGTTCATATAACCCATTCATACTTCAATTGCTCTCAGGACCTATAAGCTGTTGAATCCATGAATGAAGGTTTTTGTTGTTGAATGAAATAGGTGCAGCCAAAAATGAAGTCTATTCTCACGTGATTTAAGTGTTAATCATTTTGATTATTACCTAATGCAACAAACAAGTAATATAAACTGAATATATCATAGTAAACAAGGGAAGATAAACAAGTTTCATTTCATATCTGCAAGACTGACAAAGATTTTCTAAATGGCTGTTTTGCATAGAATCTATAATCTATTATTTCTAGAGTAAATCAAGTGATGTCGAAATCAAAACTTACAAAACATTCAAAAAATAACAGCAAATCTATCAAAAAATAACACAACAAACAATCAAGCAAATAAGCAATGTATTCATAAATCAAAAGTTCAAAACTTACCTAGATTATTCAGACTCCTGAATCCTGATTCCTGAAGCCGGAGGCGACGAAGCCGGAGGCGATGAAGCCGAACTCGAAGCCGAAGAACGGAGAGGCGACGAAGTCCCAAAGCCTCTTGCGCATTTGCGAACTCGAAGCCGACGAAGTTTCAAAGCCTCTCTTCCCGACTCGCCGTCTTGCGCAGTTTCGCGAATCACCTGAATTTCTTTGGTTGATTTCAGCGGGTTAGGTCAAAGGGGGGGGCAAAATAAGAGTTTTTGATGTAAAATTACCTAATAACCCTCTCTCTAATAAAAAAAAAATTAGGGGGGCAATTGCCCCCCCAAATAAAGCAACAGTTCGCCCCTGTTAATCATTAAAATTAACTTAAATAGACAACCATTTTGATTTCACAAAAAATATAGTGTTCATTTGGCCTTTATAATAATTTTTAAAGTTTTTAGTTAATTTTATAGTGCTTTTAAATAAATTAACTTTGGATGAAATCTTTGATGTCTTATCAAACTAAATATAAACAATTTTTTTATACATAATTTAAAATATATAACCAATAATTTTCAAAAACCCACAATACAAAGAAAATCAATTTCACCCTAATTTAACCAAGGTATCAAAATTTTGTTTGTTGATTTATCCAATTTTGACACAAAATCAACCAAAGTCACCCATTATTATCTTGAACCAAGCAACACTTAGCCCTTTGTTGCTTTGAAGTGCTTTCAATTCAGCTAAACCAAACTTGCTAAACTCAATTCAAGCTTAAACCAAAAGAAAAAAAAATAAATAGACTTTTATCTTCTAAGAAATTTAGTTTTCTCTTAATTAATAAAATATACAAGTCTTAAAAAGGCTAAATATTTGATATTATTAGGGCACTAAAATATCTAAAAACTATGTATAAGCAAGGGGGAGTCATAAGGGTTTCAATGGATCATTTAATTTTTAGATAGAATAACTAGAATGGTCCCACTTAAAAATTTTAAAAAGTGTCAAACTTCAACACATTTTTTATGCAAGGATAATGCCACAAGAAGATTTCGATAAGAGAATCTAGAGCTTTATCTTTTAGATCGAACACTTTTGTTGACCACTACTAATCCAAGATAAAGTCCATCTCACAATAAAGTAGATGTGGATGTCCGCAGCAACAGAATATATGACTTACTAATAAGACTGTTTTTGAGAAGAACATCATTTGTAATATATGACTCATACTAATAAAATATTTCAATTGGGTTAAGATTTGTAGCTTTTCCATTCATAATTTTCATGCATGTGTATATGCTTGTGCTATTTTTTTGTTCAAAACTAAGATGATCAAATTCTATCTACCACCATAAATGTTATAACACATAATATAAAATGCTTATTCATTATGTTATATATAATATTTATAATGTATTGTAAAATAATAAAATATATCATATTATTTAAATATATAATATTGAAATCATATTACAAATGTTTTCTCTTCATTAATTATGCACAGAGTTATTTGATCAGAATGATTAGATAAATTTTTAAATTTTTAAAATTTATTTTCTTAAAATTAAAATATATTTAAGGTATTATCAAAAAAACAAAATTAATTCATGTTCTTTCTTTCTCTATTTAATTATTTATTTATACATTTTAATAATTTATTATATACATTAGGATAATCTATATATATTTTATCACCTAAAACTTTTTTTCCCATCAACAGCCATGCATTTCAAATATCGCGATGTTTGAGGATATATTGATCTCCTTCCACAAACCGCTATCAATTCTGAAGTCAAAACATGCACAATTATAGGGAAACATTTATGCTATAATTTCTATCAATGAGTTTAAAAAAATTTAAATTATATTAAGATAATATTTATACATATTGGATTCAAGTTTATTTATGCACATCTATGGATAACACACGAGCTTACAGCAGATAAGCCTAAGGGATATGACTGGAGAACCTATGTGAGAATGGATTAAAAAAGAGGGAGTAAAAATATTCTGCTAGCTCAAACATCATATAGAAAATGACAAAATATCGAAAATCCTTTTTTTTTGTCCTTTAATATAAGGATTTATGGATTCATGAAATAATACATCACATAAAAAATAGTAAAAGTACAAAAAATTAATATATACATCTGGACATGTGTACACTGCCTAGCTCGATGATAATGCACCTCTCATTTGTACTTATGTCCCGTTTCCATATGCAAAGTGTGTACAAGCGATAGAGTAGGATTATGTTGATGATGAGCAAACTAAGAGGGTTGAGGTTGACGAATAATCTGAGATCATTGATGACATTTGATGGAGCCCCCAATTACTGTGATGTGGCAAGCGATATATCCAAGGGAGAATATTAGGCTTCATGTCTGTTCAGATGAAGGGAAGACAAGAACCCTCTTGAGAAATGATATGAATGATCCATGTCATCACTGGCTTTCCCCGTTGGAGGACTTCACTTTAGATTCTTTCAAGTTAGGTTTACAATTCTTGAGTGTGCTCGATTGCTATGATAAAGGATGTATGAGTTCCTTTCATGACCTGCCACCACCTATTAAATACAAAAAAAAGATATATACAAATGTATGTGTGTGTATGATATAAAAACTATTACACCAACTTTCTTCATATATTAACAAAAAAACATAAACTTGACAATTATTTCAATATAATGTAACACCCAAACTTAACATTATCCAATACTGTACATACCTGTAAAACACAAATTTGACAACTATGCCAATATACTGTTAGTAATACATTAACATACAGAGTACTAAAACAATATACTGTTTAACAATTTTAACACCTTAAACATGTTTTAACTTATTTGAACAGCATAAAAATAAAAAATAAAAAGAGACCGAATGCGACTTCGGAAGAACCAAGGGCGGTCCCTTTAAAATACCAACCGCCACTCGATCAGTCGCTCACCAGCACTGCGAACGTGCGCAGCGCGTGCCGCTCATGCAGCCGAGGGAGCCTTCACGAATCGTCCAATCCCGGCCTTCGAAGCGAGGAATTAGCGGCTTCTTGACGCCGCCGGCCCGCGCTGGCGACCCAACCTCCCTAGTCCAGTCAGCTTCCGCCGTGGCAAATCGAGCTCTTGTCGTTGTAGACATCCCACCATTTCTTCACAAGCATCCGTATGTCCTCCCGATCCATATTCTCCTCCTTTCTGTAAACTTCCATGGCTTCGAACCTGCAGCACAGTAGTGAACTACCTTTACCTCTCTAGATCCACCTTTCCAGGATGCCTCCATAACATAGCCATTACTAGATTATAATCCAGTGGAATTGGTTTATAGATATCCTAAAGTACATGTTCAGGAAATCCTACAAGATTTAAGTTGGGAATAGAATTAGAGAATGTGGATAGAGGTTCAATCGGGGGTTTAGGGATTTTGGTCTCGATTATTGATTTTACCTGTTCGGCGAACAAGGTTGGGGTAGTGATTTCAAGAGTGGAAAGAAGAGATTTCCAGTGGAGATGCTGGGCTCAAAAACGAACATGCCGGCGTTGAAATACAGAGACGGAGGAGGTCCGAGTTCAGCAACAGGCCATGGCCGGCGATCGGGGCATTGCTGGCAATAGCCTATCTCGTACTGCTTCGAGTGACTCCAGGTCTTCTCGCAGAAGCAATCCAGCACCGCTAGAAGTGGCCGTCCGGTAAATCGAAGAGATGGTCGATATTGTCGTACACTTGGATGTCCGCATCGAGATAAACCATCTTCCTGTACTCCACAAACTGTGAACAGAGACCATATCCAGATCAAAATCAGAAATCAATCGTAGCCTGTTTTGACAAGAAATCAGTTAATAGTTTACGAAGCCTTACATCCCAGATTCGAAGTTTGGAGTAGTTAATGACGTAGTAAGGCATGGCGAACTTGGTCTGGTTCTCCGGCGGGTAGACAGGCTCGATCTCACGAATGAGGCAGCCCTGCAACTCCAGCTCCCGGCGTGGCTAGCCGGGACATCGTCAGCACCGCTACTATCATGGGTAAGCCGATCTATCCCTTTCTCAGACCTTCGCAAGCCCCACCACACCCTTAACATAGTCACCGTCACCTGCAAGAAAAGTCACGAAAGCCCCTCGCTGGATCGCATTTTGTCTCGCGAATCCGGCAATGGCAGCAGCACTTCTGGTAGTTTCCGGCGCCATTCTTTATCTTCTCGAATCAAAGAACGAAACCCTCGGCGAAAGAAATGGGGAAAAGAGAGAGCGAGAGAGGTTTTAGAGGAAAATATCCGAAAATAGAAGAGATCCTTCAGAAATCGATATCGAGAAGATTTTATGGCGATTCAGGAATGGGTGTGTTTGGTTAAATAGGCGCAACATAAGGGGTTTATCGGAAATTCACTTGCCTCTGACAAAATTACCAAATACCCAACTTTGTTCTTTGTTTTTACGATATAGGAATAGTACTACCGTACACGTGCTAATACGATAGAGATCAACCGCCGCCGCAGCGCCAGGGTAAATATTGTTGAAGATATCTACGTTCTGGTCTCTTGCGATCACTTTCCTTAGCCCATATCCGATAATAAAGAGAGCAGTTGCCGACATCAATGATCTCTTGTATAAACGGTGAGGATCATCGGAGCACGTTAGTTAGAAGTTCGCGTTGAAAAATTAGTTAAGAGTACTTTTTTGGAACTTTGTTAGAGTAGTTTAGTTGACCGAGGAGAACGACATTCCCTGTCGTCCGATGGAAAGTCGACGGCAGATATGGAGTCGAGGTGAGGCTACAGAAGCCGAGGCAACGAGATTCCCTCCGAGAGACACGTGGATAATCATGGTTGGACTGCGTGTGGCTCCCATAACGCCACGTGGACCGCAACTGACGGTGCGGATAAGGGCAGACGGGCTTTATACGACAAGCTCAGTATATTTTTTTGATAAGTTCTTTTTATTTGGATAAAAAATATTTGAGAAGTTGTTTATACTTGTAGCAGTGTAGTTTCTAATTCCTTATTTCAATTATAAAAAAAAGTATTACCATGAATAGTATTTATATAAGATTTTGTTGAAATATTGGGAATGAAAACATGTCCTAAACTAACATTGATGATGAATAAAATTAGAATTTTTCAAGATAACAATATAAAGTTTTGAAAACCAATTGCTTTGACAATGTTAAGGGAAATGCAATTGTAAGTTAATTTAGCAAGTGAGGGACTGTTGCCGACGAGCTATGGGGGTCATGGGATCGTAGTAGCGGGCGACAAAGGATAGAGAGATTGTAGTTCGGGAACATGTTTGGAAGGATCATAGTCGGTGATTAATAGTGGTCGGAGGTAGACTGGTGGTGGTGAAGGTTTCAGCAGCGGTGGCTAGGCGTGAGGGTTCGTTGGCTATGGTGTCGGGATGGAGCTCTCGCTTCTTGAAGCCTTATAGCTTACTTAATCTCTAATCCAATGTCTAAGCTTTAAAATGTCCAAGCTCCAAAAGGTTCAAAGCCTAAAAGGCCCCCATCCTCCTTTCATATGAGAATATGGGGTTTATTTATAGAGATTTAAAAGTGCATGTCCTGTAATATGAAAAATATATGGGGTGAATTTGGAGTGTTCTATCAAACTACTCCTGTAAAAAAGAGCAATATTTATAAGAGACACCAAGATTTTATGTGAAAAATCCTGAAAATGAGAAAAACCACGAGGCCTACCCAATTTGAATGAATCGCTTGAATTGCAGTTGATTATAAATTGAGGTCCTTCATTGGAGGAAGGCCTTCGCTTGATGTAGCAAATATACATCATATAAGATGCAATACATGGTGGAAATTGGAAGAATCGAATGGATATGTTGTTTGGTCAGTAGGACATTAGTCGCATGTGACATAGTTAGAAAGATCATAATTGAGTGATGGTATGGAAGGACCATAGTCAGTGGGCGACGAAGATGGAACCATTGTATTCGCAGTCCAGCCTATTTTTTTACTTGGTCGCGTATAGCCCGTCCACCCCCGGATATCCTTCTATCCTCTTGCGTGCAATACCTCATCTCTCTCCAAGAACAACGATGGTAAGTGGTTGATTTCTCTCTTAAATTATCTAGCAATTTATTCTTTCTTGTTATAACCAAATGATTGTATATTGCCTGGTTTCTCCTTCAAATGGACATGTTTGTTTCCCTTATTAATTTCCTCAGAATTGAACTGATTAAAGTAGGGCAGGAAGATAAATTCAGCTAAAATAGATTTTATTTTATATTTTATTTCATGGAGATATTAACACTAAGAAATTTCTTTTGATCTCTTTCAACGAACCTTGCAAAAAAAAAAAAACTGGCTTAGGCTTTCCTTCTCTAAATAGTTGCTTCCTCGAACCTTGCAACGAATCATGCTTATAGTTGCTTCCTCGTACAATGGTTTTTTTCCGGTGATGCTTTCCTTGCCATATTGTGAAACTGCAAATATACTTCCCTATGGAAGCCGACCTCATTAAAGTCTTGCAACTGCTGGAACAATTTGATCAATATTGTTGCTAATTACAGGAGCTCTATATCTTTCAATGTGAGCAATGCAAACAAATCATCCCTGGTCTGTGATCCTTGTTGCACTGGAAGGAATTGATTTGAGCTTATTGATCTCAATTCTCTGTCAGGAAACTTAAATATTAGCATTCTTCATTCCTCCATAAGAAGATATTCCATAAGCAAATCTGGTGAATGGCGCTTCCCAACCTGGTGAATGGCGCTCCCCAACCTGATTTCCCATAATTTTTGGTAATATGTTATATGCGGTTAAAAAAACCAATGCAGCTGCTGATGAATTCCCTTGAAAAGTTTATAAAATTTATCTTTTTTGGCGCCTACATCAACTCTTACTATGGAAGCTTTCCAACTAAGGATTGATATCAAGTTTATAGGGTAGAAAAAATTACTTTTTGTGGTTTAGTTGTTTCATCTGGCTTTGCTTTGGTGGGATGCCTCAAACCTATAGATGCTCTAGCTTCTCGTATATATTTCTGCAAATCCTAATTGACGTTTTCTATTTCTCACATCCTGGATCTCTTAAGTATCAATTTTTTTAGTGTGACTATATATTCTCTATTCTGCATGCAATCCTTCCTGCTTTTGCTTTTTTTTTTTTTTAAGACTGAACTTCCATCAAACTTTTGACCACATGGAGGGGCTCCCTGTGGTGTGAGAAATTTAAACATATTCTTTTTTTTCCTGTTTGTTGCATTCTTTATCACATTTTGCGTGAAAGAAATAATAGAAAATTTGGCAAGATATTTCAATGCCAACCTACCATATCTCATATCATAAGTCAGGTTGTGGCAAAAACATCAAGCTGGGAGGTCTGTATCCATGACAATGTTTTTCACTCGAATATGAGCTGCAATGAAAGCTAGGACAATGACGATGGGATGCTCTTTCAATTATTGGCAACAGCGAAGCTATTTTACCAGTTATTTTTAACTGAATTTCATGTAACTTTTTCCCAATCTGAGTCCTCTTTTAGGATCTTATCTGATTGTTCTTGTCTTTTTTTTCTCTTTTGAATTTATTCTCCAAAGTGTAAATTTGTGCAGCTCATATATTTCTCATTTTCATGGAGTTGTATTTTAAGGCTTTTGCCTTCCTAATTATTTTTCACAGTGAATGAAATGGATTACACCCTGGCCTTATGTTCACCCAAAAAAGAACTTTTGAGCTCCTTAAATTATCTATTGGGTACTGAATGAATTAATGTGACTAAATATGAGCTCAACAACTCACAAAGACCTATTAATAACCCATATAATTCATAATACATCCTTAACAAATTGCATCTATTTCTATTGTTATTTGTTAAGATTATATCAATATAGTAGTTGCCATTGCAGGTGTAGAGTGATCTATGAAGGTATACTATCAACTCTATCATGAAATCATGGAATTGTATTTTAAACTTAGAAACCTATTTATTTTATGGAGTATGCTACTAGCTTAGCTGAACTCATATTTTGGGAAAATGAGCTTGATATCAGAAGAGGAAATATATTGAACTAAATAAATATTGAAGTTTCGTCATCCTTATCTTTGTTATTCTAAGGTATTTATGATCAAAATTTATGTTTAACAAACTATTCTAAGTAATTGAAAAAGAGAAAAATAAGGCCATAACATGAAAATAGTGCCATAAATAGTCAATACATAAATGTTTAAATAATAATTTAGCTATATCTATACTACTATTATAAAGAGGCTTGAGTTTCCATCCAAATAGAATCTCAGCTTTCCATTTTAATTACTCAAATTAAATCCTAACCTTTCATTTCCACCCAAATTTTACACCTTTTTAATTACTCAAATATCCACCTAACAAGTTCATAAATTAAATTCACAGGATTTTTGTTGTTTTCCTTTTCGGTTCCAATAGCCTGACGTAAAAAAAATTAATACTTTCACCCTTCCTTTTCAATGCCGATTGGTGTCTCATTTAGCCGAGTTTTCGTTGTCCAACGTTTCACCAATTAACTACGACTTCGTTTGGGACGGCTTTTTTATTGCTTTTGAAAACAGAGTTTTAGTACAAAAATTAAAAAATTTGTACTACAACTCCGTTTTAAAAAGCAATAAAAAAGCTGTCCCAAACGAAGCCTACATGTATGAATATGTCAAACGCAACTTCTCATCTTCAGCCGAGCATTTCTTCTTCTTCACAGCCGAGCATTTATTTTTTCCCTCCTATTGTTTTTTTTGCTTCACAGTCAAATTATTTTTTCATTTATACTTTAAAATTGTTAAATTATTAAAATGTCCACCTGCATTTATACACAAAATAATATAAAAACTACTATGTTTAGTGGATGCTCTCAAAATAATCATAGTAAAATGTAAATATATTATTATTGATATTTAAAATTTAATATGCCAACTAAAATTTTAATTATAATTTCCTATGTTTTAAATTTTTTATTCTCGTGCACCATGTGCACGGGCATTTATACTAGTTATAGAAGAGTTACAACAATAAAGCATTAATGAAATTTTAAAATTTTAAAATGAGTCATGACCATGGATGTTAAAATCTGACCCTCTCTCTCCTATGAAGCAAGACATAGATTATAAAATAGTTACACTAATTAAAATAGTTACTACCGCCTCTCAGCCCGACCACCACTGCGACCTTCCTACTATTGTCATCGCTGCCCACTATCACCAGTCATCATTGCCCTTAACAGTTAACCATCTATGATCAACTATTATTCCAAACATAGTATTATTTTCCAATGCATCCTTTACTTTATATAAAAATAAATAAATAAATAAAATCTTGGATTGATAGTGTACTAAACCAAAAAACTAAAATGTATTTTCAATACGCTTCTTTTGTTTTACGTTACAATCATTTTTCGACATTACAAATAACCTCTTAATTCCTTTAAAAAGTCCATGAATCAAAGTCTTATAAGAGTAATAATAATTCTATGAAGTTATAAGGAACAAAAAAAGGTTTTTTGTAAAATGGAGACGGTGATGTGTCTTTTTTAATGAAATGTTCATCATCCTCAGAGTAATTTAATTTTGTATGTTGTTCATATATTAGAGGCTCGTAAAAGTCACATGAAGTTAGAAAAATTCATATATTAATGATAGATACTCAATTTGAAGCGTTTTGACAAGATCCAAGATCATTGGCATAAAGTTTGCAACTTTTGGGTTCCATTACACGAATAGTTGATCCGTTGTTAGGTCGAGAGGTGACAATTGTTGGTGCTTATATATCTATAGATAATGGATAGTGAGAGGAGTAAGAAGATGATTTGGGTTCAATTTGGTCGACCAACTTTGATTTGGCCCATTTATGCTTGAACTTAGATTTTTTTTTTTTTGGTATCCAGGGGCGGAACCAGCCTTTCATCTTAGGTGGGGGGCAAAATTTTCTTAGTATAATAGACTAATATAAAAAAAAGATGACATAATTCAAAATGAAATCTTGTATTTCCATTATGATAGGGAAAATTGAAAATCATTACAATTTTATCAATCTATTTTGCATTTTTTGATAATATTGGATAACATCTTCATTGGGAATCAAATCAAATACATCTTTTTCAATGTAAGGCACAAGACAATCGTTGAGCCAATCATCACCCATCCTACTACGCAATCGATGTTTGATAATTTTCATGGCTGAAAATGCTCTCTCCACCGTAGCAGTAGCAACTGGTAAGGTTAATGATAAAGTAATAAGTTTGTAAACCAAAGGATACACATCATTCTTCTTGAAATTAAGAATCTGCTTTGCAAGATCAGCAATACTTCTTAGAGAGGAGAACTCTTCACTGGTCCGCATATCGATAATGTACGTTGCTAATTGATTTTTAAGAGCAATAACCTCAATTGTAGAAAAATCACTTGGATACAACTCTGCTAGACATATCAATTTCCTCTCATCATAAGCACGAAAACAATCACTTGGGTTTAAGAATGACATACATAGAAGTAACTCAGCACTTGATTCAGAAAAACGATTATTTAGCTCTTGAAGTTGTATGTCAACTACTGTATAAAATAACTCAACACGATAATGATGTAAATTTGTTTTACATAGATTGTTAATGTCAATTTCTATTCGCTCTTTTCTCTTTAAATAACGCTCCATTTTCCTAAACCCTAAAATGAAATTTATTAAATAACAATTTCAAAATTAATGAAATAGCAAAATAACAATTTCAAAATTATTATCATATGAATCTATTTTAGCATTTCTAACACAAAACAAGAATTCTAGAATTTTGTCTAATATGAGGACCATACTACTGGAAAGGAAAGTAGTTTTCTTAAAGATTTAAATGTACAAATAAATTAAAATGTTGAGTCCAATTCTCTGATATAAATAGAATTAGATGCACTTTGGCTTATCCCAAGGCTACCTTTCTCCCTAACAAGGAATGACATGTTCATATAACCCAGTTCAATACTTCAATTGCTCTCAGGACCTATAAGCTGTTTGAATCCATGAATGAAGGTTTTTGTTGTTGAATGAAATAGGTGCAGCCATAAATGAAGTCTTATTCTCACGTGATTTAAGTGTTATATCATTTTGATTATTACCTAGAATGCAACAAACAAGTAATATAAACTGAATATATCATAGTAAACAAGGGAAGATAAACAAGTTTCATTTCATATCTGCAAGACTGACAAAGATTTTCTAAATGGCTGTTTTGCATAGAATCTATAATCTATTATTTCTAGAGTAAATCAAGTTGATGTCGAAATCAAAACTTACAAAACATTCAAAAAATAACAGCAAATCTATCAAAAAATAACAAACAAAACAATCAAGCAAATAAGCAATGTATTCATAAATCAAAAGTTCAAAACTTACCTAGATTCTAGATCTCCTGAATCCTGATTCCTGAAGCCGGAGGCGACGAAGCCGGAGGCGATGAAGCCGAACTCGAAGCCGAAGAACGGACGAGGCGACGAAGTCCCAAAGCCTCTTGCGCAGTTGCGAACTCGAAGCCGACGAAGTTTCAAAGCCTCTCTTCCCGACTCGCCGTCTTGCGCAGTTTCGCGAATCACCTGAATTTCTTTGGTTGATTTCAGCGGGTTAGGTCAAAGGGGGGGGCAAAATAAGAGTTTTTGATGTAAAATTACCTAATAACCCTCTCTCTAATAAAAAAAAAAATTTAAGGGGGGGCAATTGCCCCCCCTAATAAAGCAACAGTTCCGCCCCTGTTTGTATCATTAAAATTAACTTAAATAGACAACCATTTTGATTTTCACAAAAAATATAGTGTTCATTTGGCCTTTATAATAATTTTTAAAGTTTTTAGTTAATTTTTAGTGCTTTTAAATAAAATTAACTTTGGATGGAAATCTTTGATGTCTTATCAAACCTTAAATATAAACAATTTTTTTATACATAATTTAAAATATATAACCAATAATTTTCAAAAACCCACAATACCAAAGAAAATCAATTTCACCCTAATTTAACCAAGGTATCAAAATAATTTGTTTGTTGATTTATCCAATTTTGACACAAAATCAACCAAAGTCACCCATTATTATCTTGAACCAAGCAACACTTAGCCCTTTGTTGCTTTGAAGTGCTTTCAATTCAGGCTAAACCAAACTTGCTAAACTCAATTCAAGCTTAAACCAAAAAGAAAAAAAAAATAAATAGACTTTTATCTTCTAAGATAATTTAGTTTTCTCTTAATTAATAAAATATACAAGTCTTAAAAAGGCTAAATATTTGATATTATTAGGGCACTAAAATATCTAAAAACTATGTATAAGCAAGGGGAGTCATAAGGGTTTCAATGGATCATTTAATTTTAGATAGAATAACTAGAATGGTCCCACTTAAAAAATTTTAAAAAGTGTCAAACTTCAACACATTTTTTATGCAAGGATAATGCCACAAGAAGGATTTCGATAAGAGAATCTAGAGCTTTATCTATTAGGATCGGACACTTATTGTTGACCACTACTAATATCCAAGATTAAAGTCCATCGTCACAAATAAAGTAGATGTTGGATGTCTGCAGCAACATGAATATATGACGTTACTAATAAGACTGTTTTTGAGAAGAACATCATTTGTAATATATGACTCATACTAATAAAATTATTTCAATTGGGTTAAGATATGTAGTCTTTTCCATTCATAAATTTTCATTGCATGTGTATATGCTTGTGCTATTTTTTGGTTCAAAACTAAGATGATCAAATTCTATCTACCACCATAAATGTTATAACACATAATATAAAATGCTTATTCATTATGTTATACATTAATATTTATAATGTATTGTAAAATAATAAAATATATCATATTATTTAAATATATAATATTGAAATCATATTACAAATGTTTGCTCTTCATTAATTATGCATCAGAGTATATTTGTATCAGAATGATTAGATAAATTTTTAAATTTTTAAAATTTATTTCTTAAAATTAAAATATATTTAAGGTATTTATCAAAACAAAATTAATTCATGTTGCTTTCTTCTCTTATTTAAATTATTTATTTTATACATTTTAATAATTTATTTATATACATTAGGATAATCTATATATATTTTATCACCTAAAACTTTTTTTCCCATCAACGAGCCATGCATTTCAAATATCGCGATGTTTGAGGATAAATATTGCCCTCTTCCACAAACTCGCTATCAATTCTGAAGTCAAAACATGCACAATTATAGGGGAAACATTTATGCTATAATTTCTATCAATGAGTTTAAAAATAATTTAAATTTATATTAAGATTAATATTTATACATATTGGATTCAAGTTTATTTATGCACATCTATGGATAACACACGAGCTTACTAGCAGATAAGCTCTAAGGGATATGACTGGAGAACCTATGTGAGAATGGATTAAAAAAGAGGGAGTAGAAAATAATCTGCTAGCTCAAACATCATTATAGAAAATGACAAAATATCGAAAATCCTTTTTTTTTTGTCCTTTATATATAAGGATTTATGGATTCATGAAATAATACATCACATAAAAAATAGTAAAAGTACAAAAAAATTAATTATCATGGACATGTGTAACAATGCCTAGCTCGATGGATGAATGCACCTCTCATTTTGTACTCCTATGTCCCGGGTTTCTCATATGCAAAGTGTGTACAAGCGAATAGGAGTAGAAGATTATGGTGATGATGAGCAAACTAAGAGGGTTGAGGTTGACGAATAATCTGAGATCATTGATGACGATTTGATGGAGCCCCCAATTACTGTGATGTGGCAAGCGATTATATCCAAGGGATGGGAATATTAGGCTTCATGGTCTGTTCAAGATGAAGGGAACGACCAAGAACCCTCTTGAGAATACTGATATGAATGATCCATGTACATCACTGGCTTTCCCCGTTGGAGACGACTTCACTTTAGATTCCTTATCAAGTTAGGGGTTTACAATTCTTGAGTGTGCTCGAATTGCTATGATATAGGATGTATGAGTTCTCTTGTCATGACCTGCCAACCACCTATTAAATACCAAAAAAAGATATATACAAATGTGTGTGTATATACAAAAACTATTTATACACAACTTTCTTCATATATTTAACAAAAATGCACATAAACTTGACAATTATTTCAATATAATGTTAACACGCAAACTTAAACTATACCAATACACTGTTAAAACACAAATTTGACAACTATGCCAATATACTGTTAGTATATACAGTTAATACTGTTTACCAAATTTTTAACATCTTAAACATGTTTTAACTTTATATTACCAGCAATAAAATAAAAAATAAAAAGAGACCGAATGCGACTTCGGAAGAACCAAGGGCGGTCCCTTCAAATACCAACCGCCACTCGATCAGTCGCTCACCAGCACTGCGCACGTGCGCAGCGCGTGCCGCTCATGCAGCAGAGGGAGCCTTCACGAATCGTCCAATCCCGGCCTTCGAGAGCGAGGAAATTAGCGGCTTCTTGACGCCGCCGGACGCGGCTGGCGACCCAACCTCCCTAGCTCCAGTCAGCTTCCGCCGTGGCAAATCGAGACTCTTGTCGTTGTAGACATCCCACCATTTCTTCACAAGCATCCGTATGTCCTCCCGATCCATATTCTCCTCCTTTCCTGTAAACTTCCATGGCTTCGAACCTGCAGCACAGTAGTGAACTACCTTTACCTTCTCTAGATCCACCTTTCCAGGATGCCTCCATAACATAGCCATTACTAGATTATAATCCAGTGGAATTGGTTTATAGATATCCCTAAAGTACATGTTCAGGAAATCCTACAAGATTTAAGTTGGGAATAGAATTAGAGAATGTGGATAGAGGTTCAATCGGGGGTTTAGGGATTTTGGTCTCGATTATTGATTTTACCTGTTCGGCGAACAAGGTTGGGGTAGTGATTTCAAGAGTGGAAAGAAGAGATTTTCCAGTGGAGATGCTGGGCTCAAAAACGAACATGCCGGCGTTGAAATACAGAGACGGAGGAGGTCCGAGTTCAGCAACAGGCCATGGCCGGCGATCGGGGCATTGCTGGCAATAGCCTATCTCGTACTGCTTCGAGTGACTCCAGGTCTTCTCGCAGAAGCAATCCAGCACCGCGTAGAAGTGGCCGTCCGGTAAATCGAAGAGATGGTCGATATTGTCGTACACTTGGATGTCCGCATCGAGATAAACCATCTTCCTGTACTCCACAAACTGTGAACAGAGACCATATCCAGATCAAAATCAGAAATCAATCGTAGCCTGGTTTTGACAAGAAATCAGTTAATAGTTTACGAAGCCTTACATCCCAGATTCGAAGTTTGGAGTAGTTAATGACGTAGTAAGGCATGGCGAACTTGGTCTGGTTCTCCGGCGGGTAGACAGGCTCGATCTCACGAATGAGGCAGCCCTGCAACTCCAGCTCCCGGCGGTGGCTAGCCGGGACATCGGTCAGCACCGCTACTATCAGTGGGTAAGCCGATCTTACCTTTCTCAGACCCTTCGCAAGCCCCACCACACCCTTAACATAGTCACCGTCACCTGCAAGGAAAGTCACGAAAGCCCTCGCTGGATCGCATTTGTCTTCGCGAATCCGGCAATGGCAGCAGCACGTCTGGTAGTTTCCGGCGCCATTCTTTATCTTCTCGAATCAAAGAACGAAACCCTCGGCGAAAGAAATGGGGAAAAGAGAGAGCGAGAGAGGTTTTAGAGGAAAATATCCGAAAATAGAAGAGATCCTTCAGAAATCGATATCGAGAAGATTTATGGCGATTCAGGAATGGGTGTGTTTGGTTAAATAGGCGCAACATAAGGGGTTTATCGGAAATTCACTTGCCTCTGACAAAATTACCAAATACCCAACTTTGTTCTTTGTTTTTACGATATAAGGAATAGTATCTACCGTACACGTGCTAATACGATAGAGATCAACCGCCGCCGCAGCGCCAGGGTAAATATTGTTGAAGATATCTACGTTCTGGTCTCTTGCGTATCACTTTCCTTAGCCCATATCCGATAATAAAGAGAGCAGTTGCCGACATCAATGATCTCTTGTATAAACGGTGAGGATCATCGGAGCACGTTAGTTAGAATGTTCGCGTTGAAAAATTAGTTAAGAGTACTTTTTTGGAACTTTGGTTAGAGTAGTTAGTTGACCGAGGAGAACGACATTAGCCCTGTCGTCCGATGGAAAGTCGACGGCAGATATGGAGTCGAGGGTGAGGCTACAGAAGCCGAGGCAACGAGATTCCCTCCGAGAGACACGTGGATAATCATGGTTGGACTGCGTGTGGCTCCCATAACGCCACGTGGACCGCAACTGACGGTGCGGATAAGGGCAGGACGGGCTTTATACGAGCAAGCTCAGTATATTTTTTGATAAGTTCTTTTTATTTGGATAAAAAATATTTGAGAAGTTGTTTTATACTTGTAGCAGTGTAGTTTCTAATTCCTTATTTTCAATATTATAAAAAAAAGTATTACCATGAATATGTATTTATATAAGATTTTGTTGAAATAATTGGGAATGAAAACATGTCCTAAACTAACATTGATGATGAATAAAATTAGAATTTTTCAAGATAACATATAAAGTTTTGAAAACCAATTGCTTTGACAATGTTAAGGGAAATGCAATATTGTAAGTTAATTTAGCAAGTCGGAGGGATCGTTGCCGACGAGCTATGGGGGTCAATGGGATCGTAGTCAGTTGGCGACAAAGGATAGAGAGATTGTAGTTAACGGGAAACAATGTTTGGAAGGATCATAGTCGGTGATTAATAGTGGTCGGAGGTAGACTTGGTGGTGGTGAAGGTTCAGCAGCGGTGGCTAGGCGTTGAGGGTTCGTTGGCTATGGTGTCGGGATGGAGCTCTGCGATTCTTGAAGCCTTATAGCTTACTTAATCTCTAATCCAATGTCTAAGCTTTAAAATGTCCAAGCTCCAAAAGGTTCAAAGCCTAAAAGGTCCCATCCTCCTTTTCATATGAGAATATGGGGTTTATTTATAGATTTTAAAAGTGGCATGTCCTGTAAATATGAAAAATATATGGGGTGAATTTGGAGTGTTCTATCAAACTACTCCTGTAAAAAAGATGCAATATTTATAAGAGACACCAAGATTTTTATGTGAAAAATCCTGAAAATGAGAAAAACCACGAGGCCTATCCCAATTTGAATGAATCTGCTTGAATTTGCAGTTGATTATAAATGAGGTCCTTCATTGAAGGGAAGGCCTTCGCTTGATGTAGCAAATATACATCATATAGAGTGCAATACATGGTGGAAATTGGAAGAATCGGAATGGATATGTTTGTTTGGTCAGTAGGACATTAGTCGGCATGTGACATGGGTTAGAAAGACCATAATTGAGTGATGGTGATTGGAAGGACCATAGTCAGTGGGCGACGAAGATTGGAACCATTGTATTCGACGAGCAATAGAGGTCAGAAAGATTGTAGTTTGATAATAGAGGTCGGAAGGACCGTTGTTTGGCCATGGAGGTCGGAATAATTGTAATTGACAGGTGACTGAGGTCGAAAAGACAGTATCCTGGCGACGGAGATCGGAAGGACCATATTCTGACGACGAAGGTCGGAAGGATGGTAGTCGATAGACGATAATGATCAAAAAGATCGTTGTCGGATGATAGAGGTCGGAGGGACCACAATTTGATGACAGAGGTTGAAAGGACCGTAGTTAGTGGCTTGGTGGAAGTCCGACGTCAGTTGGTGGCCGGGAAGAAGTCTAGGTAAATTGGTGGATTGGCAGAAGTTCGGCGTCAATTGATTGTCGGGTGGAAGTTCGATTTCAATTGGTGGTTGGGAAGAAGTATTGCGTAAGTCAGTTACCGGACAGAAATTCTGCGTCAGTCGATTGCCGAGCAAAAATTTGGCATCAATTGTTTGCCAGGCTGAAGTCCGTCGTCATTCGGCAGTTGGGTAGAAGTCGGCATCAATCTGTGGCTGGGTAAAAGTCTAGCTTCAATTGGCAGCCAGGCAGAAATCCGACAACAGTCGGTGGCCGAGTGGAAGCCCGGTGTGAGTTGGTAGTCCGGCAGAAGTCCGATGGTGGTCGATGAGGAGTTTGGTGGCATGAGAACTCAAGTTTCTATTTTTTTTTCTTCTCTTCCTTGCTTGGGTCCCTCTTCCTCCCTCCTTCCATGAGGAATGAGCGTCTAATTATAATTTTTTTAGAGCGACATAACCAGTAAATAGAAGTGCAATAAAGAGTAAGTCAGGAGTGGTTTGAAAAAACGGCTGATGTTGATTCCCTTGATTATGAATCATTCATTAGACACTTAAATGCTTTAGTGATGCCAGAATTTGGTGATCCTGGGCTCGTTGGATTCGTCTCGTCAAATTGCTAGATTCAACTATAAGCATGTCATGTTTGGAAGTCATTTGGTTATCCAATTTTGGTGATCTTGGGCACGGTTAACAGCGCAGTACCGTGCGGCTAACAGCGTGGATGCGCTATTTCGTGCACGGCGCAAGTGCCGCTGCCGGTGACAGGCGACGGGCGGCGGCCGGTCGGCCGATCGGTCGGTTCAACCGCCTACGCATGTCCGGGCCCGATTTTTGGCCCGGACAGTCCAGATTGAACGTTTTTGGGGTCCCCAGACACATTTTCGATGTTTCAAACTCAATTTTGACACTTTCGAAGCTCAACAAGGCCCCCCTATAATCAAGTTTGAGAAAATTTATCATTTTTGGAACTTAAATTTTTGCGATTCAGTCAATGCAATATATCAAAACAAATATTTTTGGACTCCATAAGCTTTGACGTCCGAAAATAGAGGGGCTACTGATACGTCATCATAAAATTATCTTGATCGGGCACGAATCTCAAGGCAAAAATATGGTTGGAAACTTCAAAAATTAATTTAGAGACCGTCTAAACTCCAATTTCAGTAAACTTATAGTCGAACTGATTGTCTTGAAAATACAAACCCAATGACACCAAACTCGACTCAATCTAAGCTCAAATGGGTCCAAATCAAGGACCCAAAGCGCTGTTAGAGGGTTTGAACCACAATTTGGATTACCAAACGGTTACCAAACATAACATGCTTATAGTCGAATCGAGTGGCTCAATGAGACAAATCCAACGAGCCTAAGATTATCGAATTTCGATACCATTAAGACCTTCAAATGTCTGATGAACAGTCCTTGATCAAGGGATTCAATATCGTCCGTCCATCTAAATCACTCTACAATTGCCCTCGATCCTCCTCCTATTTACAAGCCATGCTACTCCAGAAATCTATAAATAGACCACTCATTTTTCTTGAAAGGGGGTCGAAGCAAGAGGAAGAGAAGAAGAAGAAGAAGAAGAAGGGAATGATTGGATCGGAGGGAAGAAACTCCTCCTCGACCACCGCCGCTAGTATTCTGCCCGACGCTAGAATTCTGCTTGACGCCAGAGTTCTGCCTGACGTTCAAGCAAAATTGGAGTTCTGGTTGACGTTCAAGCAACGCAAGAATTTTGCCCGACGTTCAAGTGACACTAGAGTTTCACCCGAACTCCAAGTAACGTCGGAATTCCGCCCGACCTCAAAGTGACGCCGGAATTCTGCCTGACCTCCAAGTGATGCCGGAGTTCTATCCGATTTCCAAGTGACTCTGGAGTTTTGCTCTAATATCATCCAACGCCGGAGTTCTCCCCGGTCGCCAACTGACGTCAGACTTCTACTCGACGCCGGAACACTGCTTATCGCCAAGTTTCTACTTGACACTGGACTTCTGTCTGTCGTCAAACTTTCACCAGACATCTACCTGATGTTGGATTTCTGTCTATTAATGGTCTTCTACTAGACGCTGTCTTTCTGACCTCTATCATCATACAACGGTTCTTCCGACCTCCGTCGCTCGCTGACTATGGTCTACGGTCCTTCAAACTTACGTCGCCCACTAACTATAGTCTTCCAACCTCCGTCGCCTACCGACTATGGTCCTTTAGACTTAAGTTGCCCACTAACTACAATCCTTTCGACCTTCGTCGCCCGCCGACTACGGTCCTTCAGACTTACGTCGTCCGCCGACTACAGTTCTTCAGACCTCCGTCGCCCGTCGACTACGGTCCTTCAGACTTATGTCGCCCGCAAACTACGGTCCTTCCAACCGCCGTCACTCGCCGACTACGGTCCTTCCGACTTACGTCGCACACCGACTACAGTCCTTCATACCAAACAAACACATAAACAATGATGCTTTGTATTCCCACCATGTAATGTACTCTATAAGATGTACATCAAGCTAAGGCCTTTCCCTGAGGAAGGATCTCATTTTTAATCAACTACAATACTAGTGGATTCATTTATATATTGGGCCAGGCCCCATGATTTTTCCCCCTATTCAAGGATTTTCCACGTAAAAATCTTTGTGTCTCTATGAATGACACTCTCTCTCTTGTCTGATTGTGTGCCGGATTTTCGTACAACGCTATGACGTTAAACTTTATATTTCTCTACCGCCACGAATACTCCTGGACGTAACATATATATATATATATATATATATATATATATATATATATATATATATATATATATATATATTTATATTATATATATATATATATATATATATATAACATTTTAAAGATGATATTTTCAATCACAAATTCTAAATGGAAATTTTGCGACTTATAATTTTCCTATAACAAAATCTCAAATTTTATATAGCATAACATTTATCACTTTTATGAAACCCCCTAGTACCTCCCTTTCATGCTTCTCAATTATCTCTTATCTCTTAGTATAGCCTCTATTTGCAATTGCTCCTCATCTATATCCTAGCATCCTTTTATGTTTCTATGGCTTAATTTAATGATCATTTACAAAAATAAAACAAACAAAAATATTACTTTGTAGAATGATATATATATATATATATATAAAGAGAGAGAGAGAGGATCCTATGTATGAATGTCGATCCTCTATTGGAACAACTTTAATGAGCATTTACATGAGTACTTACATACTAATATAACAAAAAACTTACTTTGTAGAATGATAGATAGAGAGAGAGATATATAAAAATAAAAAATAAGAGAGAGAGAGAGAGAGAGAGAGAGAGAGAGAGAGATAGAGCATCCTATGTATGAATGCTGATCCTCTATTGGAACAACCTTACTTGCTGGTTAAGGTTTACGTTGCTCAAACTTGGCAATTTCTTCATCTGTCAGTTCGAACCCTTTAGCTTCACCTTCAAGGAAATTAGCGGTGCTGACTATTGGCATTTAATTGTTAGATTTGTGCCTCCGATCGACTATGGATAGGTTATTTGGACGGTTAGTATCCACCGACATATATCATTTTGAAATATCAAGTAAGAGCGCTGCAGCCCACTGTCGGCTCGACTTTCCCATGCCATTAATGCACACTTTCCAATAAAAAATCGATAAGACTCGCTCTGTCATCAAGAAGAGAGTTTTGATTGTTTTGGGCCTATTTGGATAAACATAAAATAAATTAAGATGAATATTTTTTTTTGGAAATAAAATAAATATAGTGATGACGGTAGTCGGTGGAGTTGATGGGCTATGATAGTGGTTGGCGGTGGTGGCCGGCGACGGTTTGTCTGCATTGGCCGGTGGTGGTGGCAGTCGTGGCTGGCCATGGTGGTCAACAGTGGTGCTGCTGGCAACAGCCAACCATGTTGGTGGCTGACGTTAGGTGGCAGTGGCGACCGGTCGGCGGTCGGTGCCGGCGGCCAACGAGCTTGCTTGCTGTGTAAAACATTCTCGCTCAAAACTGAGCGTGTTTGACTTATCTAAAAAACGAACCATATATTTTACACTGTATTTACTTTTTATTCATTTTCATCCAACAAAATATCAAAATTAGATACTATTTATAGCGTTAATCTCAATATAAATTTAAAAATAATGACACTTATTTAGAATTGAATTTTATTAAAATGTCATCACGTATAAGAAATTATACGTGGTAAATAATAATGTTTACCACGTATAAGAAATTATTAAAATTTGTGAGCAAAAAATATTGAATAAAGCAAAGTAGATCGAAACTTTTTCGAATCTTGAAACTTTTCTAGTAATATTAAAAGCGCAATATATTTTAAAATGTTTCAATGAAAATAGTTGTGGTGTATTAAAAAATATACCACCATCCCTTTTTTTTTTTTTCAATTCAGATTAGTTAATCGTATATGATAAATTTTTTGAAAATTCATCTGATCCAGTACGAACTTTGATACAATATTTGAATAAAAAAAACATTTGTATTTGAACTCAGAAGCATCAACTACAATTTTAGCAAATTTATAGTTAAAATAAACATTTTAATCAATCAAATACAGCAATACTAAAGCTTCGTTTCAGACAGTTTTCTTACTGTTTTCTAAAGTAGCTTTGAGTATAAAAATTTTTATACTAAAAAGTTGCTTTAGAAAAAGTAAGAAAGTTGTCTCAAACGAAGCCTAAATGCACCTTGATTTGAGTCTAAATGAACCTAAATCAAACACTTTCATGATATTGTTTGAGGGGAATAAATGATCTCTAAATTTTGTGTGTTTATAGTCAAAATGTGCATCTAGATAAAAGCAATACAATAAGCCCAATAATCTTTAATTTTGATGTGATTAAGATGCTGGCAAAATTTTCTATAATCAAAAGAATTAATGTGAGTCATTTAATTATAATTGATCAGGAATTTTAGTGAAAATAACTAAAGTTTATTATCAAAATTTATAAATTGACTTCTATTCTATAAATGAGAGGGACACTCTAAGTTGAAGTTGGAGATAGCTACGCCCAACCATTACCTCATCCAACCATCGATGTTAAGTCATAAACGCTTGACTGACAAATAACATCAATGCTCACCATAAGGACTAAGGCAGATGCATCATTGACACTAACATCAATACATGTTATTACCAACAAGGTTGTGGTGCATGTTGTTGACACTAACATCGATGTAAGTCATCTCTAGTAAAGTTGACTCATGCTATCAACATCATCAATCAAGTGAATGCAGGCCATTAACACTAACATCAATGCAATCCTCAATAAAACTGGTTCACATTGTTTATACCAACATCGATACAAGCCATCATCAATAACTGTCATTACTAATGTCGACACGTCATTAATAATAAGGTTAACAAGGTTGATGCATGTTGTTCATAGTAGGCTTAGTATTCTCCATCATTGACAAGAATGATGCATATTATCAATACTAAAGTTTTTTATTCATATGAAAACAACAACTGAACAAATCACCGACAATCATTTGAATACAACTCTAATATCTCAAGACTCCTCTAATTTCTATGATGGAAGCTATCATCCATAGTTCATATCTACTATATTGCATTAATACCTTTATCAATTACAACAAAATGTGTCATTTGTAACCTATGATATACCCTACAACAACAACAACAACAACAAGCCTTTGTTCCACTACATGGGGTCGACTACATGAATCCTTTTTTGCTATTGTGTCCGGTTTAAAAGTTAAATTATGATTTACATCTAATAAAGAAAGATCATTTCTAATATTTTCTAACCAAGTCTTTTTAGATCTACCTCTACTTTTCTTAACATAAGTCAAATCTAATACCTCAACTTTCATAACCGAGTCATTGGAAGGCCTTCGTTTAATGTGACTGTTTTGATGAAAAAATATATTGTATTTAAATATATATAGTTTTGAAAATATTTAATTATTTTTGGGAATATTGAATTTCCCAAAGATAATTAATTGAAGTTTTAAAAGATATCAATTTTAATTTTGAAAAATTAAATCTGAGTTACTTAATCTCCTACGAGCGCAAGCCCCCGTAGTTAATTACATCGTAGGAAAATTAGAGATTTTCCTACGAAAACTCTCGATTAAAATAGCGATATGAATTTTATTTAGAATTCAAAGTTAAATATCAAAGGAAGTTAAGGTTTGAATTTCAAGGGGGATTGGTTCAAGATTGAACACTTATTTTCGGAGCCAAAGGAAGAGGAGTAGGGAATGTTTTTGAGATTCTGAAACAATTCAGAAAACACCCCAACCTATCCTAAGTGTTGGGCTCAAATTTGATTGAAAGATCTTTTAATTTAATGATCAATTTTATTAGAAAGTTGGGACTTATATTCTCGATCACTAGATCGGGAGAATGCCCATGAAGTAAGGGTGAAGACTAACCTACCAAGTGGGTATGACGTCCCTAGTCAAGATCCCATGGTTTTCCATCGTCCCAGGTTCGTCAATATCCTTAGCCTACTTAGTCGAGTGCCGACCAGAGGATTCTTGTTAGCAACCATGGGTTACCTCATTCAAGGGAACCTCGTAGGCCAAGGGGCTGGGGACCTAATCCTAGGCTGACAAACAAGAAGTGCACTGGTCTGTGGACAGTGAACCTATGTCTATGTTATCTAACCTAGGATGCCACTCTCATTTTGTATGCATATCAATCTATCTCAAAACCAGAAAGAAACACCGGCCTAACCTAAAGCTAGAGTCCGTGTCCTGATGGGCCAATTTAGGTGTGTGAGCAAGCTGTGTGGTTTGGATATATCCTAAACCGGGTAATTAGTTAAAGTTGCTTAATGTTCTGGTTGGTTGAAAGGCTCAAGGGAAGATTTTGGTCTAAGTCTTAATGATTCAGAATTAATTTTAAGATTGATCAATGGTTTTGAAGTTAGATTGAGATTTTCTGGAAGGTTTTAAAGTTTAATTAAGGTTTAAATTTAAGGGGTTCAGAGGGTTTGATTTTAGTGATAACTTTCCCTAGAGTAGGGAAGATAACTAAACTTAAAGAGTTTAAATTTGATTTGCTTAATTAAGGATTTAATTTTAATTAGATCAATTAATTGGTTTAATGATTAAAAGAAAAGATAAAATTTTTTTAAAGGTTTAAGATGTCACTAGGTTCAAATTGTTCAAGTCTTAAGTTAATAGGAGATATCTCCTAATCTCTAAAAATTTTCTAAGTTCTCTAGAAATGTCCTTAATTATTGTCCTTAAAGATGTCACTAGGTTTAACAGGTTTGAATCAGTGTCACTAACCCTTTGGACATGCATATGAATGTAAACAAGCTGTGTCGATGGGTTTTGAATTTGTAAAGAGAAGAAAGCAGGTATTAACTAAATGCAAGAATTATTGCAAGAATTTAAAGCTGGGAGAAATAGCTTAACAAGTAAATCTAGAAGCCTTATACACTTCTAAGTTTTAAGAAAACTTACCTGGTCACCGGAGCTAGTCAACGGTGACTCTGGCCATAGCACCTCGTTTAGAAGAAACGGGGCGACTGAAGCTCTTGGCTCATTCTCCAATCAGCTCCACCAGTACCTCGCAAAAAGGCGAAGAGAGAAGACGGTGTCAGAATATCATGTATAAAAGTATAGCAGCTACTATGGATGGACATTTAAATGAATATGTGAAAATTTGAATCAAATCAAATTATTTAAGCAATTTCAAAATGTATGTATTTCTGCCATAAACCATTTCAATGTATATTGCAAGAATAATTTTAGGATATCGATTTGTATGCAAAGAGAAGCTTCAGCTCATATACAATCTTACAAGAGCAATTCAACAAGAATAACTATATATAGAGGTGAGAAGCTCATTAAAATAATCATAGAATAAGTCACATTTATATTCGAATGAGAAGTCAATTATATCAATAATATCGATAAATCATGACCCGCATGACATCAGCAAAATATAATTTCCACGTCAATCAAAATGAACATCAAGTTTCGACAAAATAGAATAAGCCACCAATCCTTCATTAAACCCAATGCATATTCTTCTAAAATATCAATTCAAGCTGCAGGTTATGCATGAAGGGGGTAAAATTCTATCAACTACATGTTTAAAGTATCAAATATCATCATCAAACTTTAAGGCCATCAAGGGGTAAGCTTTTCAGTACAGATAAAATAATTGACTAGCTTCACTTGTTAATTCAACATCAAAAGTATTTGTATCCCTTAAGCTCTCATGACATGGTTTTGATCCTTCTCCATTACTTTGAAAAGCATCCTTTTCCAGGAAAGAAAACCAAACACCATCATCTTCAGAGAGTGAGTAGCAGCTCTCATTGCTCAGGTGTGTACACTTTCTCAATAAAGCACCATTCTTGATGTCACACAGTCACCTAAAATGGCATGATTTGAAGGAGCTTGTGGCCTCCAAAATGTCAGGTTATATCCAGGCAAGACACCTTTTGGTGAAATCCAGATTCACTTAAAGCTCGTACATGAGAAAAAGGAGTTAACTTTGCCACATACAGGTTGTTTCACACTCTCATCTTCAAACACCACAAAACTATTTTTGAGTAAATGCAAGATCTATCCAAGTCCTTTTCTCCAACTCATTTGATTACTTTCATCCAACATTTAAATTCAATGCAACTAAGAGAAATATAACTCAAGGTGATTCCATTCCCCCAAATAATTCAAAATACCTCTCAAAAATACGTAGCAAACCTTGCATCGAATTATGAAATATTAAGGATTCTGAAATATAAAGAGGGCTGAATTTTCTAGCATCAATATTCAACCCAACGTATCACAAGATTAAACATACTTATACTATCAGTTTCAAGAATGAGTATGACCATATTTACCATAACCATAACCATTTAGGTCAAAATGTGCTTTTCAATACACCTTACAAAGTGCCGATGCAAGTAACATGTCTGCCACCAATAGAAAACAACTTATCTAACAGATGATGTAAGAATCAAATCATAAGTCAATTTTATCCAGAATTCCATATGGCCATCTTCTTGCTTAATGTTTCATCAAGAAAAAATGATGTTAAGGAGAATAAACATCCTTCCAAAGACTATTTACAACAAAGAATAGTCAAACCTTCAACTATGAAATGTTTGCAAGAGAAGCGGGTTTGAAAGAAAGAATCTCAAAACATTATAAACAGTCAGAAGGAAATTTCAGCTTTTCTTAAAAAAAAGCAAGTAGTAACTCCTCTTTCTTTTTTTTTGTTAAAAGAATTCAACGTAAAGACTTAACAAGATAAGAAAATAGAAATTCTATTGTAGTCTCTAGCTTTAACGTTCAAACAGAATCATCACATGCTTTCCAAAATTCTTTTGAACTTTAGACTAATGATGGAGATAAGCTTATAGAGAATGTATCATGCTTTCATAAATAATTCCAACACAAATAATGTAGAGAAGGATCCTGTAACATTACGTTAAAAAAAAGTTCCATTTATTGAAAACCCA
Source organism: Dendrobium nobile (assembly GCA_022539455.1). Classification (NCBI taxonomy): domain Eukaryota; kingdom Viridiplantae; phylum Streptophyta; class Magnoliopsida; order Asparagales; family Orchidaceae; genus Dendrobium; species Dendrobium nobile. The sequence goes on along the minus strand of CM039719.1, from coordinate 7,972,506 downwards.
AAATAACTGGGACAAGGACAAATAGCAAAGAATTCAACTAAGCAAACCAAACGTAAATGAGCTAAATGCGAGCAGGTTTCTTTTTTTTTTTTAGAACAGAACTTTTCATTCTAATAAAGCAATCCAACCCTTTGGCCATCAAATCGGAACAATGGTTCAGAATGAAGTTAAAGTTGAGAACATTTGCTACCTCCACTTAACATAGTGCTCGGATATATAGAATATATTATAATTTTTTTTCATACAAGTACTAGAAGATCATAATAGATATGAAATAATCCAAGTTAATGGAGACCGTGAACATGACCTGTACCTAGCAATCCACTTTCTCCCTCTATGAATTATATAAAAAAGCTATTTCACTTGCACCATTTCTTCTCTGGCTGGACAAAACTTTGTTTGAATGATCTTAGTGTTATCCGCCCACTTAAATTTAATCAAGTGAACTTCATCTGATTTTAATCGAAGAAGTTTCTTCTTTGAATAACAACAAACCCAATAACTCACTTATTAACAGGATTCTCAAAATAACAGAGAAAACATGCAGTCATTTTGAGCGATAAAAAAGAGACCAAAAACTTCAAAGAGAATCAATAGATCTCAAGCTGTTATATAGCCAAAGCTCAAGAATAGGACCAACTGCAGTATCATACAATGAAGGATCGAAAATATGCACGTTAATAAAGATTAAAATAAAGAGCAAAGAACGTATACATAGCAGGATTCAAAGAATTTATATACTTGCTTCTTGAACTCCCAATGACATTCGCACATGTTCAATCCATAAGGATATAAAAACAATAATGCAGCTATCTCATTTTTATAAACAATAGAGTGTAACCATTTGATCTTGGAGAAAGAAATGATCATTACCTTTGCTATTCTTACATAAGAAAGAGAACGGCTGCTCTTGCTAGGTATTAGAAAATCGGTTGCTACTCTCGCGTGCATTCCCTTTCTTTGCTAGACCTTGTTTAATGGCTGAAATATGTAGCCAATTTTCTCCATATAGTGACATGGAAAGCCGCCATATTCAAGCACAGCAACACTCATTCATTCCTGTAGATCAAGTTTGGGAGTCCCCATGTGCTTCTTTCAAGCAGGAATATCACTTGTCCTTGCTTGGACGGGTAGAGGAAAGGGAGGAAAGAGCAGCTGGAGGAGAGTACTTCCTATAGGCGTCAAGTGCAAGCAGCCTTCTTCCTCTTCAGCCAGCCCTAGCAACAGATCTCCAAAGGAAAGTGAGATCGTGAGAGAAGATCCAAAAAGCAGAAACTCTTGGCCAGCCCTAAGAACAACTCCTCTTGACCGGATCTTTGAGTCTTCTCCCTCTTTTTTTTTGCTTGAGAGGATGAAGGATGAAGGCATGGCTCGAGGAGTGTGGGAGGGATCGTGTGTGTAAGAGCTTGGACGGCCCTAGCAGCTTCGAAAAACAAAACGTCAAAAAGGAAGTCTCGGCGGCTGCTTGTGTGAATGAACTCATCGTGAGTCCCTCCAACCCTAACTCTATTAGAAATGAATTAAAAAAAAACATCAAACCTTCAAATCTTAATCGGATGGTTGGTATTAAAAGCTGAAATTAATATGATTTAGAGCTTCAATAGCAATGAAATAAAAGCTAAAATTAAGAACCCAATTAATTATGCAAAAAAAATCCTTATTTAAAAGGGTCAAATTAGTTTGCATTAATCAAAATCAATTTGACTCGAGAGAAGTTAAATCGAGCCGTTTAATATTAATCAAGTTAATATGCACTTGAGACGAGTCGGGGCAATTTAAATTAAATTGATCAAAGCCACCAAGGTGAGTAAAATTCAAATTGATTTGAACAAATTCGACGTCATCAAATCTAGTTCGTATGATTAAATTAACTTTAATTAATTAGTGTGCGGTTCAATTTTAATTTTAAGGAAGATCGACGAGGTCAATTACGAGCTAGATCAAATGATTGATTAAAGTGTAGATTGATCAAACTGTAGATCAGAAGTTGGATTACAGTATGATCGAAATTTGATTCAAAAGTGATTGAGGGTTGATTAGTCCAAGTGACCTCATACAAAAATGAGGTCAACAAATGGACCCCCAATATGTGTAATATAATGAAATTCTATTGCACATATTGGCGTTGACCGAGCTTAAAGATCAAGTGTGGAATTTTAATCCTAAGGGGCTGAAAAATTCATCCCTAGGGAATCAAGATTTAAATTGATTAGGGTAGTACCACGAAGAGCATGTTCTACTACTAATTATCAAGTCAAATGCTAGGGTGGTGCCACGAAGGGCATACTCCACCACTAGCGAATTGAATTAGGATGGTGCCACGAAGGGCATACTCCATCACTAATCACTTAAATCAAATGCTAGGGTCATGCCACGAAGGACATGTTCCACCACTAGCGGATTGAATTAGGACGGTGCCGCAAAGGGCATGATCCATCACTAATCACTCAAATCAAATGCTAGGGTCATGCCACGAAGGACATGTTCCACCACTAGCGGATTGAATTAGGATGGTGCCACGAAGGGCATACTCCATCACTAATCACTCAAATCAAATGCTAGGGTCATGCCACGAAGGACATGTTCCACCACTAGCGGATTGAATTAGGATGGTGCCACGAAGGGCATACTCCATCACTAATCACTCAAATCAAATGCTAGGATCATGCCACGAAGGACATGTTCCACCACTAGCGGATTGAATTAGGATGGTGCCACGAAGGGCATACTCCATCACTAATCACTCAAATCAAATGCTAGGGTCATGCCACGAAGGACATGTTCCACCACTAGCGGATTGAATTAGGATGGTGCCACAAAGGGCATGCTCCATCACTAATCACTTAAATCAAATGCTAGGGTCATGCCACGAAGGACATGTTCCACCACTAGCGGATTGAATTAGGATGGTGCCACAAAGGGCATGCTCCATCACTAATCACTTAAATCAAATGCTAGGGTCATGCCACGAAGGACATGTTCCACCACTAGCGGATTGAATTAGGATGGTGACACAAAGGGCATACTCCATCACTAATCACTTAAATCAAATGCTAGGGTGGCGCCACGAAGGGCACGCTCCACCACTAACGGGCGGTCTTGTGGAGAGGAAACTTGCTCTACACAAAGAATCAGGTCTGGATGATCATATGTGGAGGAAACTTGATCCACATAGAGGATCGAATTTAAATTTTGAAATTTGAAATTTGAAAGTTTTAAAAGTGAATTGATTTGATTTTTGAATTTTGAAATGTGTTTGATTTTGAAGTTTGATTTTGAATTAAGAATTTTCTTTAATCCAGGAAATTCAAAGACTTTGAATTTGACACTCATCTGGCATGGTACTTCCTGAAGAGCCTCCCCAACATTTAAAAATATCAAGTGGCATTCTCCAGGGTTGATCAATTAATGTTTGAAATTTTCTCAAAGATCGTCTCAACGACAGGAGGACACTCTTAAGTTGGCTCAAGCTCCTCCACCGATTTCTCGGTAGGCTAAGATATGCATCCAAAGAATCTAGACCAAGTCTCCTCCTTGGAAGGTTCTAAGTTGCTCTATCTTATCACGCGCTTTAACCACTCAGGTTTCAGACGATTTTAAGTTTTATTGAGCCTTGAAGACAAGGCTCTACAAGGCCTCGAACTCTTCAAAATGGAGTCGGGAACTCTACTCAGTCGTAGTTTGATTTTGAATGTCAATTACCAGCATTACAAAATACTCCTCTAGTAGGGTTGATTTTGGACCCAGTATAGAGTGTAGTTTTGTTAAAAAAAAAAACTTTAAAGGAAAAGATGCCTACCCGTAAGGACTTACACATTCTTCAAGGACAAGATTCGAATTCTTTTCAAGAGTGGAAGATTCGTTCTTTCTATTAAGAAATTTCCTCTTAACCATTTGGACCCTGTCGGAACGACATATGGGAACAAATTTAGAAGTGCAGTGAGAAGTAGTGTTGACTCCAACTACCCTTGAAAAGGCTTAAGGATTTAGGTTTTGTTGGCCCAGACCAAGTTTCGTAGAAACTGAACTGGGGTCTCCCTTGTATAGATTTTGAATTAAAATTAATTTCAAAGTGTTTAAGTTGAAGAGAGAAATTCAATCTTTTCAATTCTCTTGCCTATGTTCTTCTATCTGATAGAAAATTCATGCATGTTGAAGAATCTGAATTCAAGATTTTCAAAGTCAAGTGCTTGAAGGTTGTTTTGATTGAAAAAAATATATTTATGTATATATAGTTTTGAAAAAGAGTTAATTTTCTTTGGGAATATTAAATTTTAATTTTGAAATTAAACACGTCATTATGAACAATATATCGCCTCGGGAGGTGAACATATCGTTTCCTAATGGGTTTAAATTTTAGAATTTTTAATTTATCCGGATTATCATAGTCAGACTTAAGGAGAGACAACATATGATCTCGAAAGATCAAAATGATGTCCAATCGATTGTTTGACTATAATAATTTGGATAAGAGACCGTTAATTTCATAATCAAAATCACAATAGAAATTGATATATCTCTCCGAGGAAAGAAGTTATCAATCGCTATTGATCGTTTGAAAATAGAGGTAACGATCGTTGAAATTTGAATTTTCCCAAAGATAATTAATCAAAGGTTTTGAAAAATTGATTTTGAAAATCAATTCTGGGTTTCTAAATCTCCTACGAGTGCAAGCCCTCGTAGTTAATTACATCGTAGAAAATCGGAATTTTCTACGAAAACTCTCGATTAAAATAGCGGTGTAAATTTTATTTTTAAGATTTTCAAAGTTTGATATCAAAGGACGAAAATGGTAGGAATTTCAAATGGGATTGGATCAAAATTGAAGACTTATTTTCGGAGTCAAAGGAAGAAAAGTAGGAGGTGTTTTGAGATTCTGAATTACTTCAGAAACACCTCAATCTATCCTAAGTGTTAGGCTTGTATTTGATTGAAAGGAATTTTTTTAGTTTGAGTGGTCAATTTTATTAGACATTTGGGATTCAATTCCCAGAAATTGAGGTCTTATGGCCCGAACCAGCCTCAGAACCTAAGTCTAAATTGGGCACTAAAGTTAGTGCCCCGAACCTAGCTAGTGCAATGCGAATCTGGTCTTACCCCGGCCTGGATTGGGGAGCCAGCTAAATCACCTAAACGATTTTAAAATATGAGTCCGGTCTTTTTGTAGAGTGGTAGGGACATTAATTAGAAAAGTATAAAGAAATGGGGTCGACATCTAGAGCAGATCCTTAATTGACCCCTTAGACTTATGTTGGGTATTATGTCTAAATAATGCAATTAAATTTTAGACTCTTCTTAATTTGTTACTAATGCGATGCATGCTAATTGACTCGATTGAATGCAAAATCTATAGGTAGCAGTTTAAAAATTTTGGCTTAGAAAATAGGTTTTATCCTAGAGATTGCATAACATCCCCTTGACAGATCGGCACCCTCATAGGTCAGGTGGCCTGCCAGAACCTGCGGGCGGGGAGATGCCTAACAAGGTTGAGAAAGTATAATATGAATGCATGAAAAACCCTCGGCGAGTCCGAGCTTACTTCTTAGGACCGTTTAGAGTTTCTATCTTATCTTAAAAATTTTATTTAATTAAAATAGAAGAATTTTTTGATAGACCCCTAAGAGCCTAAATTCGAATTCCAGGCTAAATCAAACACGGCATGCAAATAAAAAGACTAGAAAAACAGGAGTTCTAATGCGCAATCAATTAAATAAAATCAATTAAATATATCAATTTGAATGTCCATATGGCAAGTGCCACTCATTATTACATCTCAAAAATTACAAGAAATTAAAGTGGCCGGGCACCACTGACTACAACCCGGATTTCTAATCCTAAATCAAATGATTTTGAGACTTGGGATTCTTCTCGTTGTCCAATCCTTCATCTTCTCACGAACATCTCGATTCGTCGGTTCGGGATATCCAAATGGAAAGAAACTCCCCCTTGATCGGGGTGTTATCTTTCCTCTTTGGATACTTGCAAAGTATCCTAATTTGGATTCCAAATGGAAGAAGACTCTCCCCTTTAGGGATGTCTTGACCTCTTTGAAATTCAAATTGGATATTCATATCCCAATCTCAAAACATTTTTTTTTAAAAAAATACAACCTTAAATGAATCAAATTTACATTGATAGAAATGAGAAAATCTAGACTCGATCCTGCAAGGTTATCCTAATAATCAACAGTTGTATATTCAATCCCAGGCAGTTATAATATAAAAATTTAAAATGCATTTTTTTTAGCCACACTTGGCCATGCTCTTTTTATTTAAAGGGGGTCTTAAGCGCGGCAGGTACCTGTGCAAAGAGTATATATTTTTTTATTAACCGCCCCCTTTAATTTTTTTAGCTCCTTGTGTGAGCATGGCCACCTGCATAAGATTGCACAAGTATAGTTCGCTCCTAACCTAGGGGTAAGTCTAACGTACAATCAATCACAGAATGCAGGAAGTAAGTAAATAAACACATCAACTCTACACTAGCAAACAGCATGCAGTAAAAACTCGAAAAACTCGGCACACAACTGCAGAAAGTAAAACACCGGCCTATCCTAAAACTAGAGTCGGTGATCCTAGCAAACCATCTAAAGTGTGTGAAGTAGGTCGTGTGGTTTTGGTGTGTCCTAATCAGGATTATTAGTTAAAGTTATCTAAAATTCGATTAGTTGGAAGGTTTAAGGGATTTAGGTTTGAATTCAAGTATTAATAGCTTAAGACTAATTTTAAGATTTATTTAATTATTTATCGGATATCACCTTTGTTTCACACCGAGGCCGTGAAGTTTATTTCACCTTCCTTGGGGCTAAGTTAATAGCCTCGTAGGCCTGGGTTACCCAGTGGTACCCGGTATAATTAAATGAGTTAGATTGATTAAGGGTTAAGGGTTGATGGATTTTATTAGAGATGTTTGGTCGCTGATTTTTAAAATTAATTAATTTAAATTTACCATTAATCGATTCGTGGCGTTGTGCCACCAGGCTCGAGGAACTAGCCTCCTTAGGACACTTAGCCCCGCAGCCCGGAGTAGTCCAGCCAATAAACCAAATTAATGTATTTGAATTATAGGTTTTAAAAGGTTAAATAATTAATGATTAATCTATTTTTAAAGTTTAACACCCCTTAGAATCCATTCGTGGCGTTGTGCCACCAGGCTCGAGGAACCAGCCTCCTTAGGACACTTAGCCCCGCAGCCCGGAGTAGTCCAGCCAATAAACTTCATCTTTAGGATGGTTGTTATGTTTTAAAAGGTTTGTTGAGTGTTTTAAACATTAAGTTAACACTTTCTGGAGTTTCAAATTAATCTTGAATTTTATGAATTTTTGAATATTTTAATCATTTAATTAAGGGGTTCAAAAATTGACTTTTTGATTAAGCTCAAATTCTAGAATGTTCGTATTTTATTAAAATACTAGACCTTACTACGATCAGTTAGACAGTAAGTATGTTGAAATTGGATTTTCCTACATTTTATTACAAAGGTTTGAAGTTTTGAACTAGTTTTTAACTACGGTTTGACCAATTTGTTGACTTTTTGAAATATTACAGATTTCTGGAACTTAATATTTTTAATAAATATTAGACCCTATTATGAGTTGAATGCAAGTGAGTTTGGATGATTTGGATTTTTCTTGAATTAGTTATGAAGGTTTGAAGTTTAGGTATTTATTGAATTTTTGAAATTACTTAATTAGAGGGCATTTTTGTGATTTTGCTCCAAATGAGGTCCCCACTCCTTGAAATCAGCTCCAAAGGTCAGGAATGACCTAAGGAGAGATTCCCAAGTGTTTGGGACATTTTTAGAATTTTTAATATTTTTTAATTAATTATATTAATAAAATATTGATTTTTGATTAAAATTAAATTAAGGGCAGAATTGTTGTCAATTCAAGGGGCTTTTAATTTTCATTGATTAAGCACTTGATTCTAGTCAGTTAGAGGGGTTTTATGTATTTTTTGGATTCAAAATGAATTTATTACATTTTTTTGAAGTTTTAAGGGTTAATTAAGGGTTTAAGACTTAGAAAATTAATTATGGGCCTTAATGATTTCCAAATTCAGTGAAAATTTTCCTAGTGGCTGTACATGTCACTAAGTTCAAGTGTTCAAAGTTTTGAGTCAATAAGAGGTGAATCCTAATTATTGGAAATATTCTAAGTTCTCTAAACACATATCCTTAATTATTGTCCTTAGTGACACTAAGTTTAATAGGTTTGAATTGAAGTTTTGACTAACCCCTTTTGACTTAACATGCATGAATCACACATAATAACAATCAACTCCTAAATCTAGGAGAACCTTAGACTAAGTGCGAGTGTGTGTACCCTAAACATGCATAGATTAACACAAAACACATAATAAAGACTAGATTAGTGAACAATTACAATACGATTGTTCACTAATCACCCCCATTAATTCTATTCACCCATATTCGATCAATGTTTAAAGTTTCAAGGTGGATCTCTCAAAGGTTCAAGATTTAAATATATATAGATTTTAAAATAGTTTTAAAATAGATGTATATTTAAACCTATATATATAAATATATAAGCTTTAAAATAAAGTATTATCAAAATGAAATGTTTTTTTTTTTTTAAGGATTGAAAGATCCATTGATCTCAAATTTATTAGGGTAATAAATTTTTAATTTTCAAAATATTCAATATTTAATTAAAAATTAATAAACTATTAAAATACTCACATAATTCAAAGTAATATCAAAATTTACTTAAATAATTTTGAAAATTTTTCTGGAAGTTCAAAATAGATCAAAATATTCTTCTTAAAATTTTGAAAGCATTTGAATTTATTTTACTTAAATAATAATTAAAATAATCACATAATCAATATTTGAAATTACTCAAAATATATAGCCTATTTTAAAGTGATTTTATTTTTAAATTAAAGGTCTTGAAAAACTGAAGAGTTTGATATATTATATGGATTTTTTGGACTTATATTTAATTTTAAATAATTTTTCAAAGTTTTCTGCATTTAAAATGATTTAAAACAATTTTTAAATCATTTCAAATGAAATGGCGGCGCCGGTGGCCACGTGGCGCCTCCCAGCTTGTCCAGTGAAACGCGGCGGCGGCGGTCAAGTGGGCCCACGCGCTTTCCACTAAACCACGTCAGCATCGCGTCTCAACCGTTCGATCGAAGCGTGGTTTGATGCTGATGGTGGAGATCACGCCGAACAGAGCGCGATGACCTTCGGATCGCGCGTGTTAAAATCGAACGGTCCAGATCGTGTTAGACGGAGATCCCGACTGCCTGATCATTACACGCAGTCGAACGGACCGCGGGATTACGAGATCAGATCCATTGATCTTCTGATCGATGGCTCAAAAATGCACGCCTACAGCAACTTACCGAGAAGCCCTAAACATCATTTTTTGACTCGTTTGTTCGATCCGGTTAATGAAAATCAATGAAATTTTAAACATGCATTCCCTAGATGAACAGAAATCTTGGGGAGTTTTTAAAATGATTAAATATACACTTAATGAAAAGCTAATTAAATCTATGTGTCCTAAGCTAGGTTTAGAGATTTACAGCGATTCAATGGACGGTTTGGACCGTTTTTGGATTCTCTGAACTTGTAGACTGTCCACGAATAAGTTCCTAGTTGACTCCAAGCTCCGACACGCCACGAATCTCCTGGAATAAGCCTCGGACGGATTGGGTAGTGAGCTCGCCGGAAGATTGTCGGCCACCGTTTTGACCGGTCGGATTTGAGTGGGGAAATGTTGGGAGATTTCTGAGGAGCTCAATGGAACAGGAGACTGGGTTGGAGAGAGTTTGGGTGGAGAGAGAGGCTAGGTTTTTCGAATGAGGCTCATTTTGAGCCCTTTGCCCTATTCAAACCCTTCCAGTTTGAATGGATGGCTATGATCAAATGGTTGGGTCTCCAGATGGCTTCCACCTGTCCAGGTAGTTGGTGGGAGCAGAAATATCAAAGGACTAAAGGACATCCTACATGGAAAGTGTCTTTTGTCCTTTACTTGGGCATGTGTAGCAATGTGGACCTTTGGATCTAGATCCAATGGTTAATATGAGCTCTAGGAAGGTTCTAGACCTTAACTAATCTACTGGATTGATTTTGGATTGAGTGGATTAGCTCAAAGGATTTATTTAATCACCCTTAGCCCTTTTAAAACCTCATGTTGACTGTTTGACTGGTCGGGTGGGGTCAAACCAATTGAGATGGCACTTGGACCTTGGTCAAGATGTGGTTCAATGGCTGAATGGGCCAAGCTTGGGTTAGGCTCATTGAATCAAATAGTTTGACCATTGAAATCATTCTTTAAACCTTGAGTTGACTGATTTGACCAGTCAACTTAGTCAATGATAGGTGAGGTGGCAGTGAAGGGGTCTATTGATTTAATTTAGAGGGGATCTTCTACCATCATTCCAAACATTGGATGTATGAAATAGGATTTAGGGAGGATTTGACCAAGCATGGAAGTTTGACCAAGTCAAACTTGGTATGATTTGACTCCAAATACTTTGAATAGATTGGACATAGGTTTTGATGTGGTTTTGAGGGTTTGAATGATTCAAGTGGAACAGATGGGTTGAAATGACCCATTAAGAGCCTTAAAGGGCTCTTGAGTCAACTAGGTTGACTGGGTCAACCATGTTGACTCAGGATGTGGGTCTGAGTTGGGCAGATTTGAAATAATTTTTAGAGACCATTGGAAGTGGTCTCAGGGTTTGGAGAGGTCAATTCGGTCAAAATCACTATTTGAGCCCTGAAGGGGCCTCTTGGGTCAACCATGTTGACTTGGTCAACCAGGTTGACTCAGGGGCTGGGAATGGGCTGAACAGGTTCAGTTTGACATTTGAAACTTGTTGCAAGTGGTTGCATTCAATTTGGAGATCATTTGATTTGAAATGTCCATTTAAGCCCCATAGGGGTATTTTGGTCATTTTGGGCTCATGGCCACTAGGGGCTGAGATGAGTCCAGAAAATTCCAGTTTATCACTAAACATATCAATATTGAGGGTCTGGAAGTGACTAGAGGATTTGGTGAAGGCTCTAAGGTCAAAAACTTTACAGTGATAGGTCCAGTGGCATGGGCTGTAAATATTTGAAGGTTTTACAGCCTATGGATTTTAATTAAGTTTCTGGGGTTAGAGACCTCAGAATGGGCTCAAATTTGGAGGGTTGCCTCCAGAGACATGTCCCATCAGTATGCAACAGATGGACTCTGAATCGGAGGTCATTTGATTAGGTTTTGAAATGTTTGAAAATTTGCTGAAAAAGGCCTTTAGGGCTTGGCCTTTTAGCATTGAATTTTGGTTTGAAATTTTGGATTTGGATTGGGTTTTGGATTTGATTGACTATATGTCTGGATTGACTTATGATCTAGGTAGATCCTAAAGTCTGACTCCTAGCAGGGTCTTAAGGTCTAGAATAGAACCTAAGGTCTGAAGTCTAGAAGGATCTTAGAGCCTAGAGTTCGATGATTTGGAAATTAATCTATGGTCAGAATTGGTCCAAGTGACCTCATACAAAAATGAGGTCAACAAAGGTGATCAAGTATTTTTAGATTTAAGGACTTAGAGGAAGGAAGCCATCTTACTCTTCTTCTCTTTTTCTGGTGACGCATATTGCGCATCTTTTGACTTTTTGTGCACTTTGTGCATTTCTTGATTTTTGGCGCATTTGTCCAGCTTTTGATTTTTTAGCGCATTCACGCATCTTTTAACTTCAATTGAATTCGAGAAGAGGCTCCACTTTCTTCGAATACCTTAAATTGATTGATCTTTTTATTTTGAATGTTGGGATTATATCTCAAATATTAGAGAAGAAAATTCGTTCTCTTATACAAGGAAGAATAATCCTCAAAGCACATCCAATCTTTTTGAAAAGGGTATCGGCTTGACTTTGAAAATCATTAGACAGATTTTAGACATGCCTGAATCTCCTATTAAGATAGAAGATTGCTAGAAGATTGATAAAATATTCATTTCTAGAATCAACCTAAATTTGAAGTAGACCTTAATTCAGAAATTAAATCAACCCACAAAAGCGGTGGGAGGGAGGGGTATTCTGTAATATCAAAATCTGCTCCAGTATCGTCCAGGACGATCTGGGATCGTCCTGGGACGATCAGTGAAAATTCAGCTCCAGATTTTGCCCAGTTTTGCTCCAGGTGATTTTCTGCATGCATCGGCCAGGCCGATTGGAGACATCGGCCAGGCCGATCGGCACTGTAGAAAATATCGTCCCTGCAATAGCCCTGAAGGGAGACCAGGCCGATCTTTTTGGTCAGATCGTCCCGGGACGATGCTGCGATCGGCCGGGCCGATCTGTGTAGTATAAGGCTGATTTCAGTCGTTTTGAAGAGAGAGAAAAATCAGAAATTAAAAATTAAATATCTGAGGAGAGAGAAAGTCGTGGGATTTTGGAGAAAAGTGGATTTTCGGACGACGCGGAGCCGTTTTCGATCGAAGTGACTGTTGAGGAATTTGCTGTACTCGAGGTAAGGCACATTCTACCTTTCTCAATTTTCAGTTCCGTCGTGTTTGGCGGTATATTCTGTCCGGGTTTTGTTTCCGTTAGCGAATTTCGTCCGTATCTTTTGATCGGTTCAGTTTTTACCGCGTAACTTTCTGTATATCGTTGCCGTGCCGGGTGTGCACGTTTTGACTATATTTTGAAGATTTTCGTCCGAGTATTTTTGTTTCGACTGTGTTTTTAGTCGACCGGATTTTTCTGTGAAATTGGAATTTATCTGTGCAGTAGAATAAAAGTTCTGAAATGTTGATATCTGTAGTCTGTGCGAATTCGGTAAATTTTCTTTGCAGGAATTTTTGTGTAAATTCCGTATACTGCCGTTGTGCTGCCCGATTTTTGGGTAATTTCTGAATTGTCCGGATTTCTTCTGAATTGAAATGCTATGTGTATAAGCTATAAAAAGGGAGTTATAAGGGGCCTGGATCCTATGAGATTCAGTTAGTGAAACGGGAAATCTGAAATGAGCTCAATCTGAAATCTGATATCTGTTCTGTTCCGGATCCGATGAATTCTGTTTTGGTGCTATAAGCACATCTGTTTTGGTGCTGTGAGCACAAAGGGAGACATAAGGGGCCTGGATCCTATGAGATTCAGTCAGTGTCTGGGAAGGGAGGCATAAGGGGCCGGAATCCGTAGAGATTCCGTCAGTGTCAGGGCATTTAGCTATATGTATCTGTACTACTTTTTGTATCTGTTCTGTTCTGTACGAAATTGTGATTATGATATGATATGATCCGTACGATTCTGATTTCTGTTTCTGACTCTGTTGATTTGTTCTGTTCTGATACGATCTGTACGACTCTGATGTGATTTGATATCTGTCCGTAAGTTTTGATTTCCGATTCTGTTCCGACTTCTGATCTGATTTATGTCTGATAAGTTTGGTTTTGTTTTCTGAGGATTTAGATTGGTGGTTTGTTGCTTTGCTGAGCTGTTGAGCTCACCCTTGCTTTCTGGTGGTTTTCAGGTTCTGGGAAGGGCAAGGAGGTCCAGGATTAGATTTCAGAGTCCGATCAGATTAGGTACTTTTGTACTTTTGATTTTTGTACAGTCATGGCTTTCCTGTTCTGTCTTTCTTTCTGTTGAAAGCCATGTACTGTTCTGTAGATGATTATTTTGAGGAAATGAATTCAGATAGATGTTTTGTTCCGCTGCATTTGATGTTTTTAGTAGCTCTGTTGTTCTGTGCGCTTCTGTTGAGTTAAGAATTTGGAAGATCAGTTCAGTAACCTAATCCAAAGCCAGATCCTGGTTAGCTATTTCCTCCGTCGCGATCCGGCGCGGGCGGGATCCGTCTCGTCTCGGGTCGGGTCGTGACATATTCAAACATTTGATGGAGTCAACTACAACTCTCTCCTACTTAAGACTTAAGGTAGAGGTCAATTTTCATTAAAAAGAGGAATCAACTATCTCGAAAATTCGAACCCGTTACACTTGAGAAATTGAAAAGTTTTCCTTAAAGATTGCAAGTCTAGGTGGCAAGACCCTTGTCAACATGGAATTGAATTCCTACAATCTCTTTGAAGGGAGAGATTATTATAGAGTCTGCAACGTCCCTAGAAAGCATGACATTATTGTAATCAAATGATTAATCACGATAGGACCCCGTTAAAATTTAAATTTCGACGGTATCACTATCTGATATAATCTTAGATTATTTCCCCTCTCAATTTACTACTAGGCTAGTAGTTAAGAGAGTGGCACCCCGAGTAGTTTCTACTCCTCCTCCTCTGCAGATGATGTAGTGGGACACGTGTAGTGATGTGCCTTAACATCTTCTAGTAGAGTGGATGGATCATAACCGTCAATTGGGGGCCTATGGCCTATTGCTGGTGATCGCTCTTTGTCGATCGTTATTGACTTAAGGTTTTAATCCTCCTAAGTAGAGGATACTGTGGGTACAAGGGCGACAACGACCTCCATCTTGGGGATGGGGGAGAGTCAACTCCTGACCCTAAAGTAATCTCAACTAAAGGAGACTTTTCTAGTATCGTGGCAGACAGATCATTCAGTTCTACTCCATTGACTGACAACTTGAAGTTTTGAAATTGTAATCCAAACTGGATTGAATTACCAGAGGTGATTTCTTCTACTATCAAGTTTCTATCTAAGGAGAGAACGATTTTCCCAGCCATTTGAGTGTTCAATTTCTTGGAATTAAGAAAGTGATTTGAATTAATGTTTTGAAGTGACATTTAAGTTTTGAATTTGATTGATTTATTCAAAATTTTATAACTCAATCGTGTTTAGTTTACACTAAACATGGTGGTTCATAAAATTGACGAATGAAAATCAAGATTTGAATTTGACTCTTTCGCTACACCAATTGACTTGGGGCAAAATGTCAAAATTTTAATTTGATTTGCAATCAAATTAAGATTAAATTTAAAGTTGAGATTGAAGTTGAGTTCAAGTTTTGAAATTGATTTTGAATTTAAGGTTGAAATAGAATGGATCTTCTTTAAACTTTGAAACCCAACATATTGAATCGTATTCAAATACGTAGGTTTACAAAAATTAAAAAGAAAATCTCAGAAATTTGGCTCGACTCTTTGATCCTGCCAAGTAGCTTGGGGGATAAATGTCGGAACCTGGATTTGAATTTGAAACCAAATTTAAAGTTGAATCTGGAATTGAAATCAATCTTGAATTCAAGGTGGAAGTTAAGTTCGGACTAGAAGTTGAGAGTAAATGGATCTTCTTAAAACTTTAAGACTCAACAGATTGAGTTTCACTCAAATGTGCAGGTTCACAAAATTATTTGAAAATCCAACGAAGTTAGGCTTGACTCTTTCACCCCACCCAGTGATTTGGGGGTAAAATGTCAAAGCCTAGATTTTGACTTTAAAATCAAAATTAAAATTAAATTTAAGGTTGAAGTCAAACTTGAATTTAATGTTGAAATTAAATTTAGACTTAAGAGTGAATTTGAATTTGAGGTTGGAACTGAATGGGTCTTTATCAGATTTTGAAACTCAACATATTGAATGATGTTCAAATATGTAGGTTTACAAAATTAATCTAAAGATCCCAAGATTTAGGCTTAACTCTCTCATCCCAACGAGTGGTTTAGAGGTGAAATGTTAAAGCCTAAAATTGGCTGAAGAACTTTAATTGTGTTGCATGTGTTCAACTACAATAAAATGTTATAGAAGACACATAGCACTGATTTTTGAAATCGATTTGAAAGACTTTTAAAGAGATTTGAAAGATTAAAACTCGGCATCATCTCCCTTTATTTTGAAACTCAATGTGTTGAACTCGCATTCAACACAAAGGTTTACAAATTTTGGGGGAAGATTCTTAGAAGTCGACCCGACTCTTTCATCCCGTCAAATTGTTTAGGAATGAAATGTCAAAGATAGACTTTACCGGAAGAATCAATCGAATTTAAAGGTATTTATATTCTATCACTTGTATTGAATTATAAGAGCTACAATTCTGCTTCTAGTGATAGAATATAAGGATCAATTATGATCGGGAAGAAATTGAGATTTCATTTAAAGAATTAAAATCTTGAGTTTGAGATTGAAAAGACTTTTGTAAATTGTGAAACTTAGCACGCTAGTTAATTACTCGCATGCAAATTTACAACATATGCAAAAGGATTTGGCTTGACTCTTTCACTCTACCAATTAGCTTGGAGGCAAAATGTCAAAGCCCGACTTCAACAGAGGATTCCTACGCTCACCTCTCTCTTCACATGTCTTAATTGAGTTGGCCACACTCACCCAAGGAAGAAATGGGAAAGAGACCAACGGAGAGAAGGGTAGTTAAGACTACCGATTCAATAAAATTCATACCGCTATTAAAGATGGAGAGAGAGATTTTCCCCAGTGGAGTCGCCATTTTTGTGTTTTGATGAAAAAATATATTGTATTTAAATATATATAGTTTTGAAAATATTTAATTATTTTTGGGAATATTGAATTTCCCAAAGATAATTAATTGAAGTTTTAAAAGATATCAATTTTAATTTTGAAAAATTAAATCTGAGTTACTTAATCTCCTACGAGCGCAAGCCCCCGTAGTTAATTACATCGTAGGAAAATTAGAGATTTTCCTACGAAAACTCTCGATTAAAATAGCGATATGAATTTTATTTAGAATTCAAAGTTAAATATCAAAGGAAGTTAAGGTTTGAATTTCAAGGGGGATTGGTTCAAGATTGAACACTTATTTTCGGAGCCAAAGGAAGAGGAGTAGGGAATGTTTTTGAGATTCTGAAACAATTCAGAAAACACCCCAACCTATCCTAAGTGTTGGGCTCAAATTTGATTGAAAGATCTTTTAATTTAATGATCAATTTTATTAGAAAGTTGGGACTTATATTCTCGATCACTAGATCGGGAGAATGCCCATGAAGTAAGGGTGAAGACTAACCTACCAAGTGGGTATGACGTCCCTAGTCAAGATCCCATGGTTTTCCATCGTCCCAGGTTCGTCAATATCCTTAGCCTACTTAGTCGAGTGCCGACCAGAGGATCCTTGTTAGCAACCATGGGTTACCTCATTCAAGGGAACCTCGTAGGCCAAGGGGCTGGGGACCTAATCCTAGGCTGACAAACAAGAAGTGCACTGGTCTGTGGACAGTGAACCTATGTCTATGTTATCTAACCTAGGATGCCACTCTCATTTTGTATGCATATCAATCTATCTCAAAACCAGAAAGAAACACCGGCCTAACCTAAAGCTAGAGTCCGTGTCCTGATGGGCCAATTTAGGTGTGTGAGCAAGCTGTGTGGTTTGGATATATCCTAAACCGGGTAATTAGTTAAAGTTGCTTAATGTTCTGGTTGGTTGAAAGGCTCAAGGGAAGATTTTGGTCTAAGTCTTAATGATTCAGAATTAATTTTAAGATTGATCAATGGTTTTGAAGTTAGATTGAGATTTTCTGGAAGGTTTTAAAGTTTAATTAAGGTTTAAATTTAAGGGGTTCAGAGGGTTTGAATTTTAGTGATAACTTTCCCTAGAGTAGGGAAGATAACTAAACTTAAAGAGTTTAAATTTGATTTGCTTAATTAAGGATTTAATTTTAATTAGATCAATTAATTGGTTTAATGATTAAAAGAAAAGATAAATTTTTTTTAAAGGTTTAAGATGTCACTAGGTTCAAATTGTTCAAGTCTTAAGTTAATAGGAGATATCTCCTAATCTCTAAAAATTTTCTAAGTTCTCTAGAAATGTCCTTAATTATTGTCCTTAAAGATGTCACTAGGTTTAACAGGTTTGAATCAGTGTCACTAACCCTTTGGACATGCATATGAATGTAAACAAGCTGTGTCGATGGGTTTTGAATTTGTAAAGAGAAGAAAGCAGGTATTAACTAAATGCAAGAATTATTGCAAGAATTTAAAGCTGGGAGAAATAGCTTAACAAGTAAATCTAGAAGCCTTATACACTTCTAAGTTTTAAGAAAACTTACCTGGTCACCGGAGCTAGTCAACGGTGACTCTGGCCATAGCACCTCGTTTAGAAGAAACGGGGCGACTGAAGCTCTTGGCTCATTCTCCAATCAGCTCCACCAGTACCTCGCAAAAAGGCGAAGAGAGAAGACGGTGTCAGAATATCATGTATAAAAGTATAGCAGCTACTATGGATGGACATTTAAATGAATATGTGAAAATTTGAATCAAATCAAATTATTTAAGCAATTTCAAAATGTATGTATTTCTGCCATAAACCATTTCAATGTATATTGCAAGAATAATTTTAGGATATCGATTTGTATGCAAAGAGAAGCTTCAGCTCATATACAATCTTACAAGAGCAATTCAACAAGAATAACTATATATAGAGGTGAGAAGCTCATTAAAATAATCATAGAATAAGTCACATTTATATTCGAATGAGAAGTCAATTATATCAATAATATCGATAAATCATGACCCGCATGACATCAGCAAAATATAATTTCCACGTCAATCAAAATGAACATCAAGTTTCGACAAAATAGAATAAGCCACCAATCCTTCATTAAACCCAATGCATATTCTTCTAAAATATCAATTCAAGCTGCAGGTTATGCATGAAGGGGGTAAAATTCTATCAACTACATGTTTAAAGTATCAAATATCATCATCAAACTTTAAGGCCATCAAGGGGTAAGCTTTTCAGTACAGATAAAATAATTGACTAGCTTCACTTGTTAATTCAACATCAAAAGTATTTGTATCCCTTAAGCTCTCATGACATGGTTTTGATCCTTCTCCATTACTTTGAAAAGCATCCTTTTCCAGGAAAGAAAACCAAACACCATCATCTTCAGAGAGTGAGTAGCAGCTCTCATTGCTCAGGTGTGTACACTTTCTCAATAAAGCACCATTCTTGATGTCACACAGTCACCTAAAATGGCATGATTTGAAGGAGCTTGTGGCCTCCAAAATGTCAGGTTATATCCAGGCAAGACACCTTTTGGTGAAATCCAGATTCACTTAAAGCTCGTACATGAGAAAAAGGAGTTAACTTTGCCACATACAGGTTGTTTCACACTCTCATCTTCAAACACCACAAAACTATTTTTGAGTAAATGCAAGATCTATCCAAGTCCTTTTCTCCAACTCATTTGATTACTTTCATCCAACATTTAAATTCAATGCAACTAAGAGAAATATAACTCAAGGTGATTCCATTCCCCCAAATAATTCAAAATACCTCTCAAAAATACGTAGCAAACCTTGCATCGAATTATGAAATATTAAGGATTCTGAAATATAAAGAGGGCTGAATTTTCTAGCATCAATATTCAACCCAACGTATCACAAGATTAAACATACTTATACTATCAGTTTCAAGAATGAGTATGACCATATTTACCATAACCATAACCATTTAGGTCAAAATGTGCTTTTCAATACACCTTACAAAGTGCCGATGCAAGTAACATGTCTGCCACCAATAGAAAACAACTTATCTAACAGATGATGTAAGAATCAAATCATAAGTCAATTTTATCCAGAATTCCATATGGCCATCTTCTTGCTTAATGTTTCATCAAGAAAAAATGATGTTAAGGAGAATAAACATCCTTCCAAAGACTATTTACAACAAAGAATAGTCAAACCTTCAACTATGAAATGTTTGCAAGAGAAGCGGGTTTGAAAGAAAGAATCTCAAAACATTATAAACAGTCAGAAGGAAATTTCAGCTTTTCTTAAAAAAAAGCAAGTAGTAACTCCTCTTTCTTTTTTTTTGTTAAAAGAATTCAACGTAAAGACTTAACAAGATAAGAAAATAGAAATTCTATTGTAGTCTCTAGCTTTAACGTTCAAACAGAATCATCACATGCTTTCCAAAATTCTTTTGAACTTTAGACTAATGATGGAGATAAGCTTATAGAGAATGTATCATGCTTTCATAAATAATTCCAACACAAATAATGTAGAGAAGGATCCTGTAACATTACGTTAAAAAAAAGTTCCATTTATTGAAAACCCAAAATAACTGGGACAAGGACAAATAGCAAAGAATTCAACTAAGCAAACCAAACGTAAATGAGCTAAATGCGAGCAGGTTTCTTTTTTTTTTTAGAACAGAACTTTTCATTCTAATAAAGCAATCCAACCCTTTGGCCATCAAATCGGAACAATGGTTCAGAATGAAGTTAAAGTTGAGAACATTTGCTACCTCCACTTAACATAGTGCTCGGATATATAGAATATATTATAATTTTTTTTCATACAAGTACTAGAAGATCATAATAGATATGAAATAATCCAAGTTAATGGAGACCGTGAACATGACCTGTACCTAGCAATCCACTTTCTCCCTCTATGAATTATATAAAAAAGCTATTTCACTTGCACCATTTCTTCTCTGGCTGGACAAAACTTTGTTTGAATGATCTTAGTGTTATCCGCCCACTTAAATTTAATCAAGTGAACTTCATCTGATTTTAATCGAAGAAGTTTCTTCTTTGAATAACAACAAACCCAATAACTCACTTATTAACAGGATTCTCAAAATAACAGAGAAAACATGCAGTCATTTTGAGCGATAAAAAGAGACCAAAAACTTCAAAGAGAATCAATAGATCTCAAGCTGTTATATAGCCAAAGCTCAAGAATAGGACCAACTGCAGTATCATACAATGAAGGATCGAAAATATGCACGTTAATAAAGATTAAAATAAAGAGCAAAGAACGTATACATAGCAGGATTCAAAGAATTTATATACTTGCTTCTTGAACTCCCAATGACATTCGCACATGTTCAATCCATAAGGATATAAAAACAATAATGCAGCTATCTCATTTTTATAAACAATAGAGTGTAACCATTTGATCTTGGAGAAAGAAATGATCATTACCTTTGCTATTCTTACATAAGAAAGAGAACGGCTGCTCTTGCTAGGTATCAGAAAATCGGTTGCTACTCTCGCGTGCATTCCCTTTCTTTGCTAGACCTTGTTTAATGGCTGAAATATGTAGCCAATTTTCTCCATATAGTGACATGGAAAGCCGCCATATTCAAGCACAGCAACACTCATTCATTCCTGTAGATCAAGTTTGGGAGTCCCCATGTGCTTCTTTCAAGCAGGAATATCACTTGTCCTTGCTTGGACGGGTAGAGGAAAGGGAGGAAAGAGCAGCTGGAGGCGAGTACTTCCTATAGGCGTCAAGTGCAAGCAGCCTTCTTCCTCTTCAGCCAGCCCTAGCAACAGATCTCCAAAGGAAAGTGAGATCGTGAGAGAAGATCCAAAAAGCAGAAACTCTTGGCCAGCCCTAAGAACAACTCCTCTTGACCAGATCTTTGAGTCTTCTCCCTCCTTTTTTTTTTGCTTGAGAGGATGAAGGATGAAGGCACGGCTCGAGGAGTGTGGGAGGGATCGTGTGTGTAAGAGCTTGGACGGCCCTAGCAGCTCCGAAAAACAAAACGTCAAAAAGGAAGTCTCGGCGGCTGCTTGTGTGTATGAACTCATCGTGAGTCCCTCCAACCCTAACTCTATTAGAAATGAATTAAAAAAAAACATCAAACCTTCAAATCTTAATCGGATGGTTGGTATTAAAAGCTGAAATTAATATGATTTAGAGCTTCAATAGCAATGAAATAAAAGCTAAAATTAAGAACCCAATTAATTATGCAAAAAAAATCCTTATTTAAAAGGGTCAAATTAGTTTGCATTAATCAAAATCAATTTGACTCGAGAGAAGTTAAATCGAGCCGTTTAATATTAATCAAGTTAATATGCACTTGAGACGAGTCGGGGCAATTTAAATTAAATTGATCAAAGCCACCAAGGTGAGTAAAATTCAAATTGATTTGAACAAATTCGACGTCATCAAATCTAGTTCGTATGATTAAATTAACTTTAATTAATTAGTGTGCGGTTCAATTTTAATTTTAAGGAAGATCGACGAGGTCGATTACGAGCTAGATCAAATGATTGATTAAGTGTAGATTGATCAAACTGTAGATCAGAAGTTGGATTACAGTATGATCGAAATTTGATTCAAAAGTGATTGAGGGTTGATTAGTCCAAGTGACCTCATACAAAAATGAGGTCAACAGTGACCAAACCATCTAAGGAGATGGAATTGAACTACTCCAACCTTTTCACTTATATGCTCATTTCGTATCCTATCTCTAAGGGTCAAGCCACTCATCCACCTAAGCATCCTCATCTCTGCAATACTTAACTTAGTATTATGCTTCTCTTTTAATGGCCAATATTCGACACCATAAAGCATTGCAGGTCTCACCACCATCTTATAGAATTTTTCCTTAAGTTTGAGGGGGACTTTTCTATCGCACAATAAGCCCGATGCGTTCCTCCACTTCAACCATCCAACTTGAATTCTGCTGATAATATCCCCATCAATTTCACCATCACTCTAAACAATGATCCAAGATATCTAAAACGTATACTCTTATTAATGACTTGATCGCCCAAAGTCACAATCCCATCACTAGGTCTATTGCTACTAAAATTACACTCCATATATTCAATTTTAGATCTACTCAAGCGAAAACCTTTAGACTCTAAAGTTGACCTCCATAATTCGAGTTTACCTTCAACTCCATCTCTAGTCTTATCAACAAAAAGAATATCATTAGCAAAAAGCATACACCAAGGTACAAACCTATGGTATACCCTAATGAAATTATTTCAATTAGACTGAACTCTACAAATTTTTTCTTGTTTCGGTTGTGTATGATACCTTCTTAATTATAAACTCTCAATTATCATAAATGATCTAGTAAGCAATAGCCTATATTTTTATTATTTATAAGTGTATGATTTTATGATATACAAATATGTAAATATTTGACAGAGATGCAAAGACAATAATATGCAAAAAGATTAATGATAACTTTGAATGTTAGTATGATCTTTTTCTAAGTGCACATATTTAATAGAATATTTATTTTTAATTAAATGATCAGGCCATAGAGCTATTATTAACTGGACAAAGAATGTCAAGCCTGGCCCACTAGCATAAATGAGCAGAACAGGCCGTTGCGGTTAGGTTTGTTGCCACGTTAGCCCGCCATTAAGCGGACATCAAATGCCTTTTTGATTTATTTCTTTATTTTTATATTGATCATTTTAGGCTTTGACTTTCATTGGAACGACTTTTCTACTTCTTAAGCCTTTGTTTGAGATGATTTTTTTATTGTTTTTTAAAACGGAGTTTTAGTACAAATTTTTTTATTTTTTAACTAAAACTCCATTTTAGAAAGCAATATACTAAAAAACTTTATACTAAAAAACTGCTTTAGAGAAAGCAGAAAAAAAAAAAAAACTGTCTCAAATGAAGTCTTAGGTTTCATTTGGGACGGCATTTTATTACTTTCTAAAATGGAGTTTTAGTACAAAATTAAAAAAATTTGTACTAAAACTCCGTTTTAGAAAGCAAAAAAAAAAAAAAGCCGTCCCAAACGAAGCCTTAGTTTGAGACAGCATTCTTATTGTTTTCTAAAATAATTTTTTGGAATAAAAATTTCTTGATTATTTTAGAAAACAATATGATGAGATAGGCTTGATTTAGATTTTATTTGATTTTTTATTTTCTGCAAATATTGTGTTAAAAGAACAATGGATAAACACAAAACTTGTTTTGGATGAAACAATTGGATAGTTTTATTTTCTTAGTGTTTATTTTAGAAAAAAAAATATCAATATTGAAAAAATAGAATTAAAAATTATGAGTGCAATATAATTTATACAAAATAAAAAGTATAGGTTAATATCACATTTTAAATATAATATATCCATGTAAATTTTTAAATAATAAGTCAATTAAAATCTAAAAAAATATGTTACTTTTATACCCAAATTTGAATCTCCTTCTTGCCGTTCCATTTTTGTGAACTCTTCTTTACGTGGGCAAATTATTGCGTTCGGTGTCCGGATTCGTCCGGACACCAATCCGGTGTTGCCATGTCACCAAAATGCATCGGGACCCAATGTATTTAGGTGACATGGCGTCACCGGATTGGATGTCCGGATATCCAGTGACCGGACGCAATAATTCGCCCTTTACGTGAAATCAATTTCACAATGCCTTCCCTGAAGAAGTTATTTAAATCAAGATGGAAAATTTTCAAATCATGATCCAAATAAAGTTTTGAGTATAGTTTGAATTAGCTTCAAATGCTTCTAGTCCAAATAGTCAAATGGATAAAATATATAATCTCATATGACGAGTCTTTAAACATATTTCTTTTAAAAAATATTTAGAAAATTTTCTTATTGATACGCCATCATAAAATTATCTTGATCGAGCACAAATCCCAAGGCAAAAATGTGGTTGGAAACTTCAAAAATTAATTCAGAGACCGTTTGAACTCCGATTTTAGCAAACTTATAGTTGAATTAATCGTCTAGGAAATACGAAACCAACGACACCAAATTCGACTTAATCCAAGCCCAAATGAGTCCAAATCAAGGACCTGAAGCATTGTTTGAAGGTTCGAACCAAAATTTGAGTTACCAAATGGTTTCCAAACATAATGTGCTTATAATCAAATCGATCGACTCGACGATACGAATCCAACAAGCCCAAGATCGGCAAATTCCGACATCATTAAGACCTTCAAATGTCTGATGAATGGTCCATGATCAAGGGATTTAATATCGGCTGTCCATTCAAACCACTCCCAATTTGCCCATGATCTCTCACCTATTTACAGGCCATGCCACTCCAGAAATCTATAAGTATACCCCTCATATCTCTTGTTATGGGGGCCCAAGCATGAGAAGAAGGAGAAGAGAAGAAGGATAAGAGGGAATAACTCCTCCTTGACCACCGCCACCGGAATTCTGTCCAAGCGGTGGCGAAATTCCGCTCGACCTCCAAGTGACGTCGGAATTCCGTCTGAACTCCAGTGACGTCGAAGTTCTGCTTGAAGACCATCTAAAGTCAGAATTCTCCTTGGCCTCCAACTAGCGTTATACTTCTACCCGACGTCGGAACTCTGCTCGTCGCCAAGTTTCTACCCGACGTCGGACTTCTGCTTGTTGTCAGACTTTCGTCGGACATCTATCCGATGTTGAATTTCTGCCAGTTGGTGGATTTCTACCTGAAGCCATCCTTCTGGCCTTCATCGTCAAACAATAGTCCTTTCGACCTCTATCACCTGCCGACTACGGTTCTTCTGACTTACGTCGCCCGCCGACTACAATACTTCCGACCTCCTTCGCCCGCTGATTATAGTACTTCCGACCTCCGTCGCCCGCGGACTACGATCCTTCTAACTTACGTCGCCCGCCGACTACAGTCATTCCGACCTCCGTCGCCTACTGAAAATGGTCCTTCCGACTTATGTCACCCACCGACTACAGCCCTTCAAGTCAAACAAACACATCAACAGTGATTCTCTATATTCTCACCATATAATGTACTCTATAAGATGTACATCAAGCTAAGGCCTTCCGCTAAGGAAGGGCCTCATTTGTAATCAACCACAATACTAATGGATTCATTTAAACTGGGCTAGGCCCCCCGTGGCTTTTCCCCCTATTCAGAGGTTTTTCACGTAAAAATCTTGGTGTCTCTAATGGATGACGCACCCTCTCTTTTTATCTGATTGCGTGTCGGATTTTCGTACAATGCTAAGATGTTAAACTTTATATTTATCTATCGCCGCGAATACTCCTGGACGCATGGGCGGAACCATGTTGTTCTTAGGGGGGGGGGGCAATTGCCCCCCCTCAAATTTTTTTTTAATAGGAGTAAAAAAAATTTTTTTATATAGGAGAATAAAAAAAAAGTTTTTCCCCTCCTAAAAAATTACTTTGCCCCCTCTAAAAAATTTTTTTGTCCTAACTTGCCCTAAAATATCTATATATTTCTTCACATTTAGCTCTAATATTTTTTTCATGCTTTTAATGATAGTTTAATTACACATTTTTTTCTTTATTTTTCTTGTTTAATTTTTTTAAAAAAAACTTATCGTAATATATAGATATATAATATTATTTTTTTAATATTTAATTATTTTTGTGCTGTATTTGCCCCCCCTCAAAATTGAGGCTGGTTCCGCCCCTGCCTGGACGCAACACTTATTAAATGCATTTTTAGTCATATAAAATCAAATTTCTTTTTTTTTTCTCAATATAAAATCCTAGTAAATATTATTTTAGATACCAGAATTTTTACTAGAAAAAAAAAATTTAGGTGATTTAAATTCATACTATATCTAACTGATTTGCAAGAAAATCCCTCAAAAAAAATTTGTATGGAACGATCGTGAAAGCACCGTGAAAGCCAGAATTCCGCAGTGGCAGAGCGAGAAAGTGGTTAATGGGGAAGGAGATCGGGGGCTCGGGCGCAGCCACTTCCTCCGCCGACAAGGCGGCGGAAACGGCAATAGTGGAGATCCGGAACCTCCGGTTCACATATCCGGGAATTGACGGTCACCCGCCTCCTGGTTCCAAGCCACTAATAGACGGCTTCTCCCTCCAGCTTCATGCTGGTGACCGCTGCCTGCTTGTCGGATCTAATGGAGCCGGTTAGTCTCCAGATTCAACCCTGAGTTGAGATCTTTCAGTTCTAGATCCCGATTACGATGTGCTTCGGCATCGAATTTGATGTTTTTGGGGGTTTGGATCAGGAAAGACAACGATACTGAAGATATTGGGAGGCAAGCACATAGTGGATCCAGATATGGTGCGTATTATGGGGAGATCAGCGTTCCATGATACTGCCCTTACGTCCTCCGGAGAGCTTTCCTACCTGGGCGGAGAAGTAAGGATTTTGGCGCTTTTATGATCTTCTGCTTTAATATCAGGTTTTTCATTTAATTCAATTCATTCAGGAATTTTATTTTGCAATTGGTGAACTTTGTTTATGAATCGAATATCTATTGTTTATAAAATCGTTTTTATGGGTAAGAAATGTATCAACAAATCCGTCGATTTTGAGATTGTGGTTGACCTAAGAGTGGTTTGTTTCTTTCCAGTGGAGGAGAGATGTTGCTTTTGCAGGTTTTGAAGTTACAATACAAATGGACATCTCAGCTGAGAAAATGATATATGGAGTTTCTGGTGTTGATCCTCAAAGGAGAGATGAACTAATCAAGGTTTACCCTTTACAATTTGCTTTGGTCCCATGTGTTTATTCATAGGAAAACAAATTACTTAAGATATCTTACTTAAATTTTTTTATCTGGGCCTCAAACCTATTGAATTTTCTTTGACATGAAAATTGATTCTTCATGAATTTCACTCATCTCAAAGCAAATTCAATGCGTTTGAAATCCATACTAACCTAAATTTTTTTCTATTCTAAATAGATGTTGTTGAGTTTCTTTTCTCTTGATATCAAATGGAAAAAACTTACATCAAATATCTTTCCAAATTGATTCATTTGTTGCTTGGTGAATTTCATGTCAGGTCTTAGATATTGATCTTTCTTGGAGAATGCATAGATCATCAGATGGTCAGAGAAGGCGGGTGCAAATTTGTATGGGCCTTCTTAAACCATTCAAGGTTTGCGAATTCGAATCTATGTCATATCAAAGTTCCCATTATATATATATATATATAATGTCAATATAAAATTGTTAATTCTTGTTTATCAAAGCATTTTTAGGTTCTTCTTCTTGATGAGATAACGGTTGATCTAGATGTAGTGGTTAGGGCAAACCTTTTAATATATCTAAAGAAGGAATGTGAAAGAAGGGGTGCAACAATTATTTATGCAACTCATATATTCGATGGTCTTGAGGATTGGCCATCACATATTGTAAGTTCATATAAATCTTCAATTATGTATTTATATGGAAAGCATGTTTCAAATTTATATTTGTTTTGATTGGCAGGTTTATGTTGCTCATGGGAAGTTGCAATTAGCTTTGCCTTTAGATAAAGTAAAAGAATTGAGCAACCTTTCTTTGATGGTAAGTATTCTTGTTTCAATGTTTAACAATGTGCACTGCATAGAAGATTTACAATTTTTAACAATTGTAAGGTTGGTAAGAACAATCAACCTACTCTAAATTTTGAAGAATAAGATAAATGCTTATTCAAAATAACTAAGGCTTCGTTTGGGATGCCTTTTTACTGCTTTGTAAAGCAGCTTTTTAGTATAAAAATTAATTTTTTTTACTATAAAGTTATTTTAAGAAGAATTAAGGAAGTCATCCCAAACGAAACCTAAGATACATGCTAGGTTTGGAAAAGCTAAAAGCTATTTTAAGGCTTCGTTTGGGACGACATTCTTATTGTTTCTTAAAGCAGCTTTTTAGTACAAAAATTAAAAATTTTGAACTAAAAAATTACTTTAAGAAGTAATAAGAAAGCCGTCCCAAACAAAGCTTAAGTCTCATTTTGAGAACATGAGTGTCTAATTGATCAAGTCAAGACCTTCAACTATCCCTGGCTAGCAACATCCATTTTTTTTCCTTGATCAAGAACCTTCAATTCTTTTTTTTTTTTTATGAAATTTTAATAGCGTAGAACTTTAGCATTTACTCCTTTGTACCTACAATCATTTTAATTTATAGTTGTGATCTCAGGAACCAAATCATAGCTCAAAAACTCTGAAAGAAAAGATAGCAAAAAACTCATAGTTTGTTTGTAATTATTATTTGAATGCAGAGAACAGTAGAGAAGTGGCTGAGGAAAGAGAGAGATGAGGACAGGAAGAGGAGAAAGGAGAGGAAGGAAAATGGACTTCCAGAATATGAGAATTCTGTTGATGGTACCCGTGTGACAGGAGATCCTGCTCGAATGCTCAACAATGGCTGGGCTGCAGGAAGGTTGCAGTCCACTGTTGCAGGCGAGGAGAACTTCTATTTCAGTTCAAATAGAGTCCTCAGGCAGTAGATCACAAGTAAATATTTGTTTTTACATCTTATATCTAAATAATTTCTCATTGTTATCTATAGTTAAATTAAGCTTTGTTACATGGATAAAAAGCGCTTTCTTGAAGCAGAACATATTATGTTGAATTAGCAGCTCTAAAAAGAGGTATAAGTTCTTATTAGTTGCCCAAGATTTCATTTTTGTTACATGTTTTCTATTTGTTATCAACCATGTGAGCCCCCAGTCAAAAATAGGACTTAGCAACTTAGAGATGAATGTAAAGGATGGCTTAGCAACAGGTTATAAATATAGATATACAAACTTAAGGTTTTATTTGGGATGACTTTCTTACTGTTTTATAAAATTATTTTTTAGTACAAAAATCCTTTAAAAGCAGGAAATGAAGCGGTAAGAAAGCTGTCCCAAATGAAGTCTAAGTGTCTGGTAAGGAGCCAAAATATGTTGGATCATCATAATGTTATGTGGCTGCTTACATGTATGAGGTTGGTTGAGCCAACATACACGATGGCCATAGAAGAAAGGAGATTTTATTGTGGAGGCAAACAAAAAAAATCATTTAAATAGAAAAATTAAATTAAATTGAATATATTTATTTTAATTTTGTATTATGTCTAGTTTGTATAAATATTTTGTATCTTTTAAAGAATTAACCAAAGAATTCTTCAAAAGAATGTTCATCTTACCAATCATGTCAAGAATTAACCAAGTCAGCTTCTTAGCTTTGATAGGACTCATTGTAAAGTCATAATTAGCACTATTTTATGTCTTGAACTTCAGTTTACAATAATAGAAATACCATATATCTAGCAATGAGCTACAATCACTATTTGAATTCTAGAGAATCAATTTATAGGAGAAGATAAAATCAACATAGAATCATTTTTGAAAATATTATGAGGGTGGGGAATAGACTTAGGTTTCGTCTGAACGGCTTTTTCATTGTTTTTTAAAACAATTTTATAGTTAAAAAAAATAATTTTTTTGTCAATAAAATAGTTTTAATAAGCAGCAAAAAAGCCGTCCCAAATACAACCTTAGACTTTATTTGGGGCAGCTTTCTTACTTCTTTGTAAAGCTGTTGTAGAAAGCAACATTTTTTAAACAATTGTAGCAAGCTGTTTTCTAGCATAATTTTTTTTGAAATCAGTGAAAAAATTGTGGCCAAATAGAAATTATGGTTGCAATGTGATAAAACAAAATAATAAGAAAACTTTCCCAAATGAAGCCTTAGTTTCTGACTCATGAAAGTAATTTTTCCAACAAATCATTATGAGTCAAAATCATCTCAACTGCCTAACTTGAATCTCAACAACATCAAATAGAATAATTGTTATCTCAACAACATCAAATAGAATAATTGTTGACTTTCAACATCAACAGATTTTTCATAGAAATAGAAGGACCAACCCATCCAACATGACAAACTACATAGATATCTTCATTAGAACCATCAAACACTAAGACAATTTGTGTAATAACATCACTCCCACTAAGAAAGATAGAATCTTCAATTATCAAAATAGTGAGAACCTCGCCCATAACAATGCACTCATAAATAATATTATAACTCTAGGGAGTTGGCCAAATCCACCGTTGGGTATCTCCCCACCGGCAAATTATTTTGTGCGGACACCGGACGTAAGCATGCGTTCGGATTGCTGCGTTTTTACTATGCTTTTACTGTGCTTTTGACGTATTTTTGCAAAAGGACAGCTAATACAATTTTAATTGCATATTAGCTGCCATTTTGCTGAGCATTTACAAAAAATACAGCAAAAGCGCAACAAATATATTACTCATTAAGTATTTGCTGTGCTTTTCAAATATTCACTAAAAGAACATCAAAAGGGCAACTAATATGCAATTAAAATTGTGTATTAGCCGTCCTTTTGCAAAAAAAAAAATATCAAAAGCGTAGAAAAAGCACAGCAAATCTAAACGCAAGTTGGCCTCTGGTGTCCGCACATAATAATTTACCCTCACCACCAAGACTATTGCCAAGTAGATGATAAAAATTAACTAAAAATAGTCTTCTACAACCCGATGAGAGGGGGCATAGGTTGCCCAGGAACTAACTCGTAATATACAATAATCCTAAGAGAGGATATATCTAAAATGGAGGAATATGCCATCAAAGTGAAAATTAGACAAATTATAATTTATTATGATCCACCAAATCTATTGAATATCATGAACCAAGCGATTATGCTCTATTCGGTGCTCAACAAAGAAGGATTGGCCCACAAAACACTGGAGAAATTGATGCATACTCGTGTTGATATCATAGATGCCCATAGAAATGTCAACAAAAAGTGGCATAGAGGAATCGAGGAATGAGAAAATAATTGCTAAAAAAAAAGTTTGTAGGGTTGTTAAAATCGGGCGATGGGTCGGGTTCGAGTCCAACTTAAAATTGACCCAACACTATTCAACCTGACTTGAACCCGACCCGCTTCGGGTATGTTTTACTAATTTTTTTATTTTATTCGATTTACTTAAATCTAAATCAAATTAAGATAAGATTTGCAATTTAAAATAAACCAATCTTAATTTAATTTAGGCAACAATGTTTATTATTTTTTAGAAATATCATTTACTTATTTCATAACAATCTTTTAAAACCCTCCAAAATTAATTAAAAATGGGTCAAACCGAGTTGATTTCAGGTTTCCGAGGCAACCCGAACCCAACACGGTTTTACAAACGTGTCGAAATCCCTAACCCGAACCCGAAGCCAAAATTTTCGGGTCGAATTTGGGTCGGGTCAAATATTGACACCCCTAATAATTTGGAAGAGCAACAAAGATATGTGGATGTGAAATGTAGAGAGGTTCATAGAGAGCTTTCTATCCAACCAAAAACTCCACATTTGACTCATACACACGAATCCATAAAATCCTAACATTTATAATTAAATCATTCAATAGCTCAAAATATAAAATGAACAAAAAAGATTTCCCAGTGTAATAAAAAATAAAGCTTCATTTGGTACAACTTTAGATCACTATTTTTTTCCTACTTTCAAAAACTTTTTGTACCAATAAATATCTTTACAAAGAAATAAGAAAGCATCCCAAACAAAGCCTAAAAGTGAAAATGGATCGATCTAATCCATGCCATAAAATTTTTCATATAACCTCAAATTCAATATCAAAACAAAATTTTTTTTTTATTACAGCTATCTTATTTTATACATCCTGAAGGATATTGTGGCAACCGATGCCTAATGTTCATCTTACAAGCACTGATTTTGTACAATCATGGATGATTAATCAGACATTCTGAGTCCAATCATTTTGAGCTCTTTTCAACTTAACAAAAAAAAAAAAAAAAAACTTTATTTACATATGGAACCTCCAGCCACAGTAGAATTTTATTCTGTTCGATCTAAAATAGAAGTCGAAGGCTTCATTTAGGACAACTTTTTTTACTACTTAAGGCTGCTTTCTTGTACAAAAATTTTAATTTTCATACTAAAAAACTGTTTTAAGAAGCAATAAAAAAACTGTATCAAAAGAAGTCTAAAATTTGAATATAATAATCTCTTTTTACATATAAAGCTTTTTAATTAATAGAAGTCAACCTCACAATACTAATGAATTCTTTCACTCAGTGTTTAAATCACGAGTGTTACTTTTTTAAGCTCAATGTCTGATCAAACAATCAGAAACTTCGACAAAATGTAAAATCATCTCATTATATTATAAATATTCTTGATAAACAGGCTCGATCAGTCAAACTTTGCTCAATCCGGAAAAAAGAATAAAATTTGTAATACTCAGATCGCCAAAAATGTCACAGTGGGCATCTGGTGAAATTATTACGTGTGATCATCGGACGCCATCCAGAGGCGAATCAGAATGCGCCACATTACCATTTTGCTGTGTATCATTGTATACCGCGGTGACGTTGCACATCCTGATTCACCTATGAACCGTTCGATGACTACACGTAATAATTTCTCGGGCATCTGAAAACATGGAGCGTTAATATTGTCTCCATGAAAGAGAACCCATATCAAACTCTCCTCAAATAAATCATCCAACAAAATCATTATACTGAATAGGGCAACACAATACAATGCTATCAAACACCAATTTCCAGTCATTGGAAATATTACTACTAAACATCATAGAATATAACAAACAACCAAAACAAACACAGGATTGGTTAGCATAACAATCACAATATTTTTATTTCAAGTCATATTTATAGATCCATGATAATGATCTTCAGAACAAACTTTTCTATTTCAGTAGAAGTAGCAGCAGCAGCATATTGTTTTTTAAGACTGCAATAAAGCAAGAAGCAAAAGTGATCAACGCAAGCTATGGTGATTTTGTGAAATGCATTTGCAGGCATACCTTATTAGCTATGTTGTTTGAGAGCCAGTCAAGCCCTTCATACAGCCCTTCTCCAGAAGTGGCACATGTGCTTTGGATATACCTGCAACGACCCAAGTGCATGACATTGTAATGAGAATGAAAAGAACAATTGAGTTATTTGGGAACAATCATGGCGAAAATATACGTACCAGTGGCGTTGACGAAGAGAGTGGAGGCCGAGTTTGTCTGTAATTTCTGCGGCGTTCATGGCGTTGGGAAGATCTTGTTTGTTTGCAAACACAAGCAGGACGGCATCTCTCAACTCATCCTGTAAGGTTAAAATTGAAACCAGGTATCAAAAAGCAATCCAGTTAACAAAGAAAATAAGATGCCTCCGTTACAGCGCAAATTATTACGTGCGGAAACTGGACGCAAGCTTGCGTCCGGATTTGTTGCGCTTTTATTGTACTTTTGATGTTTTTTTGCAAAAGGGCAAATTGCATATTAGCTACCCTTTTACTGAGTATTTGAAAAGCACAGCAAAATGGTAGCAAATACTAAATAAGTAAGATATTTGCTGCGTTTTTGCTGTATTTTTGCAAATACTTAGCAAAATAGCAGTTAATATGCAATTAAAATTATGTATTAGCTGCCCTTTTGCAAAAATACATCAAAAGCACAATAAAAGCGCCATAATCCAGATGCAAGCTTGTGTCCGGTGTCCGCACATAATAATTTGCACCGCTACAGAGAATAGAAAGCAGTGAGGATATCAAATGGAGTCCCACCTCATTCAACATCCTGTGGAGTTCATCTCTGGCTTCAACAACACGGTCACGATCATTGCTATCCACGACAAAAATGAGCCCCTGGGTGTTCTGGAAGTAATGCCTCCATAGTGGACGGATCTGAAATGAAAGTACAAGAATATAAAATAGTATAATTATTAATTTTAATCACATAACAGCCAACAGAAACCAGAGAATTCGTGCCCCCGCGCACCTTTTTATCTTAAAATATAGCCAAAAAAAAAAGATATGTTCAATCAATTCGAGTATTTATAACAATCAGGGTTCAAGAAAGGTATCTGGTACAATAATTTCACGTATAAATAACAATCAGGTTCCTGCACATACCAGCCATCAATATTGCGTTATCAAAGGCTTGACACTAAACAACCAAGACTTACAATGTAAGCCTTTGAAGGAATGTAACCTTAAAAAATACCAAAAACAACCAAGAGAGTACTAAGAATTAAAGGATGCAATCTGCCAACCTCGGTTAAACTTACTTACCAAACAAGGGAAAATGACAGAAGAAAGAAGGGAAAAAAAATACAATCAGTATTAGTTCTTGTTCAATGCCAGCATTCCCCAAATGGACACTCGATTTCAAAAGATGCATGGCATATCACCGCTAATGCAATGTATTGAAAATATTTGATTTGCTAAAAAGAAATGTAAGTAAAATGAAATATAGCGGAAAATGAATGCAATGTATTTAAAATATTTTGAGTTTTTTTGGATGAGTACAACAACAACAATAACAACAAGCCTTTCTCTCACTTCGTGGGGTCAACTACATGAATCCTTTTTCTCCATTGTGTCCGATTAAGAGTCAAATTCTCATTAAGATCTAATAAAGAAAGGTCATTTCTAATATTTTTTAACTAAGTCTTTTTTAGATGAGTGTAGGTGATTATTATAATAATAGTAATAGTATTATTATTACTTTGTTTAGTATGAAATAAAATGAATGCAATGAAAAACCCAACGATGGTGGAGGTTGATGGGCAACATGTGGTGACCAATGGTGGTTTGGCAGCCAACGATGGTATAGTTGGGTTGGGTGACGGCTGCTGGTAACAACAAAGTCAACTTGCAATGTTCTTTTAAAATTCGGTAAAAAAACATATGAGTTTAGAATGCATAAAAATTGAACTGTGGAGTGAAAAAGAAACTCACCAAAACTTTATTCTATATTTCTTTTTCATCAAGTCAAGCATCAAAATTTTCATATCCCCTCTATTTGAAATACTTTGCATTCCTTTTTAAAGGAGCCAAATAGCCCCTAAAAGAACTCCGGCCCAAAACAGTTGTTGTTCACATTTAAAGAACAAACAACCTAATAAGCCTTCTGCCAAATATCCCATCCATAGCAGGCAAAGGAAATGAATGCAGAA
This sequence comes from Dendrobium nobile, assembly GCA_022539455.1. NCBI lineage: Eukaryota > Viridiplantae > Streptophyta > Magnoliopsida > Asparagales > Orchidaceae > Dendrobium > Dendrobium nobile. Next base: position 7,937,201 of record CM039719.1, on the reverse strand, counting down.
TATAAATGATAATGCGGTTAACTTTCCTCCACAGGAGTGAGGTCGACAATTTCTAATTAAATCTGCTAAAACGGCACAAAAAATGAACAAAAATTATATCAGGCATTGGAATGGCAGTACTGCTTCTGCCACACATCCTCCTTCATACCCCAAGACATCATACTTGGTATATTTCTGCAATACATTGGGTATTATTATATACTTCCATCGTGTATGTTTTCAATACAAATACAAGAACGGGGCAGGACAGAAGAAGCTTATGGAAAAAAAGGCAGGGATAGGATAGTCACTTCACTAGATCAAGAGTCAGTCAAGTGATTCTTCAGCAGTAAATTTAAATAATAGGAGACCGGCCTATCAAATTAAAACCAGGGCAACCTTGCCAAGAAAATCGACATATGATAATACAAAAACAAGATCCTATTATTGTAAATCTAATTTTAATTAAAGATGAAATTACCTTGTCTTGACCCCCAACATCCCAAACAGTAAAGCTGATGTTCTTGTATTCCACCGTCTCCACATTGAATCCTGGCCAAGGAAAAAAAAAATCATCATAATGAATGTTGGATGAAATAAATTTTAGAAATATTAAATTGCTGAGATCCCAACTAAAAAAAAAAACAACAACGAAAGTTAGAAGTGATGAGAATCAACAACTATTTCAAATACCAACTACTACTATGTCGCACATTTGACTGTCTTATTTAATCTTAAACATCCATCAGATTAATTCTAATGATTCAATAACATACTTTATCATGATCAATGTAAACAACCATATAAGGATTCTTCATTAACACATTTAATTTTTAATTAACTGAATTAAATTTGAATTACTAAATTTTTTTGGCACAAAATATAGATATTTTTTATTCATATAAATTTAATTCTTCTTAGCTTTGCTGCAACACTCCTCTTTCTTAGATCCATTATGAGTAACATAGCTTGATTCCACTTAAGTAGGCACACAAAAATCCCATTATTCTTAAATATCATAACAAAATGCTTAATATCATTCATTAAGCACCACAGAAGTTTTTAAATTTTATTTAAACAGATCACTTAACCATATTAGTACAACTCGTTAAAGTCATCGAGTCTTAATAGTATACCCAGTTCTAGAGATCTAAAGCATCTTTTTTAAATATAACGTCCCCTATTTATAATAAATCACATTACAATAAGAAATCCTTCATTTCGCTCTTATACAATAACATAATAGTTAAAGGACTTATACAATTTTCTAAAAATATATTTTTGCCTTCTCTGGAGACATTTATATTTTCCTTTTTTCGTCCATCTCTTCACAAAGGCCATATTACTTGCACTCCTAACACACTTAACGTGGTGGTAACATCAACGTCAAAGTTTCCTTTAAATATCAAAACATTAGTTATAAATAAAACTGTGTTTACAAAGGACAGAACAGATCAATGGTCATGTTTCTGGAAAAAAAAATTGTTCAAGTAAAATTCAAAATCGAAAAAGAAAACTTGGAAAAAATTGGTCTAAAAAGATGCAAAAGTAAACAGAATAAGAAATAGGAATTCATACGATATGAAAAGATAGAAAGGAAACATTTATGTAAGTGCATATGAGATTAATAGAAAATATGTTAGTTCTTAGCAATTAAGATCCACTCTCACAAATACCTTTCATGGCGTCACGGCTTTATGAGCACACAATGGTGTTACAAAGCTGCAGCACTTTGTGTTACAACTCAAAATTTACATAAAAAATGGTCCTTAAAGAATTGATTCGGTTATAAATGTTGAATAATTGTCATGCCAAATGGAATACATCCAGTTTGGGGAAGAAACTATCATGCCAATTGTATGAAATAACAAGGCTTTACCACTTAAGTTCCCTTTACTTTTAAAATGTCATGGACAACTTATAACAAATTCCAGACATAATCTCTCAGTATATATCAATATTAATAATAAACCAGCGAATACATATAAATAAGAATTTCTAAAAAAAATTTCATGTTCCCACCTTTACAAGGAAATTAACAGGAACAAAGAACTTCTAATCAAGTCAAACACAATAAACCTAACAGAGCTGACATGAACAAGAAAATCCAGCAGGAATCATAAATTCATTGATGTTTACCACAAATTGATCTAACCACATTTAACAAATTCATAGATAAATAGATCAGTATACTAAAGAATGAGGATAAGAACTCATAAAATAATCAAACTCTCAACTAAAAAACAGAAAAAATAAAGAGCAAAAAGTTTTGTTTTATTTATTTATTTATTGAAGGAAAGGATCACCATAAACTTTTCAATTGCCTTACTCACGTACCAATAGTAGGGATGGTCGTCACTATTTCTCCCAGCTTCAGCTTATAAAGGATGGTGGTCTTACCAGCTGCATCAAGACCCACCATAAGAATGCGCATTTCTTTCTTGGCGAAAAGCCGACTAAACAGTTTTGTGAATGACAGCCCCATCTTCACAACTGAGAAACAGATCAAAGATGATTAATTACCATTAAAAAGCATGACAAAGCAAGCACTAGCGCACCTATAACAACCTTACATTACCAAACAAAACAATTCAATCAATCAGAAGCTTGATGACTTCAGTATTATAACTAGCTTATTGCATATTTGAAAGCCCTTGACAAATAGGTGGATGTGAAATTAGACGTAACCAGAACAGTAAAGAAACCGCAATAACTTTAAAAGATTGCAAGCTGTATTTATAACTTTATTTAAGAAAATATGCAACACGCAAATCACTCCTGTGGGATCTTTAAAACGCCTCAAGAAAACAAAACTGAGCTGACCCTCCCCCAACATCTCTTTCACAAGCTTTAAAAAAGCACGCCACTGTACACTCATTACCATGAAATTCATTCCGACAGGTCCAAACTTCCATTGCACCTTATATACTACACCATTTAGTGAACTATTCATCTATAAATACCCATCTCAACAACAACCATGCCAAACATTATGTTTAATGTTGATGTTTGTTCTATTCATAGCAATAGAATTATCAAACATCACGCTCAACATAGTTACCTTACAATGACCACACCATCCCCACACTCAATGTTAATGGTCATTTTGCTCATTAATAAAGCAATGCCAAATATGCTACTCTTTGCAATTAGCTAAAAAAGATTAAGACATTCATTATCAACAAAACTGTTCATCTCAATAACTAGTATTGATGTAGATTTTAGAGTGTAGCTCATCGAAGGCACACATCATGTGTGCAATGGCTAGCAAAATTGCTTGCAATTTTTATTTTTTATGTTGTAAATTTCTATTTAATAATTTTATATTATTTTAGATTCTTTCTACAAATATGCTTATGAGCATTATTCCCTAAGAGAATAGGATGTCTCTAATTTTCTTGAGTCGGTTCCATTTATTTGGTGTGCTTTGTTACATCTAGGTTCTCTGTTTGTTGGGTTCTCGATAGTGCATGCATTCAGTTCTTGTAATGCGGTCCTAAAGCAAGAGTCTAGTCTCAGTGGATTGCATACACATCCTATCTAGTCACTTGCAAATTTTCTATTGTGTATTTATTCTCATGGGATTTGTGTTCCACTTAAAATGCCAAAAATTAGCAATTTTGAGGGTTTGAAATTGCTGACCCTAGGAAAAAAAAATTGATAATCATTGATTGCATCATTCTCTATTTAAATGACAACTTGTATTAAAGTCTCTCCAACTCTTTAAAAAACTATAGAATCTTTACAATTTAGCCGGGCAACATGATTATTTCTCTCAAGGCATTTCACATAAAAAGCTTGCTCTCTTTATTGCCTATGTATTCAAATTTCCTAAATTAAGATAATTGTACTGCTTTTAGAAATCTCAATTGCCACTCAATGAGCCTAAACTAAATGTTCTTTTTAAGAACAATTCTTTTTTATGTAGATGCACTTCAAGGTAATATGATGTAATTGGTCATTGTTCAAATATTCATATCATTTATTTGAAGTAAGATGGATATACATCTTGGAAAATGAAAAGGATAAAAAATAAATAAATATTGTTTAAACAATTTTTGTGGTCCACTATATCCATGAGGCTCCAATATCAACTGATCAAGATATAGTAAAGTTATGGTAGACATCAAATCCAAAGCCTAAAGTCATATTCAATATCAAACCAAAAGTTAACTTGTCCAAATGATGGAGGCTACATGAAAGACTATAATCAAATTCAAGAGGAATTCAAGATGCCTTGAATTTAAAGACTTAACTCTCAACACATTATAAGTGTTCACAAGCTAAAAGAGAATGAAATATGATGTTGCTTTAAATTGGGAATTATTCAATAAGTATGGGTGATTAGATTAACAAACTTATTTATTTGATAACTTATCACATGCTTAACATAAGGGATCAGCCCTTATCATTATCATTATTTAGATTTTTCATGCTTATATAAGATTTTATAAGTCTACAAATAATGAGCTTCTACCATAAGTTTCTCATTTTATTATTCAATTCAATACATTTAGGTTGAATTCAAGAAGTTTCACAATTAATGCTCCCTCTCTATTGCACTCTTCTTATAGCTATCCAATGGGCCCTCTCCCCCAGAAAAATCTATCATAACCCTCTCTCTCTAATCCTAGCCAATCTTATCACCTCCCTCAAAATAAGCACTCTCTGTTATCTCTCTCTAACCAAGCGCAACATAAAGGAGCGAAGGCTTTAATAGCTTTGAAGGAGCAGGAAGGAACCATCAAGTCAAGGAGAAGAAGAATAAAACTATGGTCAAGCAAGGAACAAAATCCAACAAAGAAGAGATCAAAGGACTTCAAGATCAAAAGTACTTTACAAGGAGATTTGGTAAGGATCATCTCTATTACTTTCAACTCCTTGGTACATTACTCCACTCTTTATTTTCTTTCGTATCATATTATTTAGCTTCATCCCATATTGCTAATTATCGAACAATAGGTATAACCTAAATCATAGTTTTTCATTGCAAAAGCCCACTTAAAACCTTACAATTAAGAATCCCATCTTTTCTTAATATGTTAATCAACACTATCTTATACCCTTAATTATCAAACATATTGGTGCTCCAGAGATCTGATAGGAAACATTTGGAATTCCAAGTGTTTCTCACCAAAACCAACTAGATCCAAGATGAAAATTGCTGTCCACAACAGTAAAACAGCCAAAAAACAGTAGAAAACAGGGAAAATCTGAGAGAAAAATGAAGAAACAACTTGTATTTTACTAGTAGATGCAAGGAAAATAGCAAAGATACAAGGATCCTCTATTCGAGAGGAGGATCGCACTCTCCCAATCTCTAGATCTCTATCTAGAGCCCTCACTATCCAAGAAGAACAAAGAAATTCTCACAAGACATGACATAACCCTAATTCCTCTCTTTCTCCCTACTTAATGCATTCTAATTCAAAACAAAAGCAAAAGGACATCTCTACCCTCCCTTCTCCCTCCAAAAACACTTAAACTTTGTTTGAATTCCAAGTGGACCCCACCCCCAGCCCCTTCACGTTGTCCGCCGGCTCCCTGTTCTGTTTCCGCCTGGAGAAAACCCGGACCGGTTGGGCCGGTCCAGGTTGGGCCGGTCCAGGGTGGACCGGCCTAACATTACCCCCCTCCCATAGTACCACCTTGTCCTCAAGGTGGAAAGCAGGAAACTGCTCTGCAATCCTCTCCTGTGACTCCCAGGTGGCCTCATAGTCTGGGAGGCCGCTCCACCTAATCTTCACTTCCTTTTCCCCCTTCTCATTGATGCGCACTCCTTCTATCGCTAGAGGCTCCAATGTCACTTCCATGTCCTCCCTCAACGTGCTGGGCAGCTCTGGGCTTACTGCATGCTCCCCCACCACTCTCCTCAACTGTGAGACATGAAAAACAGGGTGTATTCTGGCTGTTGGAGGAAGCCTCAATCTATAGGCCACCTCTCCAATTCTCTCCTCCACTTCAAAAGGGCCAAAAAATCTTGCTGCGAGCTTCTCATTTCTCCTTTGGGCCATAGTCCTCTGTCGGTATGGTCGGAGCTTCAAGTAGACCTTGTCCCCAACTGCAAACTGTATATCTCTCTTTTTGCTGTCCGCCTGCTTCTTCATAAGCTGCTGGGCTCTAAGTAAATGCCTCTTGAGTTCTTCCAACACCTGATCTCTTTCCTTCAAATGCTGATCCACTGCAGATACTGGAGTACTACTATGGCTGTAGTGTACCAAATGTGGGGGTTCCCTCCCATATAACACCTTAAAAGGTGTCATCTTGGTCGCCGAGTGAAAAGAGGTATTGTACCAGTATTCTGCCCACGCTAGCCATTTGGTCCACTGCTTTGGGGTTTCAGACACAAAACACCTCAAGTATGTCTCCAAGCTCCTATTCACCACCTCCGTCTGCCCATCAGTCTGTGGATGGTAGGCTGTGCTCCTCTTCAATACTGTTCCCTGCATCCTAAATAGCTCCCTCCAAAAATGGCTCAGGAACACCTTGTCCCTATCAGAAATAATAGACTCTGGTACCCCATGCAGGCGAACTATCTCCCTTACAAATGCTGCGGCTACAGACACCGCTGTGTACGGGTGTCTTAAGGGAATGAAATGAGCATATTTGCTCAGCCTGTCGACCACTACAAGTATAACTGTGTAGCCCTCTGATTTTGGGAGCCCATCAATGAAATCCATAGTAATCTCCTCCCAAACCTTCTCTGGTAGGGCCAGAGGCTGTAATAATCCCCCTGGTGCCATCGTCAGGTACTTGCTCAGCTGGCAGATATCACACTTCGCCACCATCTCCTCTACATCTTTCCTCATCCCCTTCCAGTACAATTCAGCAGCTAACCGGCTATAAGTTTTTTGCACTCCGGAGTGCCCTCCTATGGCACTCCCATGAAACTCCTGTAGCAGCTAGGGAATGTGGATGGAAGACCTTGGAATCACACTCCTTCCCTGATAGTACAGTCTCTCTCCCACAACTGAGTAGCCTGGGTGGCTGTTCCCATCTGATAACACATCTTCTTTGATTTTCCTTAGCTCCTCATCCTGAATGCTCTCCTCTTTGATGGCTCCCCAATCTATCAGTACTGGTACTGATACAGCCATCCCTTGGAGCTCCCCCATACAGCGTGATAAGGCATCCGCTGCCTTATTCTCTAGTCCCGGCCGGTAGTGGATCTCAAAATCATATCCCAGTAGCTTGGACAACCACCTCTGGTGCTCCTCTGTGACCATCCTCTGCTCTAACAAGTACTTCAGGCTCCTCTGATCAGTCCTGACAATAAAGTGTCTGCCCAACAAGTAAGGTCTCCACTTCTGGATGGCCAGTACAATAACCATCAGCTCTCTCTCGTAGACAGACTTCAGCCTAGCTCGGGACGACAGTACCTGACTGAAGTAAGCTATGGGCCTGTGGTTCTGCATCAACACTGCTCCCAATCCATAGTCTGACGCATCTGTCTCCACCACAAACACCTGGTTGAAGTCCGGCAGAGCAAGCACTGGCACTGTCGTCATGGCCTTCTTCAGCTTCTCAAAAGCCTCTGAAGCTGCTTCTCCCCATAAAAAGTTGTCCTTCTTCAACTGCTCTGTCAGTGGCCACGCTATGGTGCTGTATCCCCTCACGAACCTCCTGTAGTAGCCTGTCAATCCCAAAAATCCTCTGAGCCCCTTCAAGGTCTTGGGTTGAGGCCATGCCAGCATTGCCTCTATCTTGGACTGATTTGCAGCAACTCCCTCCTGGGATATCACATGCCCCAGGTACTCCACCCGTGCCTGAGCGAAGTCACACTTCTTGAAGTTGGCCTTCAGCTGATGCTCCCTCAGCACACCCAACACCACTCTCAGGTGCTCTAGGTGTTCCTCCTCAGTCCTGCTATAGATTAGAATGTCATCAAAAAATACCAACACAAACCTGCGGAGGTGTGGCTTGAAGATCCGGTTCATCAAGGCCTGGACTGTGGCAGGTGCGTTGGTGAGGCCAAAGAGCATCACCAGAAACTCGTAGTGGCCCTCATGAGTCCTGAAGGCCGTCTTCTGCACATCTTCCTTCCTCATCCTGATCTGGTGATAGCCTGATTTCAGATCGACCTTGGTGAACAAGGCTGCTCCGTATAGCTCATCCATCAACTCGTCAATCACCGGGATAGAAAACTTATCAGGCACTGTCTCCTTGTTTAGAGCTCTGTAGTCTACACAGAACCTCCAACTCCCATCCTTCTTTTTCACAAGCAGAACTGGACTAGAGAAAGGGCTTACACTGGGCTGAATGATCCCTCCTTCTAGCATTTCTCCCACCAGCTTTTCAATCTCATCTTTCTGCACCTAAGGGTATCTGTAAGGCCTCACACTGATAGGAGATACTCCCTCTTTCAGGATAATCTGGAGCTCCTGCTCTCTGTCAGGTGGTAGTTCCACCGGAGGTTGGAACACATCCTCAAATTCCTGCAGCAGAGGCTGAACCAACGTGGGAATGAGCTTTTCCTCCCCCTCCTCCTGCTCCTCCAGGCTCTGCAGCTCAACAAGGAATCCTCCTCCTTCCTCATGGATGATTTTCGCCATTGATCTGAGTGACACTCCAGCTTTGGACAATCCTGGTTCCCCTTTTAGCTTCACCCTCTTCCCCTCTACAATCAACTCCATCACCATGGTTCCCCAGTTCACCTTGGTTTCACTCAAGGTCTGTAGCCACTTCATGCCCAGAATGACATCTGTGCTACCCAGCTTCAGGGGTAGGAAGTCCTCTACCACCCTGATCTCCTGTAGCCTCATCTCCACCCCTTTGCAGATCCCGGTGCTGGACTCAATCTTTCATGTCCCCATCATCACCCCATAACTGCCTGTCTCAGTAGGCTCCATCCCTAGCTCCTCCGTCACCTGGGTGGATATGAAATTGTGGATTGCCCCACTGTCAATCAGGACCACTACCTCCCTCCCAAGGATCTTCCCCTTTACCTTCATCGTATGGCTAGGAGTAAACCCCAACACAGAATTGAGGGAGACCTCGGCTACCTCCAACTGGGGATCAATCTGCTCCTCATCAGAATCATCACACTCTTCAGGCGTCTCGTCTATATAGACGGTGAGAGCTCGAAGGGCGCGATCCTTGCACCTGTGCCCTGGAATAAACTTCTCCTCACATCTGAAACAAAGGCCCTTGGCCCTCTTCTCCTGCATCTCTTCCTCAGTCAATTTCTTGAAGCTTCCAGCAGATCTGGTCACCCCGCTCTTCTCCTCTCCACTCTCTCTAGGGGCGCTGGGGCTTGGCCCTTTTGGAGCCAAGTGGTAGTTGTCCTGGTGGGACCTCCTGAGTGGTTGTTTCTCCAATTTCGGGCGTTGGTCTTCTGATTCTCCACCAACTGAGCCAATTCCATCGCCTCCCTCAGGTCTCTTGGTCTCATGACCTTCACAGCATCTCTAATTTCTGGTTTGAGGCCCTTCATAAAATTTCCCCCCAAAGTACTGTTTGAGAGGCCCTCCATATCTCCCACTAAACTCTCAAATTTCTTCCTGTATTCCTCCACTGTTCCCTCTTGAGTGAGGGCGTAGAACTATTCTGATATCTCCCATGGGCTGCTCCCCCTGAATCTCTCCCTGATAGCCTCCTTGAAGTCCCTCCAGGACCTCACCGGTTCCCACTTATCCATGTACTTGAACCAGGCAAATGCCGCCCCTTCCAAGCACATACTAGCAGCCATCAATCTCTCCTCCTCCATCAGGCCGTTCACTGCAAAATACCTCTCCACCTTGTGGATCCACTCGTCCACATTTCCCTCCTCGAATACTGGCATTTTTAGCTTCCTGGCCCTCGTGTCCACCCCGTATGCCCTATTCCCCCCATGGCCTCCTCTGCCCCAAGCTATGGGGTCTTCCCACGTTCCTCTTTCTCCATATCGGGGCTCATCCTCCCTCCTTGGCCGCCGGTAGCCATCTTCCCCTCGTGCCCCGCCATGGTGGTTATAGATCCCCCACGGCCGGTCCACTGGGTCGGGCCTCCGACGTCGCCAATCATCTTCTCTTCCTTCCCGGAAGTCTCTCCTTCTATCATGTTCTTCTCGCCTAATGGACTCCCGAGGTGGCATCCTCCCGTTGCTGTCAAGCAGTTCTACCTCCTCTTCCTCTTCTGGATTCACCTTCTCCTTACCCCTGCTCCCACTACCTTCTCCTCTTTCCTCCGCTGGCACCGCCCGTGCTTGCCCCTCCAACAACTTCTTCATCATTTCCTCCAAAGCCATGAATTTCCCTTCCACATTTTCGCTAAATGTGGTCATCTTCTCTTCCAGATCCGCCTTAAGTTGACCCATCTCGGTCTCCAAGACTTCTACCCGCTTAGATGCCATGGGAACCAACGAGATGCCTCCGGATCCGCAAAGAAAATCTTCCGGACAGCAAGAATCTCCCTCCAAACAGTTAAAATCTGCTGTTTTACTCAACTGCTGCTCTCAAAAACCTAAAAAACTGCTGTTTTCAGGGGAAAACAGCCTCCGACAACCCAAAATCTGCAAAAATCTGCAGGGAAACAGTGGAAAAAACCACCCTCCACCGTTCAGATCACGCTCTGATACCAATTTGATAGGAAACACTTGGAATTCCAAGTGTTTCTCACCAAAACCAACTAGATCCAAGATGAAAACTGCTGTCCACAACAGTAAAACAGCCAAAAAACAGTAGAAAACAGGGAAAATCTGAGAGAAAAATGAAGAAACAACTTGTATTTTACTAGTAGATGCAAGGAAAATAGCAAAGATACAAGGATCCTCTATTCGAGAGGAGGATCGCACTCTCCCAATCTCTAGATCTCTATCTAGAACCCTCACTATCCAAGAAGAACAAAGAAATTCTCACAAAACATGACATAACCCTAATTCCTCTCTTTCTCCCTACTTAATGCATTCTAATTCAAAACAAAAGCAAAAGGACATCTCTACCCTCCCTTCTCCCTCCAAAAACACTTAAACTTTGTTTGAATTCCAATTGGACCCCACCTCCAGCCCCTTCACGTTGTCCGTCGGCTCCCTGTTCCGTTTCCGCCTGGAGAAAACCCGGACCGGCTGGGCCGGTCCAGGTTGGGCCGGTCCAGGGTGGACCGGCCTAACAAGATCAAAGTAACTTATAGCATTGATCCTTAAAACAAGCACATATACTGAGTTCAAAATGAAGGGACGTCACATTCATCCTCCACGACTCTAGATCCAAGACCTAGGACTCATATCTGATCCTACTAGTATCATATTCCACATCAAGTGGCATAGAGCATTGATTCTTAACCTCTAAGTTATGAAGCTTTTAAAAAATGATAAAAATAAAAGCAAATCCTTTTAAATCTATTGAAGTCATAGAATCTACTACACAAGATAGTTTGGAAAGTAGATTCAACACAGTAAAGTGTCTTATGACCAACCTCATACAATAAATGATTTTACAAAAAAGCCAACAGCTTCAAAAATAAAAGAATATTGCCACCATCAGCCATAATTTTCAGGGAAAGAAAACGATATTCCTACATAAGAAGCAAAACGGTGCAATAGAAGTACGAACTAATGATGAGGAAGTTGAGGACAAAACCCCCACCATTCAAAGTGGAATTGAAGTTGAAAATTCTCATATATGATGATGCAATCAATACAAAGGAGGTGAAAAATTAGGTTAATCTTCCTGAAACTTATTTCCAGCCATATAAGTATATTGCACGGAGAATTTTTTTTTGCTCAACTTAAAATTTTCTCATATGAATGTTGAATCAAATCACCATGATTTGTTAAAATAGAGGTTAAGGTTTAAAGGTTTACTTTCATCTCGAAATGAATTCAATGGCAGCGACTAATAACTGGGAAAAAATTATGAGCATTTTATACAAAATTATGCTACAAAATTTCATATTTAGGTCACTTCCTTAGAAATATCCTTTAAGGAAAAGTCTTTTTTCATAGAAATTTGGTAGAATTACAAGAAGTAAGAAAAAAAGTCAGAAAAAAGTTAAAAAAATATTCTCAAATGAAAATCTTCTAAAAGCAAGCTAAAAGTTCATCATCAAGGTCAATAACTAGGTCAACCATAACAACAAGAAGCTAAAAATTCTAACATAATTGTAATACTAACGAAAATGAGCCTAAGGAAAAGAAGTAGAAGCAATCCCATCGCTCTCACTGCCATCTCAAGGGTGATCTAGAAGGATCTTAACTAAAGAATTTTTAGATCACAGGATTAGATAGAAACATTAAGTCATCAAGTGTCCGGAAGTAAAGAGGGATCGTCGATTAAGATTGGGATGCATGAAATTTGGATAGTTGGATAGCAATAAAGATGGCATGCTAATGATGAATTTTGAACTTATTTTGAAAAGGTTGCATTTTGAATTAAATTTGAATTTCTTTCTTTTGTAAAGTTTGCTTAGGAAGGATAAAGATTTCCTTAAATTATGGAGTTAAATAAAAGATTATTCCTATTTGATAAAGATAGTTAATGATATGTTGAGGTCAAAATGTAATTAATTCTTTTTTCGCTATAATAACTAATTTCTTTTAATAGAAACTAGAAAGTAATTCTAACTCTTCCCAAATATATCCTCTCTTCTTCTCAACCCAAGTGCTATAAAAACAAAGCAATCACCATAGCAATCACAAACACTATAGGAAACAATGGCCTTGTAACAATCATAACTGCTGCATTTAAGGTTTGAAATTACACAATCGGATGCTGAGGCCTTCTCTTTTTATGAGATGAGACGCAAAACAAAAGGCATTTTGAAGCATAAGACTCAATATTAAACTATTAAACTAATGAAAAATATGAAATAATAAGTAACATATAACATCAAAATAAGATATTAAAATAAGATCATATGAAGCCAAAGAAAGGCCATTAAAATGGCATACAGCTACAACTAATGTTAAATAAATAGTGTATCTCACTCTCAGCATGGATGAGATAACCAAGCAAATGATTGATTAGATGGTCTTGTTGAAGGAACAAAAGGACACAATAAAGGTTACCTTTGAAGCCCATAGCACAAAGATAGCATCATCAACAACTACTCTACTCATCCAGTCCGCTTATTGTGGACTCTATATATCAAATTAAAAGGATTGCTCTAGATCATCATTATCCTAAAAAAAACTCATATCAATTATAAAAAATATTTTATACATTACATTCAATTTTGAATAACAAAAGTAAATCAATTATAATAGAAAATAATTTCAACTCTCTACAGAATTTTCTCTCTTCCTCTTTGCTTGGGTATTGTGGCAAATTGTGATTACCATAGCAATCACCGGCAAGAAAACTCATCCAATTCTCTTAGTGTGGACTTTATATGTCAAATTAAAAGGATTGTTGTAGATCACCATTGTCCTTAAAAAACTCATATCAGTTATAAAAGTATTTTATACATCCAATTTTGAATCACAAGATTAAATCAACCTAGAATTATCAAAAATTTCACCTTGAGAAGCTACAGAGAGAAGAGACTAAAAAGACTCACTCTAACAATTGATAAAGTGATATAACAACAGCCAATGAGAAAACTGACATACTACCCCTAAGGGCCCAGAATAATGAATAGCTAAAGAAAGAGCTCTTATGTTTAAAACCATGTGCAAAAATATGTATTATCAATATTATTATAGACTCCAATTGTGATAAAAATTGGATTTTTATTGTCCTGACTAAGAGATTTAAGGTTAGACACCCACCCTAAACTTATGCTTTAGGTTGGAATTAATAAAGATTTTAAGTTTAGGGCGGTTAACAATCAATGCATTGTGAGCTTTGCAATTAATGGACAAGATATTGATGATGCTATTGTGATGTAGTTTCAATTTATGTCATCCAATCATAAGGAATTCATATTATGGGTAGAGATAATGTGTATTATAAGAAAGAACAAGAGTATATCTTTATAAAACAAGAGAAGAAATGTGTAATCCACAAGTCTTCCACAGGTGAAGGATATAAAGACAACAAAACAAGTATAAAGGAAGGTGGTGGCCATCTATCGAAATTATAAAAACACCTACTCCCATCTAATAGCACTTAACCTTCCAACAGCAATGTACAATCAAAGTTAGAAAAAGAAGAATTATTACTGTCAATACTAAAAAGAATGAAAGAAGAAGAAGAATACCAAATTAAGGCATGAGAGAGTATTAAGTTTGATCCAATATCAAATGATTAAAATTATGTACATGCAACAACAAAAAAACAGTCACTAGCCCTTAGCCAAAAACATACTTTTGAGTTGAAAACAAGTTAGACCACCAGTCTATCAGGCCCAATTTTAGAACCTTATCAATTCTGACACCGTAGCAAGCAACACAACAGTTAATGCAAATATTAGGATCAAGTGGTTCATGCAATGGTAGCTCCCATGAGAACCTTCTACAATGAATGAGTAGTGTTAAAGAATGGTGTCTCCCACAATTGCTCCATGTGATTAATTCATGCATATCAATGATGCACAACAAGCGTGCTAATGTCTATAGCATGATGAGGTGCACCCCTCATGCTATTTGTGTAGCAAGGTGCGAAGTATCAAAATATCATAAGCTATTTGGGCAATGGATGGGCAGTTGTAACATATTTCCCCATAGCACATGGTATTTTAATTTCTTTAATTTATTACTTAAAATTTTATTATTTTAATAGGCATCGGAGCACTATGGCAAAATCTAGTGGTGTTTATGAAAGAAATGATAATATTCAATAGCAAATATAAAGAACAATAGATGGAGTCTTCATCTAGGCCTAACACTCTTGCAAAGGAACATGAAGCTGATGAGAGTGGCCAAGCAAGTTTATGGTTTAGGAGATAATGATGATGATGAAAGCTACAAGACTATTTTGGCTTATGATGATAATAATGAGTCTCAAGATGTTTTGAATGCTTGAGTGTTTGAGCACTTAAGCGAAAACATCAACATTTACCATTATAAAAGTGCTTGTTTTATTTATTAATTTAGTTATTTTCATTATCATGATAGTCTATTTTTTGATATAATTATCTTTTTTATATTTTCATTTAATTTAGCTGCATCTTTATCCATAACTTTTTAATATTTTACATTACATTAAAATAATGCATACTAGGCTAGGCGCTAAGCATTATAACTCCACTAGACCTTTGTGCTATGGTGTGTTAATTTCCATTGGCAAGTATGTATTGATTGGGCTTTGATTTATTATATTTGACGATGTTAAAAACCTCCATTTGAGGGAGAGCAATGACTGATGCAAGAGCTCTCACATAAGGGGGTGATTGAAAAAGCATATGAGAGTATTATATTTATGGTCTGTTTGGGATAGCTTTAATTTTTTATAAAGATGGTTCAAAAGCTATAGCGGAGAAAGCAACTTCCTAATACAAAAATTTATTAAAAGAAGTGAAAAAGCAGTGGCTAAACAAAAAATATGGTTGCTCTCTAAAAAGCAAAGTAGTTAAAAAATTGACCCAAATAAAGCCTTAGCATAACATAAAATAATTGAAAGATATATTTGGCATAAAATGCTAAGTGGTTGAACCTCACCCTTAAGCTTAAGATACAGGATGTAGCGCAAACAATACAATACCATAGACCCACACTCACAACTACAATTGTAAAATTTACTTGCTTCGAAAAATTGTTTGGCATTATTTTAGTATATTAGAGTCTTTTATTCAAGAAAAAGAATCAAACAACCATGTTTGTAATGCATTATTTGACCGGACCGAAAAAAACTCTTCTTTGAAGAATTAGAAGGTGCTCATGGTAGCGGAGGTGGACTTGATGTGTGCTTAACTTTGTAATCAACGGGAGAAAAAGCAAGAAGCACAAGGAAAACATCAAGAGGCTTTGGTAGTGTTCATGGCAAAGTATCCAGTTTGATAGTGAAAACAGTCAACTCAAACAATAGTATAACAGATAATCGCATTAGCAGCACACACATTATGAAAACTTGAGAAAAGAAAAGAATTAAAAAAATCAGGGCAACTACAAGCAACTAGGAATAATCTTTAACCTGAAAGGAAGAATGTAATTTAAGTATAAAGTTCAAGGGTGGCAAGAGAGGAAACACGAACTCAATCTCAATGACATGTGATGTTATCAATCGTGAATTGCATTGTAACGTCATTGAATTAAATGATGAGCATCAATGATCAAAGTAGCACATACTATCTCAATCTCAAGTACATCAATAATAACTATAGAATATTCTAGCTTAGGCTCAAACACTAATCTCAATCAATAAATTAATTAAATGTTGATCTTCAAAATAATAATATATATATCAACATACTCATATTCAAACAAGTCATCACAATAATAATCTTCCTAGATTGACTATGAATATGGTTAAATTGTTGATCTTTTGAGTCTTGGAGCTCAAGATATTGGATTTATAATATTGATAATTAAAAGAGTCGTCAAAGTAATCTACCAAAAGTTTGAAGCAATATAATGTCCAATAATCTCAATCCAAATCTAATTTACATCCAAAATAATCTTCCTTATGGAGATTTGGATGACCATGCTGAAACAAGCCAACAAAATAATGACGATGACTCCCTAGTGAATATTCAAAATTTCGGAAATCCATTGATGAGTTTGTGTTTTCATATGCTAACTTCTAATAAGTTACGAATTTTAGATAATTCAGCTCTTTTTAGTGTGTCAATGTTTTGTAACATAAAAAAACTCTTTTTTTTTTACTGTGCCAATGTCATATAACATACAAAGAAACTCATGATTTTCTTAGGTCAGGGTTTAATAACTCATAATAATCAAAATTAATTGACGTCACAAAGTAAATCAAGATGTGTGACATCAAGGGAAAGGATGGAAGGGTACAAGTCTCATCTCCAGTCTGATTTTTCATATACTATTTTCAACTCCTTGGATCATAATTCCCCTCTTTGTTTACTTCACACAATATTCCTCATCTTTATGCCATTTGGTCGATCACCCAAAAATAAGGAAAACTTAAATCAACATTTCCCATTTTAGTGACCCCTTTAAACCAAATAATTTAAGGATTATATTTTTCATTCCACATTCTGTTTGCTAATCAAGGCATCCTTGTAGCCTTGTTTACCAAACCTATAACCTATTAGTGATTCAAGACTAAGGAAACTTATAATCTTGATGCTTGAAACATATACCCCTTTCTATCCAGGTTTAGAGAAGAAGGGTTTACATGTTCATACTCCTCATTCCCAGATCCAAGACTGGGTATCATGTCAGAACAGATTGTGATCATATTCCAAATCACCAAGAATAAAATTCACCATTCCATATAGACATCTGAAGAATCCCTGAATTACAGGATGAAAAAATCTTTCAAAGTCATGAACTCTATAAAAATTAACTGCCCGCTTTAACAATTTAAACTTTAAAAATAAAGCAGAAGCTACCTGATTTATGTGAAATGAGATGATCGGCAGCCCTCTCCTAATGCATAGAACCATCCAAAAAGCAAAAGCACTAAAATCATACAATCAAAACTAGAACACAACTAGGAAGCAATAGAAATAAAAAATACGGCCTCTCCCAAATCCATTCCAGGAGGAACCAAACCTAGAAGAAATTCAGATCCAATCCGTCCAATATGAAAAGAAAAGTTCTGCACGGTCAAAGTGATGATCAAGATCGATGCTAAATTTCCATTTTTTACCATTATCATACCTATGATTTTTAACGGATCTAACCAAAACCACCCGATAACCTCTCTCGATTGGACCTATAAACCTAGATCTAAAATTCAAATAAATAACTGTAGAGAGAGAGAGAGAGATTTACAGGAGGAACACCAAAGAGAAGAACGAAGCTGTTCAAGAAGACGCGGCGCGAAGACCACCGAGGAGCTGCCGTCGACCACCAAATTCTAAGGAAAGGAAGGCCGGCCTCTTATACAAGGGGGAGAACGGAGGGACGGGAGCGATTCTGCCTCTTAACGGACGTCCAATCGCTGTCACTACCTTGGCAACCTTTGCCGTTATTGTCACTATTGTGGGAAAAATTATTGCGTCCTCCCACCTGATGTAGAGATACATCCTCCCACCTGACGTAGAGATACGTCCTCCCACTGCTAAAAAATTCGTTTTTTGCTCGATATTGCTAGCTATTATTTGATAATAACGAAGAATATCATCATGTGAAGACCAATATCGAGTTATACCGAGCTATACCGAGCAATACCGAGTTTTTTCTAGGAAAAACTAGGTATTTTTTTGTATTGCTCGGTATAGCTCGGTATAACTCGGTATAACTCGGTATTGGTCTTCACATGATGATATTCATCGTTATTACCAAATAATAGTTAGCAATACAGAGTAAAAACCGAGTTTTTTAGCGGTGGAAGGACGTATCTCTATGTCAGGTGGGAGGACGCAATAATTTTTCCTATTGTGGGGTTTGAAATAATGAAATTGAGGGTGACGGCCAGTTATTTCATTAATAGAATAAAATTAGATTAAAAAAATAAATTTAAGACAAAAATGACAAAAAATGATCCACTTTGAAAAAAAAAGAATATAATAATGATAAAAAAATGAACACATGCTCATAAAACTTAAAATCAACTAAGTCAAGTGGTTATATATTTCATACAGGGCTACTAGAATTTTCGAGCACTGAATTATGGTATATATTTAAAAAATTTTAATAGTTGTTTGATTGCATCTACACATAATGAGATATTTTCATAATATTCCATTTCTCCCAAAGCATAAAATAATACATCATAATCTCTATGAACATATCCAAAGGGACAAGATAGCGAATAGTTAACTTGAACATCTCCAAAAGTCATAATATGGGATTAGGGGTGTTACATCCTAGAACATTTGCGGTGGTAGAGAGATGAAGAGCTTAACTTCTTAACTAGCTTTGAATGAAGATGCAACACATATGTGGATAAAGAGAGAGGGGTACAAGAGTTATAATAGACACAAAAAATTTTACGTGAAAAACTCAGAAAAGTGAGTTGTATAAGTGGGTGGGTCTTTAGTCAGCGAGTTTTTGTGATTGATAAGACTTTGAGATGAGAGTGATGGTAGAATGATTCACATGGTTAGGCATAGTAGTGGAATGAAGGAAGTGTCAAATGGCGTCAGTGGAGGAACTATTAGTGATGGACCAAGATCTTTCATAGCTTTAGAAGCAAAATCATTGGGAATCGAGTCTTTATCATTATCTATGTAAAATAAAGTATTTTTAATATCAACATTAGAGAAGCCAACAATAATGCTAATTTGCTCCTCCTTCAATAGAGCCAACCCAATATGGAACGGAATATAGTTTTAAATGTTTATGTGATCATCTCGTTAAGTAAAATAAGAAAAATAGTGAATTTCTTCATTAGAGATATCTTTAGTGGAGTGAACTAGCCTATAAGGTGTACTAACTTCTTTCATAAGATTATAATTTCCTCCTTTAGAGTTTTTTTTTTAAGAGAAATTTCAAGTCATCCTTACCTTTTGTAAGCCAAGAACATTTGTCCCTTCATTTTATCCAACTATTTTTACATTGGATGGCTTAAATAAGTTCATGCTGGATATGTAGACCAAAAAGAGATTCGTCTAGATGTTGAGTTTCAAAATTCTCAAAAATAAAGGGTTTTGTGGCATTGAGCATAGAGACTTTGTTGGAAATGTAGAAGAAAAAAAATTGAATTTTCATTCTTCAAAGCAATTATGACATTATTAAGTTTATTGCACAAAGCAAATTTGGGATTTCCCCCAATAGGGATGGGCCAAGCCATTTGAACAATCTCTATGATTTGAGGCCAATAAACAAAAAAAAAAGTATATGATCCTTCTTTAAGAATAGGATGGAGGCTCCACATGTAACATGACAGAAGAGTTATCAACGAACATTGGACTAAAAGAAATGGGAAAGAGGGTAGGAGCTTAACTAGTGATTATTATAAAGAGTTCGGTCCAAAAAGGCATATAATAGGATTATGAAATTGTTGATTATACCAATTGAAAAAAAAAGATTAGTATGCAATAAAGATGCAATAGTTAAAATCCATGGTTTTGGAGAGATTGGAGGGTTATCACCAACTATTTCCTCATTTGATCTTACTCAGTCAAAGTCCCCAAATTAAATATTATTCAAGGGTTATTGATATATTGTGGAGTTTTCTGTTTCAAACCGAAAAGCAGAGAAATTAAGTGGAAAGAAACGAGCCCTCAATTGCTACATCATCCGACCGTTCCACTTCAGACTGCAATCCCTCGCCGTTTCATTTATGGGTACCTCATCTCGCTGTAGTGTAATGAAGAGAAAAGCTTCTCCAACACATGCATTCATATCGATATCCGTTACTTCACCATCTACCCTTTCATCGGCTACCACTACAGGAAAAACAGTGAAAACCGGCGGTTTGAACCGGCGGTTTAGAGGCCGTCGGTATTACCGACGGCTACGCCGGCGGTTACGCCGTCGGACGCCAACGACGGCTTAATCGACGGCTTAGCTACGATACACCGTCGGTAATACCGACGGTGTCTAAACCGCCGGTAAACCGCCGGATTTCAACATTAACCGGCGCTTATCCGGCGGTCTAAACCGCCGGTGATAAGTGAGTTTTGCCGGCGGTCTAAACCGCCGGAAAACCGCCGGATATAGACGTGAACCGGCGGTTTTCCGGCGGTCTAAATCGACGGTGATAAGTGATTTTTTACCGGCGGTCTAAACCGCCGGAAAACCGCCGGTAAAAGCCCTAATACGAGCCCCCTCGCTCCGCTCATTTCATTTTCCCTGTTTCCTTCTCTCTCTCGGCCGCTCGCTCATATCGCTCCTCCGCTCGTCCGATCAGCCCCCGACGAAGGAACTCCGGCCTCCGACCCCATTCCGACCGCCGCCGACCCCTGTCCGACCGCCGCCGTCCCCAGTCCGACCGCCGCCGACCCCTTTACTCCGACGCCCGACCACCGACCGTTTCCGACCCCAAACAAACCGATTTCTCTTTTAAGGTTAATTTTAATGGTTTTTCTTTGATTATTTGTTGATATTATCTTGTTAGTTAATGTTTTATACTTTAAAAATGTGGGAGAGAGTTATGGTGCATATATAGGTTTAGGTTTGCTTGGATTAATGCTTATATTGTTTGTCAAAATCAATTTGGATTAATGCTTGAGTTATTAAGCTCCAAATCTAGACAGTTGGGTTTAACTTTTAACTATGCTTGAGTGATTTTAGATGAAGAATCCCAACGAAGGTAATTATGTTCTTACCAATTCTTTAATTCAAGTTGCTCTTGATGTTGGGCTTGATTCAACTATTCTGCATATTCTAGGACCTGAATGTAATACTGTGAATAATGCCAAAGGTCCTCATCAAACTTATATTTCTTTAAATGTTTTTTAAAATGGTTCCTTATGTTAAGATTCTAGTTTTTGTGTTATCTTATGCTGAATCTCTTGAGATGGTTGGAGATAATAAAGGAAAGGAGGTTTTTACTGAGCAATCTAGTGAGGAATCATAAGGTATTTGTCCTTCTCCTCGCAATTGAGAGGAGGGCGAGATAAATTCTGCCAATGAGGATTATTACCACAAGTTTGTTGATAAACTTAAGGACATAAGTTTAGTTAATGTTACTAAAGATGATTTCTGAAAAAGTTATAAGGAACATTTTTTCCTAAAGTTTGATTTTTTCCTAAAGTTTGATTTTTCCTAAAGTTTAATTTTTCCTTTTCGAGCCCATGGTTGATTCTTCCTAAAGTTTGATTTTTTCCTTCGCTAATTGTTCCAGTAAAATTTGGGTTTTTTGTAAAAGTGATATTAATTTAACTAGTATTGATGATTTTGATCAAATTATTCATTGCAACTTCTCTATTTTTAATATTTATAATATTGGTATATAGTTTATTTAGTTGCACAAGACTTGGTAGATTGCCTCTTTGGCAATGGCTTGTTGACCTTGAGAATTCTTATAAGGAACATTGGTTTATCAGACACATGCTTCTCCATTCTATCCATATTACCCCCCACCATCATCACAGGCTGCTGGTCCATCCACTGGTCCTCACCCTCCTTACCCTTACCCATATTACTACCCCTATCCGGTGCAGCATGAACAGGGTGGACCATCACGACCACCAGAGGTTGGCGCTACCGATCCTGCAACAGCAACAGATAAGCGTCAATACATCGAGCCTGACGGCGATAAGTAAGTTCAATTTAAGTTATTCAGTTGTTTTTATTTTGATATATTACATGTTATTGATAAACAAAGTCACTTGCAGCTTCAATCCTTCAAGGCCACCTATACATATGATCCGGGATATAATAAAGAATAAGTATGATGCTCCTTACTTATCCTGGAAGAAGATCCCAAAGCCTGTTAGAGATATGTGGTTTGGAGAATTTCAGGTATATTTTTTTTTGTATGATTTCAAATATATGATTTAATTTGTACTAATCTTTTTGATATTGCCTAAATTTGTACAGAAAGAATTTAGGTGGTTGCCTGAGTACAGCACGAGGATCAGATCTAATTTTGAGAGGAGAGGAGCGACCCGTCTCAGAGACATGTTCACGGACATTAGAAAGTCCGGGCAGAGGCCTAATTGGATTGGAGAGGGCGTTTGGGCAGATTTGAGTAGTGCTTGGGCTACCCCGGAGTTTATAAAAATGAGAGAGCAGAATAAACAGAACAGAGCCTCTGACTGCGGCGGTTTAGGAAGCTCTCTTCATACTGGTGGATCTGTACCTCATACAGAACATAGGCGGCGACTGGTAAGTGTTTTGAATTTGTTTATTACATATATTTATGTTAGTATAACTAAGCATCAAATTTTCAGAAAGCGCACCTGGGTCGGGAGCCAACACCATTGGAGCTGCATACAAGAACTCATCAACATCAAGCTGACCAGCAGTGGGTTGATGAGAAATCTAAGAAGGCTCATGTGAGTAAAATTTTTTGGATTTTTAGAATAAAAATTTATTTTAATAAAACTATTTGTAACTTGCAGGATGATTTCTTACGAGTTAGAGAAAGTAGGCAGTCCACTGGCGAGGGATCATCTTCTGGATCGGCCCATACTTCTGAGTATCACACATGGTCAGAAGTTGTTGGTGGAAGACAGAGGGGGAGGGTATATGGCATGGGTTCACAAGCTTTTGCTATTGAGGGCAGTTCATACACCTCTGCATTCCATGATCCAAGTGGAGCTGAAGAATCTGTAAGTGAGAGGGTTGCAGCACTTACTAGAGAGATTGAAGAGATGAAAAGGGTTCAAGCTAGAGAGATTGAAGAAATGAGGAAGGCTCAGAATGAAATGCAAGCAGAGTTGCAATCCTACAGAGCTGGAAAACAAAGGAAGAAGGACCAACAGGAGCAGCCATCTGCAGACAGTGAGGATACCGATGATGATTAGATGTTTATTATGTTTGATGAATGTATTAATTAGAACTTGTGAACTTCTGAACTGGTGATTGTAGCATTATCATGAACTATTTTGTGAACTTGTGATTGTAATGTTGTGATGAATTTTGTATTTTCTGGTTGTGATGAATATAGCGGCGTGTTGCCCAACATATATATGCTTTTTCTGCAGGTTTAGACTTTAGGGTGAACCTCCCTCAAATAGAGGGGATGCTGTCAATTTTTTTTTTCAAGTGCTACAGGTTTCCGGCGGCTAACCGGCGGTTTGGCCGCCGGAAACTACGATACCGGACGGGCAAGATAAAGCCGCCGGTGTTATTATTAAACCGTCGGTAATACCGACGGCTATAACCGCCGTCAACCGCCGGTAATGTACCGGCGGTCTAACGGCGCCGTCCGGCGGTCTAACGGCGCCGTCCGGCGGTCTAATGAACCAGACGACGCCAGGTTTAACCGCCGGAACACCGCCGGTACTATGACCGGCGGTTTTCCGGCGGTTACATTACCGGCGGCCAAACCGCCGAAAGACCGACGGTTGAAATTCCGGTGATCACCGGCGGTATGGGCCGCCGGAAAACCGCCGCAAAAATAAACCGCCGGTAAAAGGCCGTCGGAATTTGTTTCCTACGCCGTTTGTACCGGCGGTCACTGAACCGCCGTTAGACCGCCGGTAATTTGACAAACCGCCGGTAGTTTTACACTAACCGCCGGTAAAAACCGCCGGTTTTCACTGTTTTTCCTGTAGTGTACCATACCCGGGTGTTTCAATTCAAGATGACGCACGAACCAGTCGCCTGGCCAAACGATTCCCGATTTAAAGCCCAAGCACTTCTTCTCACTTATTTCGCTTTCTGCTTTCTCATCTCCCACTCGCAAAATGCAACTACTCATCCGGTTTTGTCTCTCCCCAAAAGCATCAACCCACCAGTCAACTCGGCGGATAAGCTCATCGTCAATTATCGTGCTCTAATTCGACATTTCTAAGCTGCACAGAGAACGACTGTTCTGTACGTATTGATTCTGGTTATTACCTCCGACTGATCGACATTTCTAAACTAGATGTATGTTTTCTTCTAGTCGTTATTCTCCTTTAAGCTTTTATTATGTTTCTATGATCCTTATTTTATTCTTTCTGCTGTAGCAATTTCTGCTTGAGTTAGTGTCTTTAATCTTCCATGTTTTTCAGGAAAGAAATTCTAAGGGCACCGAAGTGCCCAATTTTAGCATCTTTAATGTGAATTTTGTTAGGATGTAGGAGTATTGCCATCAATTGAACTAGCCATAGTTTAGGGTTAACGAAACTTTCATTGTATTTTTTCCAGCTGAAGATTTCATTGTTTTTTTATAAAATAAAATACAAATGATAACTTATGGAATAAACGATTATGTCATTCAAATTCTAATATTTTATTTCATTTTATGGATTATGGCTTGTTGGGTTATAAAGATAAATTCTTTTATCATTTTTTTTAAAAATTGTTTTATGTATACCATTGGGAAAAGAAAGCTTCTTCCTTTTCCATTGCATTGCAAATAGGATGAAAACTGTTTTGACTTTATTCAAAGTGATGTATGCAGAGGTTATTACTCTTATTATATCATATGCAAACTATTAATATTTTGTGGCATTTGTGTATTATTGCAACAAGCTTGCTATGATTTTATTCTTTCTGCTAGAAATCTGAAGTACTAATTGTATTTAAAAAAATTGTATTGTATGTTGCTACTTAGTTTTCACAAAACATGAAAGTTTTAATATTTGATTCTGAGGCCAAATATCTGTCACTTGAATTTGATGACCTTCAAGAAAGATGAATTGTTTCTCAACAATCTTGCTCATATAAATCTTATGCAAATGGTTTTGTTGAATATAATTGTTGCGTCCTGGAGTATTCGCGGCGGTGGAGAAATATTTAGTTTAACGTCTTAGCATTGTATGAAGATCCAGCACACAAGCAGATAAGTGAGAGGGTGTAATGTTCATAAGAGACACCAAAGTTTTTACGTGGAAAACCCCTGAAAAGGGGGAAAAATCACGGGGCCTGGCCCAGTTTGAATGAATCCACTAGTATTTGTAGTAGATTACAAATGAGGCCCTTCCTTAGGAGAAGGCCTTGGATTGATGTAGCAAATGTACATCATATAGATTGCATTACTTGGTAGGAGTTACATATACAGGTTTGTTTGGCCTGAAGGACCGTAGTCGGCAGGAGACCGGGGTCAGAAAGACCGTTGTTTGTTGATGGAGGTCGGAAGGACCATAGTAGGCAACGAAGGCCTGAAAGACTGTAGTCGATAGAAAACTGGGGTCTGAAAGACCGTTGTCTGGTGATGTAGGTCGAACAGACCGTAGTAGGTGATGAAGGCCTGAAGGACCGTATGCGGTAGGAGACAAGGAGTTAGGTGTTAGTCCCAGTGTCACTTGGAAGATCGGATGTTGATGGTCTGGCCTTGAGTAGGACGTCGGGTCTTAAGCAGGACGTCAGGTCTTCAGCAGAACGTCGGGTCTTCAGCAGGACGTCAGGTCTTCAGCAGGACGTCGGGTCTTCAGTAGGACGTCGGGACTAAACGTCGGACCTTAAGGCAGTGGTGCAATGAAACTCCGGCGGTGGTCCGGCGAGGCTTCGGTGGTGGTCCGGCGAGGTTCCTGCAGCGGTCCGGCGGAGGTCCGGCGGTGCTTCTGCGGTGGTCCGGCGGTGGTCAGGCGGCCGTCGAGGAGGAGCTTCCTCCTTCTCTTCCTCCTTCTCTTCTTGCTTCGGCCTCTTGCTTCCATCCCTTCTTATGAAGAATGAGGGCTCTATTTATAGATTTTCTGGAGTGGCATGGCCCGTAAATAGATGTGAGATCATGGGCGAATTGAGAGTGTTTTGAATGGACGGCCGATATCGAATCCTTTGATCATACACCGTTCGTTGGGCATTTGAAGGCCTTAATGATGTCGGAATTCGGCGATCTTAGGCTCGTTAGATTCGTCTCGTCGAGCCGTTAGATTCGAGTATAAGCTCATCAAAATCGGAGACCGTTTGGTAACTCAAATTGCGGTTTGAACCTTCCAACAGTGCTTTGAGCCCTTGATTCGGACTCATTTGGGCTCGGATTGGGTTGATCTTGTTGTCGTTGGGTTCGTATTTCCGAGACGCTCAGTTTGAGTATAAGTTTGCTGAAATCGGAGTTCGGGTGCTCCCAAAATTAATTTTTGAAGTTTCCAACTAGCTTTTGCTTCGAGATTCATGCCCGATCAAGCTAATTTTGCGGTGTCGTATCAGTTGCCCCCCTATTTTCGGACGTCGAAGCTTCAGGAGTCCGAAAATATGCGTCACAAATTTTAGAGAATTTTTTCCGAGTGACTCGGGATCAATCTTGCGTGTAGGAGCCCTGAACAGCTCCGAAAATGTCGAAATTGAGTCCGGTATGTCGAAAAACAATCCCGGGGACCCCAAAAACGTCCGAATCGGACCGTCCGGGCCGAAAATTGGGCCCGGACATGTATAGGCTGCCGAACCGGCCGGCTGGCCTGCCGCCGCTCGCCGGCGGTGGCTCCCGCGGAACCGCGCTCCACGCGATAGTAACCGAGCTCCGCGCGGTCTGACCAACCGCGCGCTGTTCGGCGCGCGGAACAGCTCCTGCGCCCGCACGGGCTGCGCCCGCACGGGCTGCGCCCGGACCAGCTTCCCGCGCCCGCGCGTGCTGGGCGCGCCACTTCGCGTGGCCGCGCGTGCTGTGGCTGGCTGCGATTCGCGTGCTGGCCGCGAATTGATGAGCTGGCCGCGCCGTTTCGCGCGGTTGGTTGGCTGCACCACCTTAGGTGGGTCCCACTAGTCGAAAATATGAGTTTTTTGTCATTTTTGGGCCCAAAAAATCTCAAAAAATCCGAAAAATTTCGGAAAAAATTTATAAAAATAGGTAATTTCGAAAATGACAGTAACTTCCCTTCATTCTTTTCAAAAACCTATAAATAGCCCCCTTAGGCCTTTAGAAAACTTGCACCTCTTCTTCTTCTCCTCTTTTCTTCTCTTTTTCTCCCTTTGTCTTTCTGATTGAGGTGTTTCCTTGGTCTTCCAAGGCCCCTCTCTCTGCAAGGAAGTCCGGAGATTCTTTCTTCTCCCTCTTCTCCCTCTGTCCTTCTGATTGAGGTGTTTCCTTGGTCTTCCAAGGCCCCTCTCTCTGCAAGGAAGTCCAGAGATTCTTTCTTCTCCCTCTTCTCCCTCTTCTCCCTCTGTCCTTCTGATTGAGGTGTTTCCTTGGTCTTCCAAGGCCCCTCTCTCTGCAAGGAAGTCCGCAGATTCTTTCTTCTCCCCCTTCTCCCTCTGTCCTTCTGATTGAGGAGTTTCCTTGGTCTTCCAAGGCCCCTCTCTCTGCAAGGAAGTCTGGAGATTCTTTCTTCTCCCTCTTCTCCCTCTGTCCTTCTGATTGAGGTGTTTCCTTGGTCCTCCAAGGCCCCTCTCTCTGCAAGGAAGTCCGGAGATTCTTTCTTCTCCCTCTTCTCCCTCTGTTCTTCTGATTGAGGTGTTTCCTTGGTCCTCCAAGGCCCCTCTCTCTGCAAGGAAGTCCAGAGATTCTTTCTTCTCCCTCTGTCCTTCTAATTGAGGTGTTTCCTTGGTCTTCCAAGGCCCCTCACTTTGCAAGGAAGTCCGGAGATTCTTTCTTCTCCCTCTTTTCCCTCTCTACTTCGAGAGATCAGGTGGAGTTTCGATGTTTGATGGTTAGTGATGGAGGTCGGATAGGATAGACCGTTGTAAGGAGGGAGGTTGAAATGATGGGCATACTTCCATCGTCGGGGAGAAGTATGACGACAGGTAGGAATTCAACGTCGGGTAGACATACAGCGTCAGACAGAAGACCGACGAAAGTCTATTAACTGGTAGAAGTCTGACATCCGGTAGGAGTACGAAGTCGGGTAGAGGTGCAGCGTCGGGTAGAAGACCGACAAAGGTTTGTCGACGGGCAGAAGTCCGACGACGAGTAGAAGTCCGCTGACGAGCAGAAGTCCAACGACAGGGAGAAGTCCGATGTCGTGTAGAAGTACGGCCTTGAGCAGAAGACCGATGAATGTTCGTCGACGAGGAGAAGTTTGATGACGAGTAGAAGTCTGCTAACGAGCAAAAGTCTGCCGTCGAGTAGAAGTCCGCTGACAAGCAAAAGTCCGACGCCGGGGTAGAAGTCTGATAAAAGTCCATCGACGGACAGAAGTCCGATGACGGGTATTAGTCTGACAGTAGGAGGAAGTCCGGCGTCAGATAGAAATACTGAGTCGCGTAGAAGACTGATAAAAGTCCATCGACGGACAGAAGTCTGACGACGGGTAGAAGATCTGTGTCGGGTAGAAGACCGACGAAAGTTCGTCGACGAGCAGAAGTCCGCCAACGAGTAGGAGTCCGCTGATGAGCAGAAGTCCGACGGCGAGCAGGAGTCCACTGACGATCTGAAGTCTGACGACAGGTAGAATTCCGACGTCCGGTGGAAGACAGACGAAGATGAAAGTTTGTCGACGAGCAGAAGTCCGACGACGAGCAGAAGTCCGCTGACGAACATAAGTCCGACGACAGGGAGAATTCTGACGTCGGGTAGAAGACCGAAGAAAGTTCGTCAATGAACCGAAGTCCGACGACGAGTAGGAGTCCGCTGACGAGCAGAAGTCCGACTACAGGGAGAAGTCCATCGTCGGGTAGAAGACCGACGAAAGTTCGTCGACGAGAAGAAGTCCGATGACGAGTAGGAGTCTGCTGATGAGCAGAAGTCTGACGACAGGGAGAAGTCCGACGTCGGGTAGAAGTACGGCCTCAGGCAGAAGTCCGATGAAAGTTCGTCGACGAGCAGAAGTCAGAAGACGAGTAGAAGTCTGCTGACGAGCAGAAGTTCGACGACAAGGAGAAGTCCGAGTCGTGTAGAAGTACGGCCTCGGGCAGAAGTCCGATGAAAGTTCGTCGACGAGCAAAAGTCAGACGACGAGTAGAAGTCCGACGTCGGGTAGAAGTATTGTCGGGTAGAAGACCGACGAAAGTTCATCGACGAGCAGAAGTCCGACGACGGGTATTAGTCCGATGACAGGAAGAATTTCGGCGTCGGGTATTAGTCCGTCAAAGTCCTGCAAGGAAAAAGTTCAGCGCAGGAGGAAATTCAAAATCGAGTAGAACTTTAACATTATGGAGAAGTCAGATAGAAGTCTATTGACGACATTCTGGCGACGTTAACCAAGGATGTGAGACGTTTCCGAGGTTGTAAGTCGGAGCCCTGCTCGACGAAGTTAACCTGTGTGGAAGAGGTCGGGAGAATCCACTAAGGATGTGAGACCTTTCCGAGATTATATGCCGGAGCCCTACTCGACGACGTTAACCTGTGTGGAAGAGGTCGGGAGAATCCACCAAGGATGTAGGACCTTTCCGAGGTTGTATGTCGGAGCCTTTGCTCGACGACGTTAACCTGTGTGGAAGAGGTCGGGAGAATCCACCAAGGATGTGAGACCTATCCGAGGTTGTATGTCGGAGCATTTGCTCGACGACGTTAACCTGTGTGGAAGAGGTCGGGAGAATCCACCAAGGATGTAGGACCTTTCCGAGGTTGTATGTCGGAGCCTTTGCTCGACGACGTTAACCTGTGTGGAAGAGGTCGAGAGAATCCACCAAGGATGTGAGACCTTTCCGAGGTTGTATGTCGGAGCCTTTGCTCGATGACGTTAACCTGTGTGGAAGAGGTCGAGAGAATCCACCAAGGATGTGAGACCTTTACGAGGTTGTATGTCGGAGCCTTTGCTCGACGACGTTAACCTGTGTGGAAGAGGTCGGGAGTATCCACCAAGGATGTGAGACCTATCTGAGGTTGTATGTCGGAGCATTTGCTCGACGACGTTAACCTGTGTGGAAGAGGTCGGGAGAATCCACCAAGGATGTAGGACCTTTCCGAGGTTGTATGTCAGAGCCTTTGCTCGATGACGTTAACCTGTGTGGAAGAGGTCGGGAGAATCCACCAAGGATGTGAGACCTATCCGAGGTTGTATGTCGGAGCATTTGCTCGACGACGTTAACCTGTGTGGAAGAGGTCGGGAGAATCCACCAAAGATGTAGGACCTTTCCGAGGTTGTATGTCGGAGCCTTTGCTCGACGACGTTATCCTGTGTGGAAGAGGTCGGGAGAATCCACCAAGGATGTAGGACCTTTCCGAGGTTGTATGTCGGAGCCTTTGCTTGACGACGTTAACCTGTGTGGAAGAGGTCGAATCGGATCCCTCTGGGATCGATTTTGCCTTGATTGGGAGAGGGCGTATGCCACGTGTATCCCGAATCAAAGGTTAAGAAGGGTCTATCTTTATACCATTACTGCCTTTTTGAGGTTGAAATCAAGACCTTGCAAAAGGAGTAGAAGTCCAGTAAGGGACTGTATATGGCTTTCAGAAGTATCCTTGCATTTGCCAGGAGTTCCTTGAAGTATCATATTGATATTGAAAGCATCAGAGGGATCTTCTTGATCATATTTGGAGTCAAAGTTGCCCCCCAGTCCATATCTAATTTCCATGAAATTGATGAAGCAATGACTGATGACAAAAAGTTGCAATAAACGTCCTTTTGAGATTGGAGCAAAATTGTGCCCCCCAGTCGGGAACTAGGTTCCCACAGACGGCGCCAAACTGTTGCTGTCACGACCCGATTCGACGGGGACGGATCCCGCCCAAACCGGATCGCGACCAGCCTAAACAAACTAACCAGGATCTGGTTTGGGAATTGGTTTCGGAACTGAATCTTCCAAATAATTCTCAAAACGGCCACACAAACGCAGAACAACAGAGCTACTATAAATCACCCAATACAGCGGAACAAAACATCTATCTTGTCTTTTCCTCAAATACAATCATCTACAAATACAGTGCATGGCTTTTGAACAGAAAGAAAGACAGAACAGAAAAGCCATGACTGTACAAAAATCAAAAGGTACAACAAATACCTATACGAATCAGACTCAGAAATCTACTCCTGGACTTCCTTCCCTTTCCCAGAACCTGAAAACCACCAGAAAACAAGAGTGAGCTCAACAGCTCAGCAAAGCAACAAACCTCCAATCAAAACTTTCAGAATTCAAAACCAAACTCATCAAACAGAAATCAGATCAGAAATCGGAATAGAATCGTACAGATTGTCAAATCGGACATATCAGAACGAAACAGAATAGAATCAGAACAGATACGGACAGATATCAAATCAGAATCAGAGTCGTACGGATTCAGAGTACAAACAGAACATAATAAATCAACAGAGTCAGAATTATACAGAAATCAGAAAGTCAGAGTTAGAATTCACAGAGTTGTACGGAACAGAAATCGTATCAGAAACAGGACAGAATCAGACATATCACATTAACAAAATCAGAAATCAGAATTGCTTACCGAACAGATACTGAATTCGAAATCATATCAAATTAGATATCAGACAGATCAAATCATATCGTACGGAACTTATTATCGCTTACAGAACGGATACAGAAAGCAGAGTCAGATCAAATTAGATATCAGATATCAGATATATATTTAATAGCTAAATTCCCTGACACTGACTGAATCTCTTTGGATTCAGGCCCCTTATAACTCCCTTTGTGCTCACGGCACCAGAACAGATTTCATCGGATCCGGAACAGAACAGATATCAGATTTTCAGATTTGAGCTCATTTCAGATTTCCCTGACACTTACTGAATCTCATAGGATCCAGGCCCCTTATAACTCCCTTTTTATAGCACATACAGATATCATATCAATTCAGAAGAAATCCGGGCAAATCAGAAATCAGACAAAAATCGGGCAGCACAACGGCAGTAGACGGAATTTACACAAAATTTCCTGCAAAGAAAATTTACCAAATTCGCACAGAACATAGATAATCATATTCCAGAACATTTATTCTACTGCACAGAGAATTTACGGATTCACAGAAAAATGTAATCAACTGAAAACGCTGCCGAATCAAAAATACCCGGACAAAAATCTTCGGAAAATAACCAAAAACTGCACACTCGGCACTTCAACAATATACAGAAAGTTACGCGGTAAAAACTGAATCAATCAAAAGTTACGGACGAAAATCGGTAACGGAAACGAAATCCGGACAGAAAACACCGCCAAACTCGACGGTTCTGAAAATTGAGAAAGGCGGAATGTGCCTTACCTTGCGTACAGCAAAATCCTCAACAGTCTCGACGAACGAAAACGGACCCGCGGCTTCCCGAAATCAACTTTTCCTTTTTCTCTTTTTCTTCCTCTCTCCTCGGATCAAAATCTGATATTTTATTTTTCTTTTTCTCTCTCTTCAAAATATCTCATTTCCCTTAAGAAATGCTCAGATCGTCCTGGACGATCGCACTTCGTCCCGGACGATGTGTGCTCTGGAAAATCCTCGTCCAGACGAAATTTTCATCATCGTCCCCGGCGACAGGTCCTCGGGAGAATTTTCGTCCAGACGATCCAAATTTCGTCCCGACGAATCATACAACCAAAACTGATTTTCTGCACAACCTGTACCGATCGTCCCGGACGATCCAACTTCGTCCCGGACGAACCTGGAGCAGAACTGATATTACAGTTGCGTCCTGGAGTATTCGCGGCGGTAGAGAAATATTTAGTTTAACGTCTTAGCATTGTACGAAGATCCAGCACACAAGCAGATAAGTGAGAGGGTGTAATGTTCATAAGAGACACCAAAGTTTTTACGTGGAAAACCCCTGAAAAGGGGGAAAAACCACGGGGCCTGGCCCAGTTTGAATGAATCCACTAGTATTTGTAGTCGATTACAAATGAGGCCCTTCCTTAGGAGAAGGCCTTGGATTGATGTAGCAAATGTACATCATATAGATTGCATTACTTGGTAGGAGTTACATATACAGGTTTGTTTGGCCTGAAGGACCGTAGTCGGCAGGAGACCGTAGTCGGCAGGAGACCGGGGTCAGAAAGACCGTTGTTTGTTGATGGAGCTCGGAAGGACCATAGTAGGGGACGAAGGCCTGAAGGACTGTAGTCGATAGAAAACTGGGGTCTGAAAGACCGTTGTCTGTTGATGTAAGTTGAACAGACCGTAGTAGGTGATGAAGGCCTGAAGGACCGTAGGCGGTAGGAGACAAGGAGTTAGGTGTTAGTCCCAGTGTCACTTGGAAGATCGGATGTTGATGGTCTGGCCTTGAGTAGGACGTCGGGTCTTAAGCAGGACGTCAGGTCTTCAGCAGGACGTCGGGTCTTCAGTAGGACGTCGGGTCTTCAGCAGGACGTCGGGTCTTCAGCAGGACGTCGGGACTAAACGTCGGACCTTAAGGTAGTGGTGCAATGAAACTCCGGCGGTGGTCCGGCGAGGCTTCGGTGGTGGTCCGGCGAGGTTCCTGCAGCGGTCCGGCGGAGGTCCGGCGGTGCTTCTGCGGTGGTCCGGCGGTGGTCAGGCGGCCGTCGAGGAGGAGCTTCCTCCTTCTCTTCCTCCTTCTCTTCTTGCTTCGGCCTCTTGCTTCCATCCCTTCTTATGAAGAATGAGGGCTCTATTTATTGATTTTCTGGAGTGGCATGGCCCGTAAATAGGTGTGAGATCATGGGCGAATTGAGAGTGTTTTGAATGGACGGCCGATATCGAATCCTTTGATCATACACCGTTCGTTGGGCATTTGAAGGCCTTAATGATGTCGGAATTTGGCGATCTTGGGCTCGTTGGATTCGTCTCGTCGAGCTGTTCGATTCGAGTATAAGCTCGTCAAAATCGAAGACCGTTTGGTAACTCAAATTGCGGTTTGAACCTTCCAATAGCGCTTTGAGCCCTTGATTCGGACTCATTTGGGCTCGGATTGGGTTGATCTTGATGTCGTTGGGTTCGTATTTCCGAGACGCTCAGTTTGAGTATAAGTTCGCTGAAATCGGAGTTCGGGTGCTCCCAAAATTAATTTTTGAAGTTTCCAACTAGCTTTTGCTTCGAGATTCGTGCCCGATCAAGCTAATTTTGCGGTGCCGTATCAATAATAATATCCACCTGTTAAATGTTAATCACATTTTGATGCTTGATTATTTCGTTTCACATGAATTAAGATTTGTTTCTACAATCTATTTAATAAATATGAAACATTTTCGAATTAGATATGTTTGTATTAGAAAGTTATTTTATAAAACATTAAAAAATTACATTGGCTTGCCTGTAGTTTAATGTTCTTTTAGTAAAATTTCCTATGCATCCATCAAAATTTTACAAGAAGCTAGATATATCATTCCCAACCATTGTTCAAATTATTGATTAGCTTTATTTTCAATGTTCTTCTCTATGATATGGAGACAGCTGAGTTTATTGCTGGTCTTTCCTCCATGCATTACTTGATAGTATTAAGTAAGGCGTTACTGAATTCTTCCAAGGCAATCAAATTTTTCTTGAAGTTACCATGAATGAAATAGCTCTATCTCTCTCCACAGTTTTATTTGCTCTATTTCTTTGTGATTCATCAGGAAAAAAATATTATTTTGTTGCAGAGAGAATGTTTTGATATTCTCCCTCACCTATATCTGCTCTTCCTCTCACCCTCTACACACTTAGGTTGCTCTATCTCTGTATTAATCGTTAGAAAATCGTTGAAAGATTTGCTTCATAGGGAAGGTTTTCATCTTCTGCCAGTGTTCTCTTACTCTATATCTCCCTCACTCATTCTCTATGTATCCCTCTCCTTGATGAAAAGTGCTTCTTTTGTCTGTTTCTATTTGCTTCATCAGGAAACAGTATGACTAAGCTTTTAGGTGAAAGGTCTTTTAAATTTTTTTCTTCTGATGAAAATGGTTAAGTGGCAATCAAATTTTATTTGAAGTTAGCATGAATGATATAGCTCTATATCTCTCCACAGTTTTATTTGCTCTGTTTCTTTGTGATTCATCAGGAAAAAAATATTTTTTGTTGCAAAGAGAATGTTTTGATATTCTCCCTCACCTATATCTGCTCTTCCTCTCTCCCTCTACACACTTAGGTTGCTCTATCTCTGTGTTAATCATTAGGAAACTGTTGAAAGATTTGCTGCATATGAAAGGTTTTCATCTTCTGCCAGTGTTCTCTCACTCTATGTTTCTCTCACTCATTCTCCCTGTCTCCCTCTCCTTGATGAAAAGTGCTTCTTTTGTTTGTTTCTGTCTGGTTCATCAGGAAACAGTATGACTATGTTTTTAGGTGGAAGGTTTTTTAAATTTTTTTCTTCTGATGAAAATAGATAATTGCCTTCTTTCCCTCTGTTTCCCCAATACTCATAGTACCGAAACCTTTATATTATTATTATTATTATCACGTCCTAAGTGAGTTCTATGTTGTTAAAATTAGTTTTTAGTTGAAGGTAACCAATATATTGCAAAGAATCTGTCTTCAGTTCCTTGGCTTAGAAAAATTATTTTCTCCATCCACTAATAAATTTTAATACCTGCTAC
This sequence comes from Dendrobium nobile, assembly GCA_022539455.1. Lineage (NCBI taxonomy): Eukaryota > Viridiplantae > Streptophyta > Magnoliopsida > Asparagales > Orchidaceae > Dendrobium > Dendrobium nobile. The sequence continues at coordinate 7,901,461 of CM039719.1, read as the reverse complement.
CAATTGGGATTGCTTGTATGCTTGTTTTCAAATAAACTGCCTAGCTTCTTTGATGCATATAACATGCAGTTTAAATTTTATATATGCATAATCTTAATTTTTTGTTTTAGACATCAAAGATAGAAGATTATAATAACATCATCAAAAATATTTTTGACAAGGAGATAACATTCTTAGTAAAGGTTCAAGATAAAATTTATGAGAGCCCAACATTTCGTTCACTAACAATTCAATCTATAAAGAAGGATTCAGATGAAGCCGGCGAACTTCAACATAAAAGAATCAAAATTGAGGAAATTTAAAAAAAAAAAATTGAATTATTCATTTTTGATATATATATTTCTTACTGATACTTGCTATGTCTTGTTTATTTTTCCTTCAACATTTTTAAAATAAGTAGCAATACATTTTACTGTAAATTTTAAAAATTATTTTTGTGTAATTTATTCTATTCTGTTTTTTATTTAAACATGTTTTGATAAATTCATCACATCATTAATTTTTTTACTTACTTATTATTATCAATTTTTTTATACAACTTATGTAAATGAGTTTCTTTCATGGATTTGATTCTAATATCTGTAATATGGATCACCAATTATTTTTATATCTACATTATTATTAATTGATTTAAATTTAATTTAACTTCCATTTTTTTATAATTATTTGCTTTTTTTTATAAATATTACAACTTTAATCATCTGTCATAATTTACTTCTTTGTAAGATTACAAGCTCTGATTTTCATTCAATTATTTTTGTCCAAAACTTGACATTTGAGTTACTACTACATTTTTTTAAACGGAACTAAGTTAGTAGTTGTTATTATTGTTTATTCTTCTTGCATTTCTTACTTCTACTGCACTATTTGATTGCTATGCGCTCATCATTGTTTTCATTCGGATTACTCCTACTGCAACATTTGATGGCAAACTCGCCTTAGGAAAAAAGGTATTAATAGCTTATATGTCATAGAAGTATTGAAAATGCATTACTCATTAGCGAACAATTGATATATGAAGGTTATGGGCTGTAATTCTTTTCAGAGAAATGTATGTTTCCTCAAAGATCCTTTCATGCATTATTGTCGATAGCAATCAAAGATTCAACAAAGTTTAGAGACTTTCTTTCTTCAAAGGAAACGAACATATATTAAATAAGATCAATTCCCTCAATGCCCTTTAGAATCTACCTCCATGTTCTGATTATTCACAGAACTTGAGAAGAGAGAGAACAATCATCTACTTATCGTCGGTTCATATATATGAGATCAAAAGTAACTGGATGTAAGTACTATTTTTTCTTTCCTACCACTCATATATTTCATTTCTACCACTCATATTTGGTATGAAAATGAACTATGGGTGGTATGTATGTAATATTAAAGTTTTAGGTGTTAAATATGTAAATAGAATAATATTAAGTGGTATGTATGTAAAATGGGGATAATGGATAGAAATATAGTAGTTCGATAGTTAATTCTAGCACTCTTTGGTATTTGTTTATGGTGTATCTGATTTGTATTCTTTATTGACCTTTTTGTTGGCTCTAAATCTGAGATGGTTCAAAATTATGGTGTTTCTTGCAAAAAATAATAATCATCATGGTTCATATCATTTTTCTTCTGTCAGCCAGGTGACATAATTGTAGCAAATCTTTCTAAGAGTAAGAGTTCAAATCTATATGGATGTGAGAGTTCTTGTGAGCTTGAATTTGGGAGTTACTGTCTTTGGTTGAAGGAACATAAAGAGGCAATGAAATATTCTACATTAAAGAAGTTCCTGTAGCCAGAGCTTATTATCCAAGCATTGCTAAACTTCAGGGACGAGAATTTTATCACATTTAATGAAGCAAAACATTCAAGAACATGAACGCGTCTTTAGGAAAAATTATTAGGTCCTCCCACCTGACGTAGAGCTACGTCATCCCACCGCCAAAAAACTCGGTTTTTGCTTGGTATTGCTAGCTATTATTTGGTAATAACGAGGAATATCATCATGTGAAGACCAATACCGAGTTATACCGAGCAATACCGAGTTATACAAAAATACCGAGTTTTTTCTAGGAAAAACTATGTATTTTTTTTGTATTGCTCGGTATAGCTCGGTATTACTCGGTATTGGTCTTCACATGATGATATTCCTCATTATTGTTTGGTATTGCTCGGTATTTCTCGTTTTTTAGCGCGATTTTAGCGGTGGGAGAATGTAGCTCTACGTCAGGTGGGAGGACCTAATAATTTCAGATGCAGATCTCCCACCTTTGTAAGTTGATAGTATGATCTATTATAGAATTTGATTTTAATAGAATTGGTTTATTTTTAATTACATCTCAACAATCTTTGTTTTAAGTTTAGTGTTTAAAATATATTTTTAGATATTTAGTTATCTCATTTAAGTGTGTTATTGTATCTTTTAGTTTGCATTCCATTTTTTTATTTAATTTTTAATTCAATCTTTCTTCTATGTTCCTATTTTGTGAGATTTTAAGTTGTATTTATTTAGTAATTAATAGTTTATTATAAATATTGGGTTATATTTTTCACTTATGCACAATCAAATGGAATATGCATCTTATTTATAACTGATAATATAAATGTCTAACAATAGTAAAAAATATTGAAATGAAACTTCACGATGTTTTCATCTACTTTTAAAATAATCGATTATAACTTCAATCAATTGACATATCTTAAATATATTCTGTTTTTTGTAGTATCAATTTTTATACCACGATTCCTCACTACAAATCCAACAAATTATTTAGAGGTAATATTATATCAAAATTTTTTAAAACTGCCAAATGCCGGTCCCAAGCTCGGATGAAAAATGTTGAGTGTTGGTTTTTATTATGATAAAAACATTATTGCTGAAATCTGGCTTTCTTTTATTATTTGTAGATATATAGCAAACATAATTAGAACATGATGATTTATTTTTTTATTCATTTTCTATGTAAATTTAAAATCATTACATGTTAGGGATTTCTAAAGTGTTTGTGTAGTTTAAAATCAATAACGATTTCTAGCTGCATCAACTAAATTGCTAATCTATTAAATTTATCAAATTTTTAAGTTAGTTTTTTTTTTTATTTCCTTTTAAGTGAAAGGAATGTGTGATAAGATCAATTTTTTGAGAGCTATTATATGGAATAATGCAAAAAACAAGTTGATAAAATCTCCATAATTAAGATTGATTAATTAAAAATATGGAAATATCAGTATTACATATGTAATCATTTCACTCATTCTAATCACACTTAAGCCATTAGCAATACTCTTATGGCTTTCATTCTAAAACAAAAACCTGTTATAATTTGGAAGGACTTCAGATACTTGATTCTTATGAATCAAGATGAAAATCAAGTTTCATTATCAAGATCTATTATTGTGTCTATTTGAAGATCATTATTCAAATTTATTATTTAATGTCACTATTATAAAAATTACTTTAAATATTATTTAATATTGTGAAAATTAAAAAAGATAAAATTTTTTATTTATCTATTATTTTAATTTTTTATAATATTATGATGCATTTATAAAATCTTAAGGATGTGTAATTAATAAGTTTGCATTTTATTATTTTCTTATTAATTTTGTAAATTATAGCAATGTGCACTAAGTGCACGTGCATTTCTATCTATTAATATAAAATTTAATTAAATTGATATAGCTTGTCATATTTTTTTTTTAAATTTTAATTATTAATTTTTTAATTTTTAAAATTTTATTCACGTGCATTTATACTAGAAGATTATCATATAAATACTTAAATTTTATGCACATTAATCCTTAAATTTTATGCACATTAATACTTAAATTTTATACTAGAAGATTATTTTATAGAGATACAAAAATACTTAAATTTTATAATATAAATTTATATGCCTGTTGATTATATATAAATATATAACAATTACATGTAATTTTTATAAAGACTCAAGTATCAATCATATTGCATGTTATAAATTAACTTTAAATTATATATATATATATATATATATATATATATATATATATATATATATATATATATATATATATATATATATAAAATTTATTCACGTCCACCATTTATTAGTTAGACAAAAAATCTGTCATTGATTATACTATTATTACGAAACATATATATTTTTAAAAATTCCCCAAAAAAAAAAAAAAAAAAAAAAACATATTTTTAGGAGTTTGCTAGAATTAAATAATATAAAAACAGAAAAGAAAAAACTATAAATATGAATAAATCCATGCGGACCCCACCACCGAGCAAGTCTTCGCCACAGACTTCTCATCTCCGGTGATGACGACGGCCAAAACCTTCTCCGGCGGCAGCGTCACTTCCGTCGTTAAAACTCTGTCGAAGAGCGAAACCAACCGCAAGAGCAAAAGCTTCTTGATGCTTCCGCTAGGGCTGCAAGCGAACCAAACGGTTCGATTAAATCTCGTTTGTGATCGTTTAATTAACTAAACAAACAAACTTGAACAATATTTTAAATACTCGATTCTTAAATAAACAAAATTAAACACTAATGCGTTCGGCTCATTTATATTCGCGAACAACATCATTTCAAGTTCGACGTTAAGCTCGATAAGAAGCTCGATAAAACTCGATTCGTGTTCGATTTTGAACTCGTGAATAAGCTCGATACAAATAATTAATATTTGATTATAGAATTAATAAATTTAAATTATTGTCTTTGTTACATAGGCAATTGTTTTTATCATAAAATATGTTTGTTCATAGATATGTTCATGAACTTGTTTGTTCGATAGTTAAAAAAAAATTGTTACATATGTTCACGAACATGCTCGATGTAATTGTTTGTTAGGAAGCTCGATAAAGCTCGTTTGTTAAGTTAATGAACATCTAAAAGTTGAGCTCATTTATAGCTCGTTCATATTTATTTGTTTAAAGCTCGATAAGCACTAAATGAACGAACATGAACTGAACATGAACCGAACATGAACACTCATTAATTTAAATGAACCAAACATGAACACAAACAATAAAGCTCGAACAAACATGAACCAAACTTGAACAAGATGATATTAAATGAACACAAACATGAACACTCACATACTCGGCTCGGCTCGGCTCGGTTCGTTTGCAGCCCTAGCTTCCGACAAGAGCTCACGAGGTGTTCCGTAACTTGGAGGGTGATGACCTGGACGTCTATGACTTGAATAATCGACGGTGGAGGTTCGGCCACATGGTCAGCGGAAGCCCGCCTAGTGGTTGGGGCCATTTCGTTTCAAGCAAGATGCTTGTCGCCGGCGACGCGGTTGTCTTCGTACGGGATGCCGACGGGATAATTTACGTTAGCTGCCAGCGTTGTGACGGCGATGAATGCGATGTCATGGACATGAATATGGAAGCTTCCAGCAGGTTTTCTCTTTTTTTTTCCCATAAATGGTTCCTATTTATAGCACAAATAAAACAAAAAAAGCAATTTTTGATAACAAGATTGTAAGCATAATATTCAAATACATAGTCCCACATTTGTACACACACGGCTACCTGTATTAGCTCATATTATATATACAGCTGTAATTGGTCACTACACATATACATTAATAATATACAATTCTCCTTTTACTATTGCCCTGTTTCTCCGAGATCTCCCTTTCTCTGGTTTCACCAATCTCTCACATGGTATCAGATAGCTAGGATGGGGGATCAAGAATCGACTTCTACCCTCCCACCCATCTCCACCACCACACTAACAGTAACGCCGGAACTCATAATTCTGCCGACCCTCAAGTTCATCCTCTCCAACATCAAGAACTTGATATCCTATACTCTCACCGCGGAGAACTACGCACTCTGGAGAACCCAGATCTTCCAACACCTCTCGGCTAACGGGTACGCAGACTACCTTACTGGTAGCACCGAACCACCGCCGGAGGTTCATACGATCGAACATACCCGATGGCGACTAGTCGACAGCAACCTTATGTCAGCTCTCTTCTCCACCATTTCTCCGACGATCTTACCCTATGTCATCACTGCCACAACTGCTCATGAAGTCTGGGCGGTTCTTGAACGCCGTCTCTAGGCATCAAGCCATTCACGGATAATTCAACTCAAAAATGAGTTGTGTCACATCCAAATGCAAACGCTTACGATGCAACAATACCTGGCAAAAGTGAAGAACATAGTGGACACAATTGCTGCCTCCGGTACCAAAATTGATCCGGATGACATCGTGTTGTATATACTAAACGGGTTACCAGCACACTACAATTCCATAAAAACGTACATCCGTTCATCGTCCCAACCCGCAGACCTTGATTCGCTCTACTCGCTACTCTGTAGCAAAGAACTACATATAAATCAAGAACTCAAGAATCAACCATCTCAGACTGCTGCGGCTTACTACACAACTAACACCAACCAGCGATCCAAGAATCCCAAACGGACTGCTCGATATCGTAACAACACAAATCGGCCACCACCTGCACCAGATCAAACAACAAATCAAACTTCCGCTCAGAATTCGGCTCCATGACAGCATCCGGTATCCCAAATATGTGGCAAGATCGGCCACACCGCAATCAACTGTTGGCATCAGTGTAACATGAATTACACACCAACCAACCCGTCAGCTCCCCGGGCACATCTAGCTCAACCCTCTCAAGAAGCTAACCAGACGTGGATTCTAGACTCAGGTGCCACCGCTCACATGACTGCAGACGAAAATGCACTCCAGAATCCGACGATCTATCAAGGAACAGACTCCATTTCGACCGCAAACGGTTCTTCGATGCCCATTCACAATTACGGTCAAGGTTTGCTACCTCTTCCTAACACCCCGCGTAAGCTACATCTATGTCATCTCCTCCACGTTCCCGCACTCACACATAATCTTCTATCTGTTTCAAAATTAACAAAAGACATTCGGTTTCAATCACATTTGATTCTAACGGATTTGATGTTAAGGATTTACAGGATCATCAACTCCTTCATGGTCATCTGCATAACGATGTCTACCAACTAAGGATGGCACCCGAAAACAAACCTCAGGCGCTCCAGACCACCGTTACTTCTCAATCAATCTGGCATGCCCACCTAGGACATCCAAATAACCAGATCTTTAATGTTCTTGTTCCTTGTATTTCAAATTTGAAAAATATCTAGTAAGATTTTCATTGTACTTCGTATCGAACGGCCAAAAGCCACAAGCAAAAGTTTAGCAATAGAACATCTGAGACCTCAAAACTGTTTGAACTTGTCCATTCGGATGTATGGGGACCGGTTCCTCAATCCGGAGCTAACAATTTTCGCTATTATGTTGTGTTTATTGACGATTTCATACGATTTAGCTGGGTGTATTTTATGAACTCGAAAAATGAAACAATTAACTATTTTAAAATTTTTCTTAGTCTAATACACAATCAATTCTCTAGCACACCAAAGCATTTTCGTTCCGACGGAGGCGGAGAATTTACCAGTGGAGAATTCAGCTCTCTCCTTCATAACCATGGCATTCTTCATCAGCTTAGCTGCCCACATACACCAGAGCAGAATGGCATGGCCGAACGCAAGCATCGGCATCTTCTTGATCTCACCAGAACACTGCTACACGCATCAAATCTTCCGGACAAATTCTGGTTAGATGCGATCTCCACCGCCAACTACCTCATCAACATGTTACCATCCAAGCATTAGCCCTCCGGTCTCCCTATCAAATGCTATTCAACACAACGCCAGATTACGCACATTTACGGACTTTCGGTTGCCTTTGCTACCCTTGGCTTCAGCCATACACGCACAACAAATTCGAACCAAGGTCTCAACCATGTGTATTTCTAGGATACTCACCCAACCACAAGGGTTACAAGTGCTATAACCTCACTACCAACAAGGTTCTCATCTCGCGACATGTACAATTTCAAGAAAACATTTTTCCTCTCCACGGCAATGCTTCTCCAAACTTAGAAAACAGTCAGCATTCCATCCCCAGTCTTCCGCCGCTACTCATAGTACCAACTTCCACCATATCCACCACAATTAGTATCAATCATAAACCCGTTCCAGCTCGTACAACAGCACCTCCTCAGCCTCTAGCAAACAGACAACCGTCCCTCACGCCCCAGCCATCTCCGGTGTTCATTCACTTTACTGCACCACCAACTCACCATATGCAAATAAGATCGAAGTCAGACATTACAAAACCAAAACAAATTACATCACTTCTCAGCAATGCCGAACCACAACTCACACCAACAACTTATAAGCAAGCATCCAAACACGAAATATGGCGGGAAACAATGAACACAGAATATCAGGCGCTTATTAAACAAGGGACTTGGTCCCTCGTACGCGCACCCGATGACAAACCCATCATAGGAAGCAAGTGGACATACAAGATCAAACATCTCACGAATGGACAAATCGACCGACACAAGGCACGACTAGTAGCTCTCGGCTACGCTCAAATCTTCGGACAAAACTACAGTGAGACTTTCAGCCCTGTAGCCAAGATGGTGACTATACGACTGCTTCTAAATTTAGCAATCAACCGAAATTGGCCAATGCTACAACTAGATGTTTCAAACGCCTTCCTTCATGGCGAGCTCACGGATGAGATCTACATGCGCCAACCACCCGGTTTGAGGATCCACAACGTTCAGAAGTCGTCTACCATCTACACAAATCTCTCTACGGGCTCAAACAGGCTCCCCGTCAATGGTTTCAGAAACTTACAACCGTGCTTCAGTCTTGTGGTTTCAGGTTTAGTCGTTCCGATCCGTCACTACTAATCTACACCAAGTTACATGTTCAAATTTATCTACTAATCTACGTAGACGATATCATTGTAACAGGAAATGATCAACCGCAAATTTAGCAATACTTCAAGAACTTCAATCCCAATTTGCTTTAAAACAATTGGGACAAATCTCTCTATTCCTGGGTATACAAGTCACCCGAACTAACACTGGGTTCTTTCTTAACCAGGGACACTACGCACAAAGACTTTTGCAAGAAGCTGGCCTTTCCAACTGCAAATCAGCACCCACCCCAATTACTCCAACGTCCAAGCACCAACCGGACAACAACCAACCATTACATGATGCATTTCTATATCATCGTCTCGCTGGATCTCTACAGTACCTCTCCATCACAAGACCAGACATAGCATTCGCCACGAACCAGGTGTGTCAACAAATGAAACATCCCACCGAACGTGATTTCCAACAATTGAAAAGAGAGCATTGATGTGGCAATCTCTAATTAATTGATAAGCATAAATGTGATGCTTTGATTTGTCCTTGGTTTTTTATTTTATTTTTTGCTGAAATTAGGGATCGCTCCCAAACACATACAACATATATGCTAGATTCGAATTCAATACATCTTAGTTCTGAATCAAACTCTCAGCCAAGAAACCAAGGAGAGCTACCTTATATCCTTAGTGTGATTTGCATCATTTGGAGATTTGTTGGCGCTGAGAGGTCCACTAGTTCATTATGAGAATAAACGTGGGTCCCACTAATTAATTATATTGACTTGGTCAAATAAACTATTAGGATCGTTTTTTTTAAACTATTAAGGATCTTTATTTTTAAATTATTAGGGTCCATTTTTTTTAACTATTAGGGTCCATGGTGATGATACTTGTACATATTTAGGGGTTTATCCTACCATTCAAGTGTTATATCTTTTTTTTTTTTAATTAATTTTAAAGTGTTATATCTAGGGGTGTCAATATTTGACACGACACGAAAACCCGACCCGAACCTGACCCTGAATTTTTGGGTTAGACCCGAAGCGTTTCCAAAACGGGTAGGGTTCGGGTTCCAGGATTCGACCCGTTTGAAAAATGGGTTGAGTTCGGGTTGACCCGTGCGACAGGTTGCTGTGTCAACCCGGAAACCCGTGTGAATCCCTGCCCGTGGACCTACCAGCCCCCTGCCCTCTGCCCGTGGACCAGCCCGCTCCCTGCGTGCATGCCCTCGAGCACGCGTGGCTGCCCGCCCGCCTGCCAGCCCGCGCTGCTGCCAGCGCAGCCGTGCGGCCACCCCTTGCCTGCGACCCCGCCCGCCCCGCGAACCCTACACTGCAAGACCACGCCCACGTCAGTGCCACTTGCGTCCACGCTCGGTAGGCCACGCATCTGTGCCTGCGCACTAGGCAGCTAGCTAGCCTTCCCGGGTTGGGTTAGGTCAATCGGCAACCCGCCGGGTCGGGTCCAGGTTGGCATTTTCGACCCGTTTACCTACCTGGGTCGGGTAAGGGTTGACCCGTTTAAACCCGAGTCAGTTCCAGATTTTACCCGAACCCGACCCATGACCCGAAATTGAATCCCCTAATCAAAATATTTGTCAGGGCATCTCACCAATCAAAATGAAAAACTCTTAAAATTTTTAAGATTTTTTATTGACCTAGAGCAGTCAAATATTATTTTAGGAGTCATTTTAAGTCCAAATCACAAATCGTCTATAGCCAAAACAATTATAGTATTGTATTTTAGTTTCCCTATTTTTTCATAATTTTTTGGCATTCTTGAAATTTTTTAAGAAATTGATACTTTTCGGTACAAATGGGGTTTTTGGAACCATTAGGTGTCTGTTTTGCTAACCAATTTCATCAAAATTTTTTAAATAAAATGAGTTATTTTATGATATTTTTTGTAATATTTGAATTTTCATATTTAAGAATATAAAATAATTTGGATGAAAATAATATTTTAATATTAAATAATAAAATAATTTTTAATGTTTTAATAATATCTAATTCCATTAAGATATTATTATAAGCATTTCATTTTATTTCCTTTAGCAGAGAACATAAAATGGGTTTGAAAAAAAAAAAGAGAAATAGAGGAGAGAGATCTAGAAAAGAGATAATCAGGAATTGGATGCCTTCGGGCCATTTTAGTCCTTCGGATTAGTTGAGAAACTTGTTCGTCTCAAGGTAAGTCATATTATGCCCTTCTCAATTTTAAAAAATGCATAATTTTTAACAATTTTTTTAATTAAAAATTTATTTACGTTAGCGAAAAACGATGATAAATTTGTATAGATAAAACTTTCATAGCATAACTTTTTGTATGTTGGGACTAATACTTTCTTGTCCTATGCCGTCTCTCTTTGAAGGATCAAATGGAGCCAGTTATTAGTGGGTATTTGGGCTTACCCCCATTGTAGGATTGAGTGGCTTGTGGACTTTGTTAATGAAGCTAAATTCTTAGAGAATATTCTGAGCTCTAATAGTCTGATTCTTAGGACTTGCTTAACTTGGAAATTTTTGGTCATTTTGGCTCCATTCTTTTTCACTTACCATTTTTATTATCTTATTGTTGCTAATATCCTTTGTTTGTGTAACTTGTTCTTTTGCAGCTTTTCCTTTTGCAGATGAGGCTGTTTTTCAAGGCTTGTAAGAATTTTGTCAGATGGAAGGGGCTTAACTATATTTATTTATTCCGTCTTTTTTGGATGCTTGCCTATAACATCAGTAGAATGTTACTAGGTGTTCTTTTACTTTTTTGTAGTGGAGAAAATTGGTTCTTAGGTTTTCTTTTAATTTGTTTTGTAGCTCTTTTGAGCAGTAGCGAGCTGATTTTCTCCTTAAGGACCATGTAACCTGCTTTTTATATCAACGCGTAGGCACCTTTGTGGGTTTTAATTAAAAAAAGGTATAATGTCAATAGGAATTAAAAAGAACATATATGAATTGATACATGTTCCACCGGTAGAAAAGGAAGACAGTAACACACCAAACATACAACAACAGTTCTAAAACATTAGCAAAGGTAAAATTGTAAAGCTGACAGCAACACCCTAGGATAGACACGAGAAGCACAAAGAAAATAGAGAAGAAATATTCTAGGACACAGCTAAAATGAAGACCATACATGAGAAAGGCAACATCAATACATAATAGAAAAACCCCAATACCATCCTTACATACAACCAAAACCATATAACCAAAAGACCCATAACAATATACAGCTATGCTTGTGAAGCTCAAATGTGCTGACATCCTCATCAGGAAGGGCATTCAGGTTTCGGCTGCTTGCTCCTTCTGCAGGAATTTCCCAGAAACTCACCATCATATTTTCTTTGATTGTGACCCGATGTTTAAAAGGTTTTTTATTTAGGCCAAATCTTTCTCAAGTTTACGATTTTTTGGATTCTGAGTTTACTTTCAACAAATTAGAGAAAAACTTTTATTTCTTTGTCATTGCGTGCACCTTGTATCATCTTTGGAAGGAAAGAAACAACAGGCGTTTATCTAATACTTGGTTGGCCCTAATGGCGGTGGTTGATGTTATTAAAGTGGCCATTAGATAAAAAATGAAGAGTTGGAAGAATGTGGAATTGCTTAAAGAGAAATATGTTGCGTTATTTTGATTCAATGTCCTTGATGCTGCTATATTGGATGATGTTTTTTGATGGGACTATGATGACCTGGCCCCATTGGCTGGAAGTTTTGTTTTCTTTACTAGTGGGTCCTGTTGGATGACCCTTGTGCTTGTCTTTTTGGTTTCCTTTTGCTGGACTTGAAGCATCCTGACTCTTTTTTCGATGGGCAATTTTCTCCAATCAATTTTTCGAGTTCGAATGTTTTTGGGTGCTCTCTTTTGTACCTGAGTCCCATGACCCTCCCCCACCCCACCCCTTGTTTGTACCACTCGTTTGTTTTGGGGTTCTTTCTATTAAGCACACCAGTTAAAACAAATGCCTTACACGGTTGTGCTTCTCTTTTCCTAGCCATGTGCCACTGTACACCTATGGCACTAACCCAGGTAGTGCAAGCATTTTCCACCGTTGATTAATAACGGTTTGATCCGGGCTGTTCACGTGTCCAAGGCAATCATGAGATGGTTGTAATAGATACTGTTACAGTAAAATGAGAAACACACGATGGGTTTTTACAACTAAAATTCTTCTTCTTCTTCATCGTCATTAGCTGTTATTTGCTCTGTCTTTTCTTTGCTTTGCTTTCTGCAGGTTAACCCCTTAGCAGATTTCAACATGGTATCAGAGAAAGGTTTTTTCGTTCATCTTTGAACGAATATATCGATCGTCGTTCTTCCTCCGCCTGCCGATGGCTTCTTCGCCACAGTCATCTACTTCAGTTTATGCTTCCACAGTCATCAAAATGGTGGACACTACTATTCCTCCTCAACTTAAATTTCTTATGACTAATATCAAAACTTTTCTCAACATTCAGTTAACTACAGAGAACTACCGTCTTTGGAAGTCACAGGTCTTGAAACTCTTCACCGCCAATGGTTTTGATGGCTATTTGGATGGATCTACACCCAAACCCTCTCGGCTCATATCGTCTGCCTCCGACGAAATGCAATTAAATCCCGAATACTGCACATGGCTTCTTGTTGATCAGAATTTGGCTGTCGTTCTCTATTCAACAATCTCATAAACCTTTTTACCCTATGTGCTAAACTTGACCTCTTGTTCCGACATTTGGTCAACCATTGAAAAGAGGCTACAATCCACTAATAGATCTCGTATCCTTCAGCTTAAAAATGAGCTTCACCATGTCACAATGAAGGATAAGACAATGATGCAATATATGTCTGAAATAAAGAGCAAGGTTGATGTTATTGGCGCATCTAGATCTCCGTTACCGCCGGAAGATGTTATTTACTTCACCTTAAATGGGTTGTCAATCCAGTATTAGGGATTTAAAATTGCCATTCGAAAAAATCTTGCTCCTATCAGCTTAGATGATTTTTATTCCCTCATGTGCAGTGAAGAGTTAAATATAGCTGTTGAATCTGTTCGGGAGCTTAGTCTGTCCACTCCGTCCGATACTATTCCCTCTCTCTATGCACAACGAGGACGAGCTCGTGGTCGTGCTAATCGTGGTCGTTTTCCGGCCCGTTCGAGTCGAGGCAGAGGAACTTCTTCCAGGCCTGCTAGTCCTTCCGCTCCTTCAGTAGAATGTCAGATATGTGGGAAGCCAGGACATTCTGCTTATAAATGTTGGTATAGAGCAGAATTCTCTTTACCTCCTCCGATTCAGGCCAATGCAGCTACTGCCTCCTCCACGACACCGGACTAGCTTCTAGATACTGGTGCTACATCTCATTTGACCACTGATTTTTCTCAGCTTTATGAGCTGCAATCCTACAATGGCTCGCAATAGGTCATGGTTGGCAATGGTGACCTGCTGCCCATCACTCATACCGGAAAAGGTTTACTACCTACTCCTTCTCGTAAGCTACTCCTCCAACCTCTTCATTTTGTTCCTCATCTTCATCATAATCTCATTTCTTTGAATAAATTGGTAACTAATAATGCTTTTTCCATTTTATTTGATTCTTCTGGTTACACTATCAAGGACCTGAAGACAAACCACACTCTCCTTTGCGGTCCAGCTCGTCAAGGCCTTTATCCAATCCCTACTAAAATCGCTGGTTCTGCACCAGCTCTGGTCGCCGTCTCATCTACTGCCGCTCTTTGGCACAAACATTTGGGACATCCTGCACCTCCGGTTCTACAAAAACTACAGCAATTTCTTTCTACTGTTACTTCTTCTCTATCGTCTAAATTTTGTAATGCTTGTGAACTCGCTAAGAGTCACAAACTTCCCTTCTCCCCATCTATGTCTCGCTCTAATACTGTGCTTCATTTAATTCACAGTGATGTATGGGGTCCTTCCCCAACTTTATCTTTGCAAGGTTATAAATACTATATCATTTTCGTCGATGACTTCTCTCGTTACTGTTGGTTGTTTCCTTTACTGGCTAAGTCTGATGTACCGACTATGTTTGCCAAATTTCTTAAACTTGTTGAATGTCAATTTGATTCTAAAATTAAATATTTTAGATCTGACGGCGGTGGTGAGTTTACCTCGAAACAATTCCAATCTCTGCTTGCTCAGGCCAGTATTATTCACCAACAGACTTGCCCATACACTCCAGAACAGAATGGTTTAGCTGAACGAAAGCACCGGCACATCCTCGAGACAGCCCGTACTCTTTTATTTCAAGCTAATCTTCCTAAAAATTTTTGGTTTAGTGCTGTTCATATAGCTGTTCATCTTATTAATCTTCTACCCTCCATATCCAACAAATTATCTTCACATTTTCTTATGATTTATCACAAACAACCGGATTATAATTCACTTCGTATATTTGGTTGCTTGTGTTATCCTTTTCTTCCTTCCACTATCCATTCCAAACTTCATCCCAAATCTCTTCCTTGTGTCTTTATTGGTTATTCCTCCACTGCAAAACGATATATCTGCTATCATATTCCTTCAGGAAAACTGTTTATATCGCGACATGTTAAGTTCCATGAACTCATTTTCCCATTCTTACCTGAGCAAAATACAAAAATTCCTTCACCTGCTACGTCTTATATTCCTCCACTTGCATTGGTTCCTACCTCTGTTCAATCTTCTAAACCTCCTCTATAACAAATACATTCCAATGTGCCACATTCTTCCTCTACCTATCCTGCTGAAACCACTCAAACAATTGCTCCACATTCCCCTATTTTACCTGCATCACAACCTGTTTCCTCTATTCCCGACGAGGACTCTTTCCCTTCTGCTGTTCTTCCACCTTCCCATCCCATGCTTACAAGATCGAGGACAGGTAATTTAAAACCACGACATATTATTAGTATGAGCCATCTTGCTGTCCCATCCGACCCTACGTGTTATACTCAGGCATCCAAAAATCCTATTTGGCGGACAACTATGTCTCAGGAATTTGCAGCTCTTCAACAACAAGGATCATGGAAACTTGTTCCTTCTCATCCTAATCAAAATATTGTGGGATGTAAATGGATTTACAAGACAAAGTTAAATTCGGATGGATCTGTTGCCCGACATAAAGCTCGATTAGTAGCCCAAGGTTGTCACCAACAATTTGGCTTAGATTATGAAGATACGTTTAGTCCCGTGGCTAAACTTCCAACAATCAGAATTTTTCTTGAAGTTGCTGTTACTTCCAACTGGAAAATACTTCAACTCGACGTCTCTAATGCTTTTCTTCATGGGCAACTTAACGATACTGTTTTCATGTCTCAACCTCCAGGTTTTGTAGATCCGCTTTGTCCGAATCATGTCTGTCATTTACAAAAGTCTATCTATGGCTTACGGCAATCACCCAGGAAATGGTTCGAAACATTTTCAACCTTTCTTATTGACTATGGGTTCAGTCATAGCACGGCAGACCCATCCTTGCTTCTATACCGTAAGCAGTCTCTCACTATGTATATATTGGTATACGTAGATGATATACTTTTGACCGGAAATAATGATCATATCATTAATCAGTTATTGCTTAGTCTCTCGGCGCGGTTCAATATGAAGAACCTAGGCCGCATTCATTATTTTCTTGGCATGGAAGTAGTATATACTTCCAATGGACTTCATTTGTCATAGTCCAAATATGCTTCCAATCTGTTACACAAAGCCGGAATGGCCGATTGCAAGCCGATTGGGTCTCCAATTCCAACCAAAACGCTACCTACTTTACAGTCCGTGTTGGATTCAGCTCAAGCAGAATTTTTTCGCCATATGGTTGTTTCTTTGCAATATTTGACTATTACTCGGCCGGATATTGCTTACACAGTAAACAAATTATGCCAATAGATGCATCGGCCTCTCACAGCTGATTTCAAACTTCTTAAACGACTACTTCGGTATGTTAAAGGGACTATGTGTTTTGGCCTCCCTATCACTCACGGTTCAACCAATTTAACGGCATATTCTGATTCCGATTGGGCTGGCGACCCGACTGATCGCAAGTCTACTTCTGGCTATTGTGCCTTTCTTGGAGACACTCTATATTCATGGTTTGTTAAAAAGCAGAAAACTGTTGCTCGCTCTTCCACAGAGGCCGAGTACCGTGCTTTAGCTACTACCTCTACAGACTTAATCTGGCTACGCCGTTTGTTACAGGAATTCGCTATTCCTACTTCTCAACCCACGGTTCTTTTCTGCGACAATATATCTGCTATGGATTTGGCCAATAATCCTATCTTTTATGCTAGGACAAAGCATATAGAAATAGACTTTCAATTTGTTAGAGATTGTATTAAAAACAAAGTGTTGCAGATCTCTCACATTTACACTCAAGATCAGCTAGCAGATTTGTTTACAAAATCCCTCTCCATTCCACGTTTTACGTATTTAAGAGACAAGCTAACCATTGCGGAGTCTATTGTTAGCTTGAGGGGAGGTATTAAGCACACTAGTTAAAACAAATGCCTTACACGGTTGTGCTTCTCTTTTCCTAGCCATGTGCCACTGCACACCTATGGCACTAACCCAGGCAGTGCAAGCATTTTCCACCGTTGATTAATAACGGTTTGATCCGGGTTGTTCACGTGTCCAAGGCAATCATGAGATGGTTGTAATATATACTGCTATAGTAAAATGAGAAACACACGATGGGTTTTTACAACTGAATTTCTTCTTCTTCTTCATCATCATTAGCTGTTATTTGCTCTGTCTTTTCTTTGCTTTGCTTTCTGCAGGTTAACCCCTTAGCAGATTTCAACACTTTCTTACTGTTTTTCTTTATAGGTTTACAGGTTTTTAATTGTATATATATGATTTTGCATTTTTAATTCATGGGCTTCTGCCCATAAATTTCTCAAAAAAATTTTTTTTTTCATTATATGAATGAAGTCAGGCTATGACATTAGTTTTCCAAAAAAAAAAAATACAAAATACGAAATTAATCAATCCTCATGTCTTCAATTTTCAGAAAATAAAAATCCACATACTCAAAAGTCAAAACGAAAGAAGAAGAAGAAGAAGAAGAAGAAATCGAATCTAGAATGGGGAATGTAACCCATGGCCAAAAAATCCTCCAAGTAATCCTGGCCGGTAAGGTAAGAAGCTCCGCCGACCGACGGCAGCACCCTTCCCGTAATATATCCGGTGAGCAGTGATCACATCCATCTCTTTCACCTCACTACATTTTCCCTTTTCCTTCCTATTCCTCTTCCCCTTCCCCTTCCCCTTCTCCTGCTTAGCCTTCTTTGCTGTCGTCGCACTGTGACAAGGGATTATGCCAAATCTACCTCTTCCAATTTCCTTCTCCGCCGTCGAGTAGACCATGAGCTTCTCCTTCCCATCGCTTCGACTACGGCCAACTATCAAATCCCGGAGCCTGAACCTCCTAAACTCCGACGTCTCCGACCCGACTGATTGGCTCATACGCCATCGATCCGGCGTTAGGGGGGCAGATCTCGGAGTCCAAGCACAGTATTCCGTCGGATCATCTATTGAGGACGAGGAAGATGCTGAACCCGAGCGGAGGTCGTGCTTTTCGAACGGCAGCGCAACGCGGCCCATCATCTCCACCAATTCCTGCTCCAGTGATGCCTCTGAACTGTCGGCGACAAGGTTTTGGTTGAATACGGGATAAGCAGGTAGAACCTGGCCTTTTGAGTTGATCTCTCCGGCGATTGTAGTCAAGGCGTCGTGCTCTGATTCGTCTAAAGTAAAGGAGAACTCGAAGTCATTCATGGGTAGATCGTCATCGCAGGCGACTTCCAATTCAACTATTGGAGAATCCGGCACGGTGTCGCCGATTCGTACGAAGCTGGGCGCCTCAGTGAAGGTCCTAGTTCTCAGCTCTTCGTCCATTTTCCCTGTATAGCCAGGAAACGAGAGGACGGCGATTTTGTACCCAGGGGAAGAAGCGCTAGGTTAGCGTTGAAGCAATCAGCGCTTTATGCGGGCAAAATTCACGCGTGGTGATGCTGACATTTGGCACGTGCGCGTTTGGTTAGAAACTTGAGGACCCCTTCTTTCTCCGCCACCGATATGTCGTATGCGGAAGTCTGAGTAAAACCGTTGCCGTGTGGGGTCCATGGTGTGATTTTTAACAACAGTAACATGATTGGTGTTTCGGCACGTGTTACATGAGATTAAGTAGTTTCCGTTTTGGTCAAGTGCATGTTTGTTTTGGAAAACTTCAAAAGCACGTTAGCCTAATTAGTCATTAGAGTTTGGAAGTACGCTTTAGAATGATTTACATTTATATCACGAAATATTAGTGAATTACCCACCCAAGTTTTGCTTGGTTGATTGGCGACGGGAACACCCAATTCGTATTTGATTCTTCTCGGACAGAAGTGCCTCTTAAGTGGGATCCCAATAAGTGCGGGCTAGAAGGTTATGTAGTAGTGGGTGCCTCTTCTAGGTCAATCGAGGGTATAAGTGTCAAAACGGGTCGGCGGGTTGAGTTCGGGTCAAATCCGAGTTGACCCGAGTCAAAACGGGTCAACCAGAACCCGACCCGTGCGGGTTACGGGTTGACCCAACCCGACCCGACCTGCAAAAACTGATGCCTGAGTCGAGCGGTCTGCTTCGGGTCCGCTAAGTCCAGCATGGCGATCGTGTTTGAGAGCCGGAGCAGCCTGCTTCTGGTCGGAGTGTCGAACGACCCAAACGCTAGGGTGGTCGAAGCGGAACCACGGTGCGGCCGGAGCATTGAGACGCCGATGTGGACGCGGACTTGGCGTGGTCAAGGCAGCACAGCGAGGCGGAGCAGCAAAGAGTCGGAGTTGGCTGCATGGCGGCCACTAGGTGACGTGGCTAAGCAATGGCGCTCGCTGCAATAGTCTGACGGCTGACGTGATTAGACGGTCACGTGACTGGGCGAAGCGACGGATGAGTCACGCGACTGGGTGATGCAACGCGATTAGACGCGAGTCACGCGACTGGGCTGCTATGACGCGACAAGTCATTTTCCCGGGTCAAAACGGGTCGATTTCGGGTTTCCGGGTCAACCCTAACCCAACCCGATTTTAAAAATGAGTCAAAAACTGGAACCCGAACCCCGACCCGTAATGCAAACGGGTTGATTCGAACCCGGAATTTTTCGGGTCGGGTCGGATCAGAATTTGACAGCATGGGCCGAGGGATCAATTGCCGCCAAGCGCCTTACAAATTTAGGTTGCAACAGGTAGATATCCATTAAAAAAAAGTGAATTTACTTATTTAATATTATATCTCTGTATTTACAAAAAAATATTTTGATGTTAAAGTCATATCAAAACTTTCAAATAAAATTTTTTTTATTTTTTTTAAATAAGTATTACTGATATTTTCTTACATAATTTAATATTTCAGGTATTATATAAATAATATAAAATTTTAAGTATTACAAATATAAATATATAAAAATTCTATGATATATATGTAAATCTTTCTTTTGCAACATTAAATATAATATAAACAAATATGTATATTATATATCAATTATTTTTTTTAGACGTCGTTCTTTTTTTTTGGGTTTATATATATATATCTGATTAGTAGGTAGGGAATTTGATTAATTACTTGAGATCACTTTCTTCACTTTAAGGAAAATTTAGGAGCAAAATTTATTTTATGATTCTCCTTTGAGTGTAAGTTAATCCTTACTTTACCTCATTGATGTTGCCGGTACTTTCAACAACAAAACTAGGAATAATAAATTTGCAGCGACAAACACCAAAATAATAAGAGACAAAAGAGTTGCTTATTTTGGTGAAAACCAACTAGATTTATGACTACATAGCAAGATGCTTCCTTTAGTCAAAATATAAACGCATGATATAAATGTTTATTAACTTATATTTTTATCTTACAAGTATTATTTTCTCTTTCTCTATCATATTTTCTCTTTAAATGTAAGCACAATTTGTCTACTAGCTATGCTCATTGAAGATAGAGGAATGTCTATCAAAATTAGAGGTGTCAATATTTGACACGACATGAAAATCCAACCTGAACCCGACCTGTTTCCAAAACGGGTCGGGTTCGAGTTCTAGGATTTGACCCGTTTGAAAAACGGGTCGGGTTCGGGTTGACCCGACTGGTTGCTGCGTCAACCCGGAAACCCGTTTGAACCCCTGCCCGCAGACCAGCCCGCTCCCTACCTGCGCGGTTGCCCGCCCTGCCCCCTCGGCTGCCCGCTGCTGCACACGTGCCCGTGCGGCTGCCCCTGCCCGCGACCCCGCCCGCGACCCCCCCCCCCCCTGCCCGGCGAACCTTGCCCGCCCACATGCACCGCGCGACCACGCCCGCCGCGGCGCCGCTCGGGTCCGCGCCCGGTAGCTCGAGCGTCTGTGCCCGTGCGCCAGGCAGCCAACTAGCCTTCCCGGGTGGGGTCGGGTCAACCCGGCAACCCGCCGGGTCGGGTCCGGGTTTGCATTTCCGACCCGTTTACCTACCCTGGTCGGGTTAGGATCGACCCGTTTGAACCTGGGTCAGTTCTGGGTTCGACTCGAACCCAACCCGTGACCCGAAATTGACACCCATAGTTATATCTTATATATGTGATTGCTCAAGTATAGGACATGGTAATCCTAGGGGTTTAATGCATGTATAAGCAAATGCACTGAAAATATTAGTTTCATGACTTAAACAAAAAAATCAATGATCCAATTATATAAAGTTAGCCTGAGTGCAATCAAGAACAATATTCAAGAAATAAAGTTATTTCACTTATTTTTTTGAATCATGTATTATTATAGTTTCATTTATTGAGGATGCCAAGATGATCAACACATGCACAATTAGAATAAAAATTTAATTAAATCAATCATCAACTTAAATAGAATAGATCTCTAAAACAATCAAAGATATTGGAGATTGTTCACAAAAAGCTTATACTAAAGGAAATGCTATCGGACGTTTCCAATTAGAATATGAGATTATTAGCTACTCAATATACAGAATCAAGAAAAACAAGAGCCTTATTTTTTCATCATGATAGTTATGTTCAAAACTATTTTAATTTAATTCATAGCCATGCATGAATTATCTTTTATATTATATCTCATGTACATTATAATACTTTAAGATAATGTTCATTGACAATTAATAAAAAATATTCATAGACTTATTTTCTTTATAAAAAAATATGAAATATTCACTGATGAATAAAAAATTTGTTGCTTATTTGAATACTTAATTCTCATCCTACATCAAGAGAGATTATTACGTGCGGAGTTTAGACACAGAGTGCTGTTCAGTCTTATAACTGTGAACGATAAAAACATAATAAAAGCACAATATTATTCACCACTGCATTTTTACTGGTCACCGCAACGCTTTTACTGTTCACAATTATAAAACCAAATGATTATCTATGTCCAAATTCTGCACATAATAATCTCTCGAAATATTAAGATCTGATTCAGGAGATGAATATGTCACTTGAATTTTATTACATTCTTTAAAATAAGAAAATATATTCTCAACGATTATTTTTTTATACACCTCAAAGAAATAATGTTGCTAAACAAAAAAAATCCTCATTCTTAATTGTTATTCGAACCTTATTGCTAGAAAATTGATGTTTCCTAATAAACCAACATCAATTTATGGAGAAATTCATGATATTTATTAATTACTATATTACTTATTACATATAAATCATATACATTTATTATAAAATAAAATTTTGATTTTATAGAAGTACATATATTTTATGACCTGTTGTGAAGATTCAATCAATCGACTATGGGCACAGAACATGTCAAGAAACTTGATTTATTATGTCTTAAGTTTTATTACAGAAAGCTTTAAATTGTTCATACTTTCAATCTAAGGTTTCGTTTGGGACGATTTTCTTACTGCTTCTTAAAACGGCTTTCTAGTAAAATAAATGACATTAAGATATATAAAATATGAAATTATGAAGAGTTGAAATAGATAGTTAAAAGAAAGGTAATAAATAAGATTTATTTGTATTATTATTGGGATCATAACAAACCTCATCTTATCATACATAACTTTTATGCATACAATCAAGACATTTAAGTCAACTTAAATGGCTTTTTTAATATTTAACTTCATTAATAAATTGAGTAAAACACAAGAAAATTTTGTGTTTACATGTCTCATAATCTTTAAAACTGGAGGAAGATGCTTGCTATTTTATTTCATGTGGAAATCTACTTGAAAGTTTCATTCAGATAAAAATAACCCCACCCTAGACATCGGACTATTTTTTAAAAGTTCATCATGATCATATTTTATCATAGTGACATTTAAACAAGATTCAAAAAAATTTTTTTTTTTTATTTCAAGGTTGAGTTTATATACAATAAAAATTCGATTAATGATCACATATTTTTCAAAATCATAATCGAACATTAGTTCTTCCTATTCAATTTATCTTTTAAATGTGATTCAAATAAGGTTCAAATAAGACATTGCATTAAAAAATTATAAAATAGTTGAAGGACATGTTTGAATAAAGTTTGTTCAATGTTAGAATGATGTTCACACTTATTACATAATAGACTATATTATAGTAGAATGCAATCAATAAAAGCTATAATAGAATCAGACAAACATGATATATGATTAAGTTTAATAAGAAGTCTTATATTAAATTAAAGGAGTTGAAATATTTTACAATAACATGTGTAAATGCATCAAATAAAGGTTTCAATACGACTAAATACAATAATAACAACTATAACACGACTATATTGCTATATAGTGCTCAAATCTGATCACATATACATCACTATAAAATTTTCATATCTGATCACATATATAGCGCCCAAATTTGATCACATATACATCACTATAAAATTTCATATATGATCACATCTATATTAGTATGTAGTGCCTAAATCTGATTATATTAAATATCACTATAAATTGTTGAAATCAATCCAAATCTATATCACAAGAAAAAGTCCAAAATATAACCAAATGTATATCACTATAAAATGTGTTCTAAAAGACCATCAAGATTTATTATATTCTAGAAAATTTATAGTGATATAACATTATTTAATATCTTAACTTTGGACAAAGTTACAACATGTACATATATAAGCTGTAAGAAACCAAAGTTTTTATGGAAATCACAGGACCTGGCTCATTTGCAACAATTCACTAAGTAATGAATGATACAAGAATCATCCCTTCTTCAAAATTGAAGAAAATGAAATTATACACAATTGAGATTACTTATCCCATTCTCGGTATAGGGATTACAAAAATCAAGTATTTACAAAAGAAAAATTAAAGCTAAGCGGCAAATTAAGTTATATATTAATAGTCAAACCAAATTTGAAGTCCCTTTTTTTTTTCCTCATGGCGCCGTCTGCTAGGGTTTTTCGTGTACCCTAGCCGCCGTCTGCTCTCCCGCCGGTGAGATTGCTTTTCCATGGAAAACAAACGTTTGGATCCTGGTTTTATTGAAGGTAAGAACTCTAAATCCTTCACTCTGGTTTGGTTTCGGCTGTTTTCCCGGATTGTCGTGTATCTACCATTCGTCGCATGCCGGCGTTATGGTTTTCAGAGGATGAGTTTTTCCATCTTGCTAAACCTTTCGAGTTTGCTTTAGTTGGTAAGTTTCCGTTGAAACGTCCGGTGTTGGATTCCATTCGGAAATTTTTTTTCGATCTTAAACTTTCTGGTGATTTTTCGGTCACCTTGTTAGATCAAAAAAATGTGCTGATTAAGCTTGGTAACGACTTAGATTATGGTAGGATTTTTGCTCATCGTTCCTATTTTGTTGCTGGTTGTTTCATGAAAATCATCAAATGGTCGCCTCTCCTCGATTTGTCGGAGGAGTCGCCGATCGTCCCGGTGTGGGTTTCTTTCCCGGGTTTACGTCCTCATCTATTTGCTCCCAAAATTTTATTTGGTTTGGGATCGATTTTTGGCCAGCAGATTCAAACGGATAACGCGACGGCGGTGGGTTCGCGTCCCTCTGTCGCTCGTTTGCTGGTTGAAATCGATATTTCTAAATCTCATCCGGATTCGGTTTGGTTAGGTCCGGAGAAGTGTGGGTATGTTCAAAAGGTAATTTTTGAAGATGTGCCTAGCTTTTGTCAACATTGTAAGGTTGTTGGCCACAAAAAATCGGAATGCTCTAAACTATTTCCTCTTTTAAGAACACCTGTGAATTCGGTTCTTCCTCCTGTGGATGTCGGGTTAAATCTTGATATTAATCCTCCTGAAACTGTTTTATCTCCTTCCCCTAATCCTCTTCCCATTAATGCTGCTACTGTGGAAAATGGTGATGTTTCTTTAAATCCTGTTGTTGAATGTGCTGAGGAGTCTACTGCTCCGTCCTCTGTTTCCCCTACTTTGCTGGATGTTTCTATCGGGTTGGGGGTGGTTGCCTTACCTGATATTGGTGTTGGTGTTGATGTTGTTTCGACCCCTGACTATGCTCCGGTTGCGCCTTTTGTTCTGTCTGGTGATTTAGATGTTCCTATTTTGGATGTGAATACTGCAGTGAATGCGCCAGTGGAAAATTTAAGTGAAATTTCTAAAAGTTCGAATCAGTTCGTCAATGTTCCAGTACATGAGGTTGAAACGATCAATATGGTGAACTCTTTATGTTGTGATAGGTCGGATCAAAGGGATTGGTTAAATGGTTATTCTGATGGTGATTTTGGATCTGATCAGTCGGATTTTGGTTTCATGTCTTCGGATTTTTGCGGGGGCTCTGACCCTGGAAATGAGTTTTCTTTAGTTCGTGTTAATGTTCGTCATTCGAAGGTGTCTCGTGGTAGGGGTCGTGGAAAGGGCCGTGACAGGGGCCGTCATAGGCGTTGATGACTTGTTGTTTTGTGTTACTTCTGCCATGATTTTCGGTTAATGGCTCTCGATGTCCTCGCCGTTTTTTCCGTGGTGCTTTGGGGCTATGATGTGGCCGGGGCTCGTGCCCTATCTTTTGCTAGCGGCAACCTTTGGTGCATTTCTTTGTGGATCGTATACTGGACGCTAATATCATCTTATTGGATGGCCCGTGCGTGCTGGTGGGGAACTGGTAGTCTCGGCCAAATACTGAGCCCAACTATCTACTAGCATCCTTCCTCTATTAATGTATTTCATCGTTTATTTTCTGTTTTGACTACTTTTGTTGTAACCTCTTCTTTTATCAATAAAATAGTTTTGTTTTAAAAAAAAAGTTATATATTAATAGTCAAGTGATAATAGTCATATGATAGAAGTTTGATGATGACGACAATGATTGTTGACGGTGATCATCGACAATAATCACTAATAAATGCTCTTGAAGCTCTCTTTAGTTAGAAAATAGAGCTCTATTTATAACTTATTTGAGATGAATATTTTTATGAATTTAGCCATAATCTAAAACACTCAATTGAATGATCAATATAGAGCTCTTGGATTATAGATCATTCATCCAACATTTGAGTTTCATTATGACATTATAATTGAATATTCTTAGTTTTATTTAATTTTTCTCATTAATCCACTCGATTGAACTATAAGATTTGGAGACAGTTTGGTCCGTTAATTAATATTAATTTTTTTTTGAACATGCTTCAAGGCTTTGATTTGTCATTGGACTCAATTGAATCATTTGTAATATCGATGAATTTGTCTTAGCGAGACATTCAACTTGAATATAAGTTTGTTAAAAGCATAGTTTAGATGATTTTAAATTTAACCTCAAGATTTGTGATTATTAAGTGAATTTTTTGGAAGTGTATTAGGATCGAAGCAATTTCAATTGATCATCAACAAGTGAGCTTCCTATAAGACCTATTGAGCTTCAGTAGGAGTTAAGCAACGCAATGGGATCCTCAAAAACACTTTTATATAAAAGGACATTGTCTCACATAAAATATCAAATAGCAAGGTAATTACCTGCTTTATCTTGCTTTGAAACTTATTTGAATGGTGCCAATGATCATAACACCTTGTGAACTAGTTGAAAAAAATATTGATTTCATTGATATAAAGTAAATAAAATAGATTAGCCAGAAACTATATGGCTTATGAAAGAGAACTGAAGCTCTCAACAGGTTCAGATTGTTCTAGCATTGAAGCCGCCTGGAAGCAATCTGCAGCGTCATTGAATCTCTCATCATGCTTATGGACCATGCCTAAGTAATACCAGGCCATACGATGAGTCGGTTCGAGCCTCAAAGCATCAGAAAGGAATGATCTTGCTGCAGCAAGTGATTTGGGGCCAGACTTCCATAGAAGAGCACCAATTGCTACCTTGCAAGATGCATGGCTACCATCAATTTGTAGAGCATTGCTGTAGGCTGCCATTGCTAGATTTGCCTCACCAAGTGCTTCATACATGCAACCTGGTCAATCAGAGAAAAAAGTAGCTGAGAATTTGACTTTGAATTTTACATAGTATAAATATTTTGACATTTAAAAAGATACTGGAGAAGACAAAAAAAAAATCATGAATTTAGACTTCGTTTGGGATGGCTTTCTTGTTGCTTCTTAAAGTAATTTTTTAGTGCAAAATTTAAAATTTTGTGCAAAAAAACTGTTTTAAGAAGCAGTAAGAAAGCCGTCTCAAACGAAGCCTTAGTAACCTATGCAAAGTTCAGAATGTTGTATAACAATAAATTGCAGAAAGAAAAGATCTAGGACATTTTTTTTTTCATTTTCAACAAAGCTAATAGATAAGCATCCTGTAAGGTCGGTGCAGGAAACAACCCAGCCGGCCCTTGTTTACAGGAGGCAGTTCAAACTGCCTCTCAAAAGCTTTGCTGCCTAAGCAATGGGGCCCACGGCCCTATTTTGGGTTGCCGTCCAGGGTGGGGTTCACTATTGGATTTAAAAATTAAATTAAAAGTATTTTAGTCAAGGAGAAAGGGGCGGCTAAGGCTAGGGAGGCTTATAAATAGGTAGAGAGGGGAAGGGGTAGGCATGTTTAAGTATTGTGTTATCTTGGGAGTTTTGGGCTCTAGACCTAGTATCTAGAGATTGGGAGAGAATGATCCTCCTCTCGAGCAGAGGATCAATTGTATAATTTCTTATATTTACTTTGCTTTGAGTTGTTTAATAAAAACTACTGTTTTTGGGTTGTTGCATTATCGTTCTTCTATATTCTCGCTGTTTTTATCAAATTCTTGTTAGGATTGCTTGCGAACTCAAGTATATCCGATAGGATTACTTGAGAACTCAAGTATTTCCTATCATATTCTAGGATCACAACAGGATAAAGATCTAGGCTTGAGTTCTCACTGAGATGCTTCTTTAAAGATGGAAGAATTCATGTTTAATCGAAGTTCTAACAGCAGCCTCAGGCTTCAAGGTTACCTTCAGTTAGTAGTGGAGAAGCAGAATAAGGCTGCAATTCCCTGGCTTTCTCTAAGCATATTTCAGCGTCCTTCCAGTGAGAAAGTTTAGAGTACAGATTTGCGAGACCTTGCCAGATCTCAAATTCGTTGGACTTATAATCAACAATCTACATGAAAAAAACTAGATAATCAATGCTTTGCATAGCCAACCCCAAATAATTGGGATAAAAAATATGAGCATCTGGCAGGGACATTTATTATTCAAACCTGAGAACTAGTTGTGGGTGGTCCAGATGACTTTCTTTCGGACTGAATAAGAGCAAGCAGAATTCGGTATGTTTCTACTGCATCCAAATGCAAAGATTGAGCAACTTTTAGTTTTGCTTTTATTCCAAGTAACTGCAATTGCTCCAACTTTGCAGTCTCGTCCAATGCTGCATCTATGACAACTTCAGCTTCTGTGTACCGTTGCTGAGCAGATAAAATCAATGCAAGCAATCGCCATCCTTGCGGTATCGATCCACCTGTAGCATCAATGAACTCCTTCGCACATTTCAATGCAGCATTCATATTATGGTGTTCAGCATATTCAAGGCCAAGGTCATATATAAGATCAGGATTACTGCGGTCATAAACAATTGCCTCTTCTAATGACTTCAAGGCTTCCGCTTGCAAACTTGATCTTTCAAGATCTGAGGAAGCACCTTTGGCTTGTTTACTGAAACAAATCCCTTGAAAATGAAGAGCTACACTTTTTAGATGCGCATCAGCTCCCTGTGCATTTTCTACAGCCCTCCGTGCATATCCTACCCCCTCGGAAGCAAGAAGGCAATCCTTGCTGCAAATCTTAGCAGCTAATAATAATGCCAAAATGTCATTTGGTCTTTCATGCTTGTTTATGATCTTCCTCAACAAATTCAAGGCAGCCATACCCTGTCCAGCTCCACTATAACAAAAAGCCAAAGTAGTCCATCTATCACTGCGAAGATATGTTCCAGGTTCAAGTTCTTCAAACTGTTTTGCTAGCAAAGAAGTCTGATCACATATACAGAGTGCATAAGTAAGATGCTCCATCACAGAAGGATCCTTTGGGATCTTGCCAAGGTGCCATTTCCTTAATAGCATCAATAAAAGTAAAATGGCCTCTTCAATATTATTCTCCGGTATGAACATACCATCATTTTGTGTAACCAAGCTTGCAGGACCGGCTTCTACCCCACCATATAACAGGAGTACCACAAATCTTTTTTGTATCCTTGCACAGCTCTCATCATCCAGATTCCATTGATTAAGAAGAGCTCTCCGGTAAGCGGCGAGAGACTCTTCAATCTTTCCAGCTTGTTTCCATAGTTCTGGAAGTAGCTCTACAGCCTTACTAATGGTTTCTTGCAACTTAATGTCAGCCAAAAGTTCAGGAGCACCATTCTGAAACATCTTCTCCACAGCATCAAGTAAAGAATTACATTCCTGAGCAGCATCTGTATCCACCAAGAAGATAACCATCAATAACTAAGGTCCTTCTACAACATAAGAGGGAAAAGAAATATCATGTATATGGAATTGGATAAAAAACAAACACACAAAATGTCAAAATTTTAATCAGTAAACATAATGGAAAGATATAGATCTTCAAATACCATTGGCTTTGCCAATCATTTGCAGAGACGCAGCTTTCAAATATATTGCTTCAAGAATAAGATTGGTACCAGTCTGCGAATTCATGTGCAATGATTCACCACGAGAACGAGCTCTCCTTGAGGAAAGCTTCTCAGATAAAGAATGTTGCAGGCGCTCTATTGCAGCTCGAAGATCTATTCCATAAAATACTCTAAGTGCTGCTTCTATGTTGCCTCTCTGGTATTCGAGCCTCCCAATAAGGGCCCTTGCCTCCTGTAATGTTTTGGAAGCCGTAAAATTCTCATTAGACTCAGAAGTCAGAACAAGTTGGTCAATCACAGAAAGTCTACAAACATGCAAATACAAGGTTGTCAATCGTTGAAGAAATTTTAGTGATAAAAAAGTTGGATGAACAATTTAAAGTTAATCAGAATAGATTTATGAATTACATGTGAGTAAAATTTTGCACATTACACTTGCCATCATGATCACTCAAGCAACCGTTTTAATTTAATTTTCATGCTAGCCTGCCTCTTTCTGGTATTGCCTTGTTATTTCTGTGGATAGCAAGTTTCCCTATTGTTTTGAATGATTTTCCTTCAAATCTGTGCTTCTCCATCTTTGTTTTGCCAAACAAAAAGCAAAGATAGATCTGGTTTCTTCCTCCTGTATGACATTCAGTGTTTGCAAAATATGGAATGTGAATGTTAAAAACAGCGGCAACGGTATTAGAAAATAACAGGGCAGCAGCCAGCAATTAAGAAAGAGTAGTAAGCAGGAAGAGCAATTAGCAGCTGGGAGCAGAGGGCAGCACCGTGATTCAGGGGAAATTATTAGGTTGTGGGCTCCGAAAATTCGGCCCCGGCCTCCGCTCGCTTTGCTTATTCGGCGAGGGAGTTTTAACTGAATAAGTTCCGAGGTAAATTTTGGAAGGCAGATGGGTTTGTAGATAAGACACTACCCAGAGATTTCGCCCTCATTTTGTGAGGACTTTATGATCTGAGTTCTGGTTTCCTATAGGCGCAAGCCCCTATAGTTAATTACCCCTCCCGATCACGAGAGAGAACTTTCGATTAAGGCTAGTCATCAATCAGATACGTAGAGATACATGTTATCTGGCTATAGTAGCAGCATAGATTTAGAATTTGAAAATTGGGTTTGGATTTGGGTATTTAGAAAGGTTTGGAAAGTTTGGTATTTAAAATAGAAATTTCACCATCGTGCACTTAAAGCGGATGGTGGGGGAATGGATGATGGGCCCGATCAAGATCCCATGGTTCCGTCGTCCCGGGCCATCGTGGTCCCTGGTCTACTTAGTCAGAGGAGGTAGTCGACCCAACCTGACAGAAGGATCCTTGTCGGCAGCCATGGGTTGCTTCGTCCAAGGGGACCTTGTAGACCTAGGGTTGAATGTTTGTCTAAGGGGACAAATTTGAATCCACCTTAGCTTACAGAGGGCTTTGTGCCCTACCGATCATATCCTATTGATTCATATCTCAAGGATTTAACGCCATTAAGGAGCGTATCGGCTCTGGCCATAACCGCTATCTGTGGTGCCATTTGGCGGCAAAACCACTCGGTTCAGAGGGCCCCGAGTCATAACCGTTTACCTGCAGTGCCATTTGGCGGCGAAACTGCCGGTTAGAGGACACGTACCACGTCCTTACTGGCAAGAGATTGTTTGAGAATGGATCCTAGTGATATTTTCGACTAGGCATTTGGCTCTTTTGTGAGCTGAAGTAGTTTTTGATTTGTCCGCCTCGACAAACTGTTGCGGAGGGTGGATGGGTTTTGCTTTAAGTTTTGATGGATGATTTCAAATTTAAATATTTTTGAGTTTTTTGGGTTTTTGAGATTTTTGTGAAGTTTTCTGGAATTTGGGATTTTTGAGAATTTTCTGGGATTTTTGGATATTTGGAATGGCATTGGAGATTATTTGGCGACCCCTCCGGTTGAGATAACCAATCAATGCGGCCATCATCGGGGTGTTTGGGGGTATTCCCTTTATGGATTGAACCTTGTCAACTCTGTCGGGCTGTCGACAGAGGATCGGATTTCGTAGGCTTTGAGCCTTTATTAGTGAATTCATATTGTTATAGGCTTTGAAGGCCTAATATGAATGTATTAAGATAAATATAACGGTCGCCACAACCGTACATTTGTTTATTGGTTTGAACCCTGTCGACTTCTATTGAACCGTATAGAAGGATCGGGTTCGAACTAGAATTCACTTGTCAACCCGCGTAGCATCCCTAGACGTCACGTGTGTACCAATAACACGCTCGCCGGGGCCCATGCGGGTTGTAATTGCATTTACCCCTTTTTAGTGTACCTATGTGTATACAATTTATAGTGCACGTGCAGGGGTATTCTTGGAAT
Source organism: Dendrobium nobile (assembly GCA_022539455.1). NCBI lineage: Eukaryota > Viridiplantae > Streptophyta > Magnoliopsida > Asparagales > Orchidaceae > Dendrobium > Dendrobium nobile. Next base: position 7,869,481 of record CM039719.1, on the reverse strand, counting down.
AGACGCCTTCTGTCTGCTTGTACGAATGCTGCAGATCTGGTGGCGTGGCGTAGCAGCTTCTGAATAGAGTGGTTCGCTGCTTCGTACAGGTAGACTGTCGTGCACTATTTGTTGATTTTCGTAGGCGGGTCATAGTGCACTAACAAGCCTCCTGCCTTGGGTTATAGAAGCTCGTAGGAGCTTATATTCTTTGCGGTGTGTTACCCTTGTTTGTACTTTTGCTTGCATGTTGAACTGTTGTTGATAATGAAGACATTCATATGTAAATCTTTTATGAATACCTCCATTGTAACTATCTTCTGCTCGTCAAATTCATATCACTTGTTCTTATGAGTGAGGTATAGGGATTCTATTCACCATAGGCTATTGCTCATGACTATTTGTTGATGCTTGCAGGAAAGTTGAGCTTGTAGTTCTTTATTCAAGTCTCAAACAATGTCACTCAATTCAAGTTCAAATTTTTGCATTCAAGCAAAGTTTCACATTCCTTAGACCAAGTTCAGATCCAAGTTTTATTCATTGATGTTTGTTTGGATGCTCAAGATTATTCATTGAACTTTTCCATTCTGATTGCTCGTTCATTGAACCAAGATCTTATTCCATATGCTTCAAATCTTCTATCATTTATTTGAATTCTTTTGATTCACCTTCTATCATTGGCATGATCGCGAACAATTGGATTTAGGGCCCAATTTCTTGTGACTATTAATCTTGTTGTATATTCAAGTTTGTTCAAAATGAGCTCAAAGCCCTTTGTATTCGGTCCAAATTCGGATTCAAATGCTCTTGCATATAATTCAAAAAAAACCTTGTGACTGTTCAAGTAACACTTGAATTTGCAAGTCTTTGCCATCTAATTTGAATCAAGCTTCAAGTTGTTTGGATTTAGCTTGAGCTTATCACTTATTGATATTCAAATAAAGATCATTTTCAAGCTCCTTATGATATTCTGCATTGTTCTTTCAAGTTCAATCAAGTCCTTGTAGTCTTGTTCAAGTTTGAGCTCAAGTTCTATATCCACAAATTTTAGTTCATTTTGATTAAGTCTTTTGTAGTTCATGTCACATTTGAGTTTGAATTGGATGTCAAAGTCCCCACTTGGTTCAAACCAAGTTCATGTTCAAATCCTCTTGTAGTTGTTCAAAAACTACAATCTCAAGCCAATGTTCTTTGTATTTGAGTTTAATCAAGTTCTAATTACTTACAACATTACTTGATTTAAGCTTGATTTCATTTTAAATTATGCCAAGTTAAGTTCGTTTGATTTCAGTTCTGAGCACAGTCCAAAGTCCTTGGTTGTCCAAATGTGTCCAAATCTTGTTCAAAGTCCTTGGATTTTCAATCCAAATTTCGGCAGCCTCCCGGCGTCTCCCCTGTTTAGGGGAAAAAACCAAGAGGCCGCCTACCCGCCACGTAAATAAATACGTGCACGGTTGGTGTTGGTGAGACACCGCGGCGGTTGTATTTTTTTGTTTTCTCCCACCACGGCCAATAAAGGCGTGCATGGGGTTTTAAAAAGACATTTTTGATAAGCAGTTTTGATTTCCCCCCGCCCGGGGGTACTTATGAGTGACCCCGCTTCGCCGTACGTGCCGCACCGGGATTCCATCCTACCACGGCCAATAAAGGCGTGCTTAGGACAGTTCTCCAGTTTGCCACGGACATTGAAGCAAGGTTTAGGGTTTAGAAGAATTCGTACCTCCGCGGGGTTGTCGTGGTTGACACATGGATCGAGGGGTCACTCGCCTACCTCGTCGTAGGTGTCGCACCGGGTTTCCTCCTACCACGGCCACTAAAGGCGTGCTTAGGTGGTTTGCCGGTCCGACACGAATGTCGAGGTAAGAGAGTGGAGGGAATCTTTGAGGTTGGATCGATGATCGAGGGAAGAAGCACTTTCTTTATTTTTAATTATACTTAATTAAAATTAATTATATTTAATTATAATTAAGAATAATTAATTATTATTAATTATAATTAATAATAATTAATTACAACTAATTATAATTGAACATAATTAATGATAATTTAAACATGATTAATAATAAGATTTAATTAATTAACCATGATTAATTATAATTACATATAATTAATCATAGATAATTAATTATTAATAATTAATTATAATTAAATATAATTAATAATAAATTTTTATAATAAAACATTATTAATAATAATTAATTATGATTAATATAGATTAATCATAACTAATTATACTTAATAATAAATAATTATAAATAATTATATTTAATTATACTTAATTATAACTAAATAGGGTTTGAATAGATTTGAATGGGATTTAAGCTTGATTCGAGTCAGGTTTAGCCAAATCTCTTAAATGAGATTAACAGAGAGTTTAACTCTCTTAAATAGAGAGTTAAATTCTCTGTTTCAAGTGACTTGGCCGAAGAAGCTCGCGATGGAGAGAAAGCTACCTTCACGGGCAAGCGAGCTCCTGTTGCTTGCGATAAAAAATGTCTTAACTTCCGATCCTTCAGATAGGGAAAGTCGTCAATGGAGCACAGTCGAACAGCCCCGAAGGAGTAGAAGAAGCGGTAGAAAGGGAGAAAGTCGCCTCTGCAGCCAGCGAGCTCCCGCCCGTTGCTTCCGATTAAAATGCCGTAACTTTGATCCGACTGGAAGGAGTCGGAGGAGCAAAGTCGACTCGCAAGGGAGGAGGTAGGTCGACTTCTCTCCCTTCTCTCCCTCTCTCTCTCTCTCTCTCGGCTTGGAGTCGGCACAGTGACGGGAAAGGAGGGAGGAGGTCGGAGCTGAGGGAGTATCGTGGAATCGGGGGAGGAAGAGTCGGAGAGAAGCAGCGACGGGAGCAGAGAGTTCGGACGAGTGGAAGTTTTGAGCAGCGAGAGCCTTCGCATTGGTGCGGTATTTAACGACGCGAGCGGTCGTTCGATCGAGGCAACGTCGCGAGATTTCGGCAGATTTCACGGAGAAACGACACAGACGGCGCCGAATAACAGGATTTGCGGAGGATTTCAGGCAGATTTTGTGGACTCAACGGTTTATAATTTTTTTTTATTTCCTTTGGGTTCATCAGTGAAGGTCAACATAGGTCCGGACACCGGACCTAAAAATAACTCTGGATATCCACTTAAAATTTGCCACGTGGACTGCACTTTGGCTGTGTTTTGACGGCGCTTTTTGATTGTGCTTTGACTGTGCTTTACTTGCACTATACCTGCGCTTTTGGTGCGCTTGACTTAAAATTTTGCGGACACATGTAGGGCTGCAAACGAACCGAGCCGAGCCGAGTATGTGAGTGTTCATGTTTGTGTTCATTTAATATTAGCTTGTTCAAGTTTGGTTCATGTTTGTTCGAGATTTATTGTTTATGTTCATGTTTAGTTCATTTAAATTAATGAGTGTTTATGTTCCGTTAATGTTCAGTTCATGTTCGTTCGTTTAGTGCTTATCGAGCTTGTTCATGAACATATTTAACGAATTTTTTTAACTATCAAACAAATACGTTCATGAACATATTTATGAACAAACACATTTATAATAAAAATAATTGTCTATGTAACAAAGGCAATAATTATTTATATTTATTAATTTTATAGTCAAATATTAATTATTTTTATCTAGCTTATTCACGAGTTCAAAATCAAACATGAATCAAGCTTTTATCGAGCTTCTTATCAAGCGTAATGTCGAGCTTGTTCACGAACTTCAAATGATGTTGTTCGTGAACATAAATGAGCCGAACACATTAGTGTTCAAGTTTGTTTATTTAAGAATCGAGTATTTAAAATATTGTTCAAGTTTGTTTGTTTAGCTAATTAAACGATAAAAAACGAGCTTTAATCGAACCGAACAACGAGTAGCTCGTCGAACGTTTGGTTCGCTTGCAGCCCTAGACACATGTACATTCCACATCAATATTTTATTGATGTCCGGACGTATCTCTACGTCTGGTGTCTATACCTAATAATTTCCCGTGATTCAGAGGGTAGATACATGGCAGCAGCTAGGGAACAACAGCAACAGAACAGAGAACAAAAAAACGGCAGCAAGGGAAGGGTCTTCAGTTCGAAAATACAGCTATAGGGACGGTCCCAAAGGAGTGAATTTGACAGGGGAAATCTACATGAAAAGGAAGATTTCTTTGGGAAGAATTTCTGATTGATTTTCTGCAGAATATTGAGCTTATAAATAGGTAATTGATTTTCTGAAGAATATTGAGATTATAAATAGGTAATTCAACAGTGATTGATGCATTCAAAACCTGAATAAACTCCATCAAAAGAGAAAAAAAACTTATTTATAATAACAATCAAGATGAGTTCAATATTAAAAAACAATTCCAACGGAAATTATCCTAATTCTATATTAGAAATTCAAAAACAAGCTTACGCAAACAAGATTAAAATTCAAAGTCATCCTAATTTGCTGCAATCATAATATTGATTCAACAGGCCAATTACTGGGGCCTTGATATTCGAATAACTATCATATGATACTTATGGACTCCACCTTGAGACAGTATTTGAGTTTTCATGGAGAAATCAAACCATTAAAATTTCAACAGACACTAACTCATAGATCTTTTAATGATCTAATGTTCAAATAGTAACCATATGCGGTCTAATTGATTCCCTACATATAATCCTCATATAATATCATAAAGAAATGATAACGAAAGAGCTAATGATGTTCAAGAATTTAAAATAAAGAAATAAAGCATGAGTGATTTATGATTTTTCAATCTTTCCATGAAGACAATAACTCGTAGTTTATTAACCAAAAGGAATCTGGTAATATAAAACCTTTAGAAGGAACTAGCTCTTCATATCACAAACGCCATTTTTTTCCTGAATCAAAGACAAAATCCCAAAATTAGAGATTCAATTAGCTCCAAATTACAACACCTAAACAAAAAAAAGAATTCATTCCCAAGGACCAGGGAATCTCAAAAAGATGACCATAAACTCAATCTATCAACAAATTTCAACAATTTTCCTTGGGTGATCAAATAAAACCACAGCTTAACAAATCTAAAATCTAATGTTGTAGATCCATAAAGCACATCAAAACTCATCAAAATTCATTTTTAATCTTGAAAAAAATCCCATGTTCTCAATCTCATCTAAAATATCAAGTGATTTGCGTACTCCTATATACATAATTTTTTTAATGAAAATCAGTTTGACCACTTAAATATTGGGCCTAATTTTTATTCCCTTTGATCAATAATCCCTAACACAAAGGGCCAATAAGATTACTATGACAAAAAAATTTTGGTTAAAGGGGTGAATATTGATGTATATCGGACTTTAGAAAGAAATAGAGTGGAGTGCTACCAACTAATCTAATATCCTTGTTTGATAGTTAAATGCTTCTTATCCATGCAAAATTTGCCACTTCGGAAAAAAAAAATGAAAATAGAAATCACTTTTATGTCCACTTTTCCAGATGAATTAAGCTGCCAAATGGAGATGGATCTCTTGATATAACATATTTCATCTCCCTCTATCCTTTAAACATGTCAGGCAATCATTGTGTAACACAACAGAACTCAGTCTGTAATGCTTACCATTGCAATGTCGAGCCATATTAGATTAAAAACTTAGGAAGGTTCAGCAGTTCAGAGTCCCAGACGCTACTCCTATTATTCACATCCACCATTTGCACCAAGTTTTGGGATATTATATCCATCTGATGCGATGGAATTTGATTCAGCTAATTAATTTTCTTTTTTTAGGGCCTTCTTCACATGAAAAAGTAAACACCAAATTTATTGAGACAGAAGCTTTGAAATTAAGAAGATAATCTCAATAGCTTCCACAAAAGAAAGCTTAACAGAGTCTACACTGCTCGTCCAATGAGAAAAAGAGGAGCATCTACAATACTTCACTGTCTAACTATCAGACAATCGACCAAGTAATTCCTTCACGCAACAATCACAAAAGACAAAGACAGTCTTAATTATCTTGATTTTCATTTTACTGTGCGTCAAAGATAATCCTAGTAAACTTCATAGATGTACGCTTGGAGATGGTAGTACTGCATTCACGTGAAAATGACTCTCACGCAATTACAATTCCAGTTACCAATGCTTCAAAATTAAAGACCAAAACCCATACATTTTTTTCTTTTCAAAGGTGGACATCAATTCTGCATCAAATATCATGGCAGGAGTGATTAGTATTTGTTTTTTTGTTTGACATGCACAAAGATATTTTTTTGGTAAGTAAACGCCAAGTGTACATAAGATTTTGGTGCTAGTGATTAGAAGACATTTCTATTTTGTCTGAAACAGTGTTGGTGGATGTATTAAAGTATAAAAAGCGCTTACCCTTGTTACAGTAAGGGGAGTTGTGTAAAGACACTCATCATTATTAACTTACCGGTCACATGTGTAAAGGCAACATAATACTCTGTTTGCACTAAGCCACCAGCTCTGACCTCTAACAGTCACTTGACACCTCTCGAATATTCCTCATCCCATTCGGTCTTTATATACCTAAGGGAGTATAATGAAATATAGCTTTTGGGATCATACACTGTTCATCTTCTTCCTCTAACATGTCTATGCAGGTTTTCTATTATGGCATCAGAGCTTTTTAGCTTTACCGCTATTCTTCCTTCATCCAATGGCGGATCAAGGTGGATCATCCCAGACGCAATCCATCTCCTCCCAGCACAGAACTCTTCCTCCCTTTCAGCTGCAATGGCAGACTTCACAGTCCCTCCCCCGCTCAAGTTCCTTATGTCAAATCTCAAACTCCTGGTGCATACCCAACTGACCATAGACAACTACGCAATATGGAGGTTGCAGATTTATCAGGCCTTTTCTGCGAACGGCTTCGAGGGCTACCTCACCGTACAACAGCAATGTCCTGTTTCAACCATCGATCAAAAACCGTGGAAGTTAATTGATCAAAGCCTTTTATCCGCCCTGTTTTCCACTATTTCACCTTTGGTATTACCATACATTCTCCACCTGAAAACCTCACACGACATCTGGATAACCCTGGAGCTTCGACTGCATCCCTCAAACCGATCCCGAGTATTCCAACTGAAAAACGAGCTTCACAATGTGCAGATGCGCGATCAAACCATCTCATAGTATTTAGCTCAGATCAAGTCCTTGGTGGACAATATAGCTGTTGCAGGATCTCATATAGACACCGAATATATCATTTTATATACCTTAAAAGGCCTTCCCCCCTCCTATAATCCCTTCAAAGCTACAATACGCACCTCCCCTCACACCATATCCCTTGAGTCTCTATATTCCCTCTTATGCAGTGAGGAAATAAATCTCCAATCCGAGCTTCAGCAAGACACCACACTAACTGGAGACATTCAGGCACTATACTACTCGAGGGGATGTGGCAGAACTTCAGCCCCAAAGAACAATAGGGGTCGTGGAGCTTCCTCCAGTCCAACCGTGCCTTCATACAAATCGCCACCGCCAGCAAATCGTGCTCCTCAACGACCCATCTGCCAGATCTGTGGGAAAACAGGTCATTCTGCATTATCCTGTTGGCACAGATACAACTCAAGCTACTCAGCTCCACATCCGACAAACTCCAGAGCTTACCTCACCCAAACTCAAACACCACCATCCACCGACTCTCGACTCAGGAGCCTCTGCTCATCTCACACCTGACATTCTCAACATTCAACAACCGACCACTTACCATGGATTAGACTCCATCTCTACAGCAAGTGGATCATCTCTTCCTATACAACACAGTGGCACCGGTATTCTCCCTCTACATGAAACCAATCGTAAGTTAAAACTTGCTAGTCTTCTCCACGTTCCATCCATATCACACAATCTGTTATCTATTTCTAAGCTTGTCACTGATAACCTCTGCTTTGTTTCCTTTGATCCCGATGGATACGTCATCAAGGATCTACGGGACAACAGCATAATTCACCATGGCCATAATCACGGCGGCATCTATCCTCTCAATGCTACCCACAGCAAAACTCACTCAGCTCTTCACACTACATCAACTCCAGCCATCATCTGGCATGCCTAACTTGGGCACGCTCATCCTCGCGCAATGGCCGAACTGTCCAAACTTATACCTGCTTTAAGTAATAGCTCATTTTCCTTTGTTTGCACATCTTGTAATGTGGCTAAAAGCCATAGGTTATCTTTTCCAAAACAAGCACATCATGTATCCACTCCCTTTAGTCTAATATATTCCGATGTCTAGGGTCCGTCCCCTGTCTCTTCTCTTAATGGTTATCGTTACTACACTGTTTTTATTGATGATGCCACAAGATACAGCTGGGTTTATCTGATGCATTCTAAAAATGAAACGTTTACAAAATTTCAACAGTTCTTTAATATGGCCAAAACTCAATTTAAAGCCACAATCCACACCTTCCACTCTGACGCAGGAGGGGAATACACCAGCCATAATTTTCAACAATTCCTGTCTGCTCACTGCATACAACACGAATTCAGCTGTCCTTACACTCCCCAACAGAATGGTGTATCCGAAAAAAAGCATCGACACCTACTGGAGACCACTCGCACTCTCCTTCATGCAGCTAATCTTCCCTTTCAATTCTGGGCTGAAGCCCTTCAAACTTCAAACTACCTAATTAATCGTCTTCCAACTTCAGCTCTTAACTCACAAATCCCTTTCACATTGCTCCATGGCAGACATCCAAACTACGACCATCTCAAATCCTTTGGGTGCCTGTGCTTCCCATGGTTACAACCCCAATCCCCACGCAAACTAGCCCCTAGGTCCACACCTTGTATTTTCCTTGGCTATTCACCCCACCACAAAGGATACCGCTGTTTTCATGCACCAACCCAAAACTCTACATATCTCATCATGTAAAGTTCCATGAACAACAACATCCCTACCAATATAACCCACACAACACTGAATCCATGTCTCCAGCAACTTTCGTACCTCCACTGCTCCTAACTCCCACATCAACTCACCCAATCCCACCTACATCCAGTTCATCTCAACCTATCCCAACTCCTGCCAACACCCAGGATCCTCCCATTGAATCAATTCCACCTTCTGTCTCTCCCACACACCAACCTACGCAACTACCACCCAACTCCACATCTATTCCTTTCCATCCAATGGAAACTCCTGCCAATGCTCCCATTCTTGGGTGCAAGTGGACCTACAAAATCAAAACTCATCCAGATGAGAAGTTAGACAGATATAAAGCTAGACTTGTAGCTCAAGGCTACACTCAACAATATGGTGTGAATTACAAAGATACATTTAGCCCGGTGGCTTAAATGCCTACTATTCGTATTCTACTACTTATTGCCATCCACCGCCAATGGCCATTGCTACAATTTGATGTAGCCAATGCCTTTCTCCATGGGGATCTCAAAGAGGAGGTGTACATGCAGCAACCACAAGGTTTTGTCGACAGCAATCGTCCCAATCACGTCTGCAAGCTACACAAAGCTATTTACGGGCTTAAACAAGCCCCACGTTAGTGGTTTCATAAACTGACTGATTTTCTACTACAATTAGGCTTCCACTTCAGCAGGGCAGATCCTTCTTTGTTGGCCTACAAACGTGATGCTGTTCAATTATACTTACTAATATACGTGGACGATCTGCTCCTCACTGGTAACAACACTCAAACCATGAACACTCTTCTTCGGGATTTTGCAGAAAAACTTTGATCTAAAACAGCTAGGCCAAGCGAGTCTCTTTCTCGGGATTCAGATCACCTACACTCCAACAGGAGCTTTTCTGCATCAGTCACATTATGCTCGTGACATTCTCCTTGCATCAGGCCTGCAAGAATGCAAACCAGCTAGCACACCGATCTCTCCTTCTAGCTCCAGAAATGCTCCAAACCTTACACCATATGATAATCCGACACATTACAGGCAATTAGCTGGATCCTTGCATTACCTTACTGTCACAAAACCCAACTTTTCATTTGCTACCAACTCAATCTGTCAAAGTATGCATAACCCAACCACTCATGACTACATGAAGCTCAAATGTCTTCTCCGCTACCTCAAAGGCACACAAAACTTTGGTCTTCCTATTTCCAAAGGCTCCCTTGAACTTACCACCTACTGTGATGCCGACTGGGCCTCGGACACCACAGACCGTAAGTCAATTATTGGATTTTGCACCTTCTTAGGCAACAATCTCATCTCATGGAGTGTAAAGAAGCAGACCACGGTGGCCAAATCCTCCACCGAGGCTGAATATAGAGCTCTTGCTTCAGCTCTTTCCGATGTTATCTGGCTGAGACGCCTTCTTCAGGATTTTCAGATAAATCTCTCCAAGCCGACCACCATATTCTGTGATACCATCTCCGCATTAGCACTCGCTCACAATCTTGCGTTTCACGCGCGGACCAAACACATAGAGATTGATCACCACTTCATCAGTGATCACATCAAGAAACAAGCAATCACAGTAGCTCATATCAATTCAGAAGACCAGACGGCTGATATACTGACGAAACCGTTATCAACGTCTCGCTTTGTCTCACTGAGGAACATATTAACTATCAGCACACTAGATACTTAATTTGAGGGGGGATGTAAAGACACTCATCATTATTAACTTACTGGTCACATGTGTAAAGGCAACATAATACACTGTTTGCACTAAGCCACCAGCTCTGACCTCTAACGGTCACCTGACACCTCTCGAATATTCCTCATCCCATTCGGTCTTTATATACCTAAGGGAGTATAATGAAATATAGCTTTTGGGATCATACACTGTTCATCTTCTTCCTCTAACATGTCTATGCAGGTTTTCTATTAAGTTGGTCATGAGGTTCTTTTCCATAGGTAAAGGCAAGGTCTATTACTGTTCAAGCAATGACAGTTTCAGGCAGTCCAACTCCAACTTCATGCATTTTACTGTACATTTCATAAAAGTTTATTTACTTTTTTATTTGTAAGTGAACTAGCTGTGATATTTTCTGAAGCTTTTCTATTTGTAAGTGATTTTGCAAAAGAAAATATTCCTCAGCATGTCATGCACATTGATCTATCAAACTATAGATTGCAATAGCAAACAAGTTAGGGAATTATTCTCAATTTAGAAGATCAATATTATATTTACATCATGTGAAATCTTATTTCCTAAGCGTTATTTCATTTTGCTGAATTAAAAATTTACCATTAGGCCTTGAATCAGCTATCTTCATTTATATCTGAGGGGTGGGTCGCGTCGTCAATGTCCTAACTCTAAAGTGTTTTGACACAATAACGCACAAGAGGGATTGTTCTTTTTTCCATTGGATTTACTTTGAGAATTGTAAAATTCATAAAGATTTGTGCTTTATCCAATATTCGAGAGATTTCAATAACACTCCCACATGATCCATAATCAGAATTGTGTCCCAAAAGTTGCTCCGTCTATCCATATCCAACTTCGAAACACGAAGCCCCCAAGGAAACCTCTGACAACAGAGATCGGGCGTCAAAATGACATTGGTTTTTCAGCCTCTTATGAACATTTCAACAAAACAAAAAACAGTTTCAAAATAATTCAAACCTCGAAATTGAGTGCAAGGCTCTCGCGGAGCAAGGACTCCGCATCCTCGATTTTGCCCTCATCAAGCATCGCCTCGATCTCCGACGCGTTCACCGATCGGCCATTCGCCGACAACTCTCGCACCGTCAACAGCATCTCAATCCCCTCCTCTCCTTCCCACATTAGCTACTCTCCGCCGCCGCCGCCTCCTTCTTCTCCCTTCAGTCGCATCCGATCGAGCCAGATGCCGAAACGATTTCGGGGCAAAGAGATCGAACAAAGATATATCAGATCGGATTGGCGTTTCGTTAAAACAGAAGTGGAGAAGAGGAGCGAGTTCTAAGAATAGGGAGCTTCTGCGGCCCGTTGCGGCGGAGACGCGAGTGCTGACTTTTATATGAACAGTTGTGATTAGAAGGAGGAGGACGAGATCGCACATCGCGGGGGACGAAGAGGTCGTGCTCCGAAGGTTTTCTGTTTTTCTTCCTATGTGCAGAGCCTCTTATAAATTAAACATTTGGCACGTGTGCGTGGGTTGCCACCATTGCATTTCTTGCACTGAAAACGATTTCATTATTTTACAAAAAAAAGTATTTATTTTTTTAATTCATATAATTTATAAATACAGAATAATTAAAATATATTTAATTTAAAAACACATTAAATATTATATTGCGTAGAAATAAAAAATATATATTTGAGACGGCTTAATTTCATCTTTTAGTTTCAAAACGGTAGAAATTGTTTTTAGCTGTTGTTTGTATGTGTCATTTTTGCAGAAATATTTTTTAGAGAATTGTACTTTTGTATTATTTTCAAAAATATTATGATATTAACTTTTTCATTAGAAAACTCTGTTATCTCAAATAATAGTTTTAATACTATGGTTTATAAAAGATAGAAAATAATTAAATAAAGCCTAAATTGTTGTATAATTGTAGCGGACGTGAGGCTAATAATAGCATGTTGTCGATAATTTTATATTTCGTTAATTGAAATTAAAAAATATAAAATTAAATTTTGATGAAAATAGTCAAGTCTTAAGATGGGCTTTGATTGTAATTAAACATAAAATTCAATGTAAATTTCAAAGAAGCACAGAGATACAAAGATGGGCTTTGATTATCTTAAGATGAAGAAGGAGCTTGTGTTGGTCAGAGATTCAAAGCCGGAGCGGGTTGAGGTCTTGAGGCTGTCGAGCGAGAAGTAGGAGAAGAATTATCTAAGTTATTTGGAGAATTGGCTAAGTTATTTGACTCTTGTAAAAATAAAGAGAAAAATGAAAATGGTCTTGTCTCCCTAGTCTTTGGTTGGGAAAAAAAAAAAAAAAGTGAAAGGAATACATCATATTTGAAATGCTTCGGAGATATTTGAATTAGTATGAAATAAATGCAGGTAATTACTTTCTTTTGTGTGGCTTGAAATAAAATGAATGAAATATACAATTAGAAGACGATGGTGTTTGGGGGCTGGCAATGATAGTAGTGGATGGTTGTGGGGGTGTTGGTAGCAAATGAAGGCAACCAATAGTGGCAAGTGGTCGCTGGCGATGACATTGATTGGGGTGTTGGTGGGCGGTGTTGGGCGTTGATAGTAGTGGCCAACAACTAGAGGTAGTGGTGGTTGCGGTGGTGGTTGGCAGTAGAAGCTGAAAGTGGGTGGCAGCCGATAGACGAGCGGTGGCGTTGGTTGTGATGACCGGAGGTGGGCCGCAGTGGCAATTCACAGCAGATGACAATCAAAGGTGGGTGGCGGTGGCTAACAACGACTAGCGACGACAATGATGATAACTTTATATTGTACTCAGAAATCATCTAAATATGATAAATTCCAAATACATCTTCATCCAATTTAGGCAAGACGGTGCATTTCAAATACATTAAAGTTTTACATTGCATACATGACCTCAAACCAAATACTAATATTCTCAAACCTCTTGCATTTGAAGTATTTTACACCATATTTACTTCAAATAAAACATCTACTAATTAGACTTTTCTCGTAAATATAATGGTTGTTAATATATCTACTATTATACATTAAATTTTCCTACCTGGATGGCCATGGCTTGTTGGCAACCTTAATGGCTATGTTATTGGCTGGCTCTCCTATTGGGTCTTCTTGTTGTTGTTTTACTTTCCTCCTTGGGATGGTTCAAGCTTGGCAACCGGGTGGCGATCCTGAGCTACTTTTTATTTCCTTTCCACTTATGCTTTTTATTTTTTATTGTCGTGTCTTAATTTTATAATTTTTGGGTTTCTTTGACTTTAGGCTTTGGTTGTATATCTCCTTCTATTATAGAATAAAGTTTTTCGTTTCTAAAAAAAAAATTAATGCGAAAAAAATAAAATAAAATAGTTGTTGAAGAATAACTAATATTTATCCCTAATAGATCTTTCAATTTCACAACAACTGGCATGGTTGAATTACATATATTTTTATTTTTCAAGCCTTGAATTTATATTTTTCCACAATTGCACATTTGATTAAAAACATATTATAGTCAACTATTTCAAATATGATTAGAGCGAATGTAATGTCAACCATCCTTCAACTATTAAACCAAGTAGAGGGCCTTGCAGCTACTTCTAATTATGGTTGAAAATTTTTATGCTTATTTTGGCTAATTATGCCTTTCATATTTATTGTTGTGTTTTGTTCCTAGTTTTAGGTTTGGTTTTTGTATGGCAAAGTGTATGGCCATTTTATGTTGCTTTTGTGTAGCTCTTAGGTGTCTATTAATATGCTTTAGCTTGTATTAGGAAAGAAGCCAAGGGAATAAAGAAATTCGTGCATTTTGGCTCACGGTTCTCTCCTCTCTCCCCTCTCTCTCCTCCTCTCTCCCTCTCTAGATCTTGCAAGAAGATCTCTCAAGAAGATCTTCCTCCTTTTAATTTCAACAATTTGGTATCAGAGCCCTGGTGGCGATCTTGAAGGAGGAATGTGTTCTTGAGGTGGAGCAAACAGCCTTGTGCCGCGATCTGAAGCACTCCAGGGCAAGCGCAAGAAAAGGTGTGCTTGTAGTCGGCCTTGGCATGCCGGCTGGCATTGGACAGAGGAAACAATCGTTGGTTTGCTGCTTGCCGAAGGAGGTGTGAACGGACAAAGAAGGTGCGGCTGAGGTGGACGTCCGCTCATTTGGCTTGTGTGAGGAGTTGAATGAAGGCGGCGGTAGTTGCTCGGCCTGATCTGTTCAGGCTCTATTCGTTCAAGAAAAACCTATAACTAGGTCTTGTATGAGGCCCAATCAAAGACCACACGGGCGTTGGAAGAGGTAGGCGACTTTGGCTTTTGAGACAGATGAGAAGATTTACATAAGGAGACGGGTGGAAATCGCGTGAGGTGCGTCCGTGGAGTTCAAAAATTGCTTGGCGCTCATGAACAAGCATTTGCATGCTATTCGGGAGGAGGTCGATCGCTAGAAACAAATCGGACGTACCTTGGTTGCGGAACAAAGAGAAGCTAGTCTTAGCATGCGGCTTTGTACGTGAGAAAGAATCGGAGAAGGCCGGATTTTTTTGCTTGATCTTGAATCAAGTTTCGATCGGTCTTGACTAGCTTGGAAGCATATTTTTCTGTTCTTTGATTAAGAGATCGGTTCAGATCTTTAAAGAAGATATTAGATCTTATTAGATCTTCTTTGTGGGAATAAAGAAATTCGTGCATTTTGGTTCACGATTCTCTCCTTCTCCCCTTTGCCTCCTCCTCTCTTCCTCTCTAGATCTTGCAAGAAGATCTCTCAAGAAGATCTTCCTCCTTTTAGTTTCAACAATTGTTTGCTTAGGTAAGGCATGGTTCAACATCTCAACAATAAATATCAATCATTAAACCTATATTTTATATGTACCCATAAAGTAATTAAGAATATTACTATACCTGTCAATATTGGATCCGACCCGAAAACCCGACCTGAACCCGACCCAAAATTTTCGGGTTTGGGTTGACCCGAACCCGAAGCGGGTCGGGTTCGGGTCCGGAAAACCGACCCGTTTGCAAAAACGGGTCAGGTTCGGGTTGGCCCGAAGGGTTGCTGGGTCAAACTGAAAACCCGTTTAATTTAAAAAATTTGGATTCTCGTCCACTGCCCACTGCCCGCGCCTGGGCTGCCAGCTACCCGCGCCCCGCGCTGCTTCCTCACGCCCGCTGTCCCACGTGCTCGCTTCCCCTCACTCGCTGCAGCGTGCCCTGCTACCCGCTGCCCCCGCCCACGCAAACCCTCCCGTCCGCCCCCTCGCCCGCCGCCGTTCCGACGTTCTGGCGCCGACAAAACCCAAATCCGGGTCCGGTCGGGTCAACCCGGCAACTCGACTGGTCGGGTCCGGGTCAGACTTTTCGACCCGTTAACATATCCGGATTGGATTAGTATTGACCCGTTTGAATCCTAGGTCAATTCGGGTCCGACCCGAACCCGACCCGAAACCCGATTTTGACACCCCTAAATATTACACACAATTCATTGAACCCCTAATCTATCAATTGATAACCATAACTAGCAAGGAAAAAAAGGCCTTTCACTTTAATTAGTTAAAGCATGGCTCAACATAAAAACAAGAAATAATATTAAAATCCCTCAAATTAGCATGAAAAATTGACATAATTAGCCAAATTAGCATGAAAAATTGGGGCCCATAATTAGAAATGGCTACAAGGGTCGATCTGCTAAGGTTTGATTAGTTAAAGCATGGTTCAACATATTTAAAAAAAATAAACATCATTAAATTCTCTTAATCATATTTGAAATAGTTGACAGTAATATCTTCTTAAACAAATGTATAATTACGGGAAAAGTATAATGTCAAGGCTAAAAAAAGTAAAATATAATTCAAGTTGTTTTTAATAACACTAAAAATATTACGAATGCTAGCAGTTCGGTTAGATGCCCTAAGTTATTACTTATTTTCAGATAGAAATTTCTTCCCTAAATATGATATTTCTATTATGATAGTTATCTTTATCACTGACTAAAAAGCCTAATTTAATGGTAATTTTAGTCTGTTTCAAAAGAGTAATTATTACGTCCGGACAAAAAATCAAAAATCCGGATGTATACAGAACAATACCGAGTTTTAGGTGATGTGGCGCGTGATTATTAGTCTCTGGACGCGTCAGGTGACCTGACGTAATAATTGCTCGTTCCAGAAACTCCTATTTCATCCGTATATTTTGCATAACTCCTCCAACAATAATAAAGAAGTAATAATCAAGATTCTATTAGAAAGAAAAGTTAGAGCTGCCATTAGTAAAGATGCATCGACTGATTTGGCTTTAATAAATATGCTTTCATGAAGAAATATTAGAGAATGACTTGGTAAAAGAAACTGATTTGGCTTTGTTTATATGACTAATAAAGTTTATTGACGCCGTTATTTATAAAATTCTTATAGAGGATCTTGCCTTGGTCATTTTCTTAGAAGGCGAGACCTTCCGCTGGTTACCTTTTTGTTATGAAAGGAAAATAGGAAGTTCTCTTGCATTAAATGAAGTAAAAGTTCATTTCACATCTCTTTTGGATTAATTATTCTATGCAGATGAGTGTTGACCTCATTTTTTGTATGAGGTCTCTAATGAGATCTTAAACTTAATCCAGACTCAAGTCAATTCAAAATTCAATCAAATCCATACCCAAATCCAAGGTCCTAAGGCTTGGTCCTAAAGGCCTTTTCCATCAAATCTTCCAGAATTTCAAAACCCAGTGAAATGGACTCTGATTCAGGCTCTGTCAATTTCATATTGATGGAGCATGTCTCTAGAGCCAACCCTCCAAATTTGAACCCATTCTGAGACCTCTAACCCCAGAAACTAAATTAAATTTCAAAGGCTGTAAAACCTTCAAATATTTACAGCCTATGCCACTGGACCTGTCACTTTAAAGTTTTTGATCTTAGAGACCTCTCCAAAGCCTGCAATCACTTCCAGACCCTTAATCATGATATGCTAATCAATAAACTGCATTTTTTTGAATTCATTTCAGCCTCCAGTGGGCATGAGCCCAAAAATGACCTAAATACCCCTAAGGGGGTTCAAATGGTGATTTCAAACCAAATGAACTCCAAATTGAATGCAACCACTTCCAGCAAGTTTCAAATGACAAAGCAAACCTATTGGACCCATTCCCAACCCGTGGGTCAACATGATTGACCAAGTCAACAGGTTTGACCCAAGAGGCCCTTTAAGGGTCTAAATAGGTGTTTTGGACCAATTGATTTCCCCAGACCTTGGGACCTCTTCCAATGGTCTCTAAAAATAATTTCAAATCTGTCCAGCTCAGACCCACACTCTGGGTCAACCTGGTTGACCCAGTCAACCTAGTTGACCCAATTCTCCCTTAAGGCTTTAAATGAGTTATTTCAACCCATTCAGCCTATCAAACTCATTTTAAGTCCTCAAACCATTCCTATCAATGTTTTGAACCTCTCCAGGTGTATTATGAGTCAAATCATAGCCACTTTGACCAAGTCAACATTTGCAGATTTGGCCAAAATGGCTCAAATTCCCTCTCATACCTTTAAAATTCAAATCATGATTATAAAACCCATCCAAACTCAATCATTACAACATTCATGGCGTTCCCATATGCCACCTCACCTATTGTTGACCAGTTGACTAGTCAACATAGTCAACAAATTCCTTTCAAGAGGTTTACATGCCCAAATGGCTTGACTCATGCTAGCTCATTCCCTCCTCAATCCATTCCAGCAATTCCATTTAATTCCCAAAGCTCTTCCCATGCCACCTCAGCTGCCACATGGCAGGGAGACCAGTCAAACAGTCAAACCAACCATTTGGAGTGGTCAAATGTGTCTAAAACCACACTTAAGCTTAATCACTCGTCCCTAATACATTCCAGCCATTCAAACAGCACTCTAGAACCTTCCTAGACTCTATCCTAGCCTTTGATTCAAGATCCAATGGCTCTCAATCCTCCCATGTGCTCACAAAAGGACAAAGACACCTTTCCACCTAGGATGTCCTTGTGTCCTTTTGATTCTCTGCACTCCAACAACCTCCAAGCCACTTGGCAGCATCCCAATAATCCTCCCAGCAGATCACAGCCCTCCATTCAACTTGGAATGAGTTGAATAGGGCAAAAGGCTCATTTGAGCCATCATTCTCACCTTAGCCTTCTCTCTCTCAATCTCTTCATTCCAGAGCCATTCCAGTTCTCAAAGCCTTCAAGAAACTCACTACAAGTATTTCCCTAGCCCTTCCTCCATCAGATTTTGATTCCCAAAGCTGCATTGGTGAAGAGAGAGGGTCTAGAGAGAGATTCAGCCATTTCAATTATAACTTCAAATCCAGGCCAATCCAGCCCTTTGGGTCTTCACCAAAGTTGTAGAGGACTTCTTCATCTTTCCAAAGAGCCCAAGAAATCAAAAATCCATTGGTTAGATTGTAAGTTATTTTGATTTTAGTCTTAAACTCATTTTTTAAACTGTAGATAAAATACAATGCATGGAGCCTCCAAACTCCAGACATTGTAAGTTTATGCTACCATCAATCTATGTTTCAAATTTCATGAATTTTGGTTGGGTATTTTGGGAGTTATATGCATTTAAAAATCCCCAGTTTCGGGAGATCTGGACCGTCCGATCGATCATCAGACGGTCCAGATCACGTTTGGACCGTGCGGCTGCTTCAGGGATCTAACGCGCGTCCCCTGGCCAAAACCGCGCGGGCGACGTGGCTCAACGTGGACGCTCGGATCGGATCCAAGCTGATCAGATCGGACGGCCACTGTCTCTGCCGACGTGGTTAAGTGACCACGCGGGATCATGCCGCGTGTCTAGGCCGCGGCGCAGCGCCGCCGCCAGCCAATCATTGCCAATGATTGGTTTGACGGCGCCGGCGGCCCGATTTGACCAAAAATCGTTTTAAAAAAACATTTAAATGCTCAGAAACTTCCAAAATTCATAGTAAATCCATTTTTTCACCAAATTTAACGTTCTTGGGCTTGTTGGAAAGCTCTTGAGCTCTACTATTTATTAAAATTAAATCCAAGTTATTTTGATCACTGTATTAGGAGATATTTGGGTTTGTTCAAAATCCAAATTCCTTAATTTTCTCTCAATCCAGTGGTCAAACAGAGCTCAAACTTTGGTGAAATGTTTTTGGACATCTTATGCATCATCTGTAATTTTCTCAGGTCCAGATGTTCAGTGGATTGCTATGGGATGAATTTACAAAGTAATGGGTCCATTTTGAACCCAAAACTTTGAAAATTCATGACTTTCCAAATTATTAGAAATAGCCTCTTCTAATATTAAGCACTTGATTATGTTATTGTGTATGCTTATTCATGCTTGTCCAAGGGTTAGAGAAACACGATTTCAATCCTATAACTTAGTGACACTAAGGACAATAATTAAGGGTGAGTCTTAGCTAACTTAGATCAACCTAGGATATACATCACACATCCTTTTTGGGATTAAACACAAACTTAGAAAACTAGTGACATAAGCCTCCCCTGATCAAATACATCCTGATTTGACATTAATGGATCTCAAAATAACTAGTAGACTAAGTGCCTTTTTTATGTTTATTTTAATAAATTCTAAATAAATCAAATAAAGCTCTTAAAAGATATAAAATCAACCTCAAATTACTCCAATAAATTCAATATCACAAAATCAATAGTTTAAAAATCAAAATTCCGAATCAAATTTCACTAATTTCATCAAATCCTTAATTAATCCTAAAACTTCCAAAAAAATGTAATAAATTAAGATTAAATATAAAAATTATAAATAATATCTCTAATTGACCAGAATTGAGTCCTTAACCAATGAAAAATAAAACCAAAATTATTTGACAGCAATTTAAAGCTTAATGTAATTTTAAGTGAAATTCAATATTCAATTGATTTAATTAATTAATAATAATTAAAAATTCCAATAAATTCTCAAACACTTGGAAATCCCTCCTTAGGTCATCCCTGACCTTTGGAGCTGATTTCAAGAGGTTTGGAATCCATTTGGAGCAAAATCATAAAAAGGCCCTTAATTAGACAATTTCCAAAAATTCATTAAATAGCCTAAACTTTGAAAAATCATAACTAATTAAAGAAAAATCCAAATTAACCAAACTCAATTGAATTCAACTCATAATAAGTCCTAATATTTATTAAAAATATAAAAAAATCCAGAAAATCTTTAAATTCAAAAAGTCAATAGATTGGTCGAACATTGGTTAAAACTAGTTCAAAACTTCAAACCTTCATAACTAAATCCAGAAAAATCCAATTTCAGCAAACTCACCTCCTAATTGATCGTCTTAAGGTCTAATATTTTAATAAAATCTTAACTTTACAGAAAACATCTTTTAATAAAAAGCCAACTTTTGACCCCTTAATTAATTGATTAAAATATTCCAGTAATTCCTAAAAATCCAAAAATTATTTTAAAACTCTAAAAATGATTCACCAACTTCTAAAATCAGTAATCTAACACATTTCTAATAAAATTCATTAATTCCTAATTCTTAACTAACTTAAGCTACTTAACTATACCGGGTACTACTGGGTAACCCAGGCCTACGAGGCTATTAGCTTAGCCCCAAAGAAGGTGAAATAAACTTCACGGCTTCGGTGTGAAACAAAGGTGGAATCCAACCAATATTAGAAATCAAATTCCCTTAAATCAAATATCAAGTTATTAATAAATCAATCCCCCTCTAACTCTTAAGATTTCTGAATACTATTAATCAAAATTCATTAATTATTTAATTAAATTCTAAATTCCTTTAATCTAAATTAGTTTGATAATTTGATTGGTTAAGGTTTCTCTTAATCGATCAAATTTGATAATTAATTTAGACTAAAGGAATTCGGGTCTTCTATGCCTAAAGTGTGATTCCACTTGGAGAACTGTGGACATTCTGACTTTTAAAGACCCTTAAAATACTTAAATAATAAAAAGATCTCCTATGGGTGGTGCACGACTCCTTTTAGGAAGGCACTAACCCATTTGTATTTGGAGATCTCCGAACAAAATAATAATACACCGACCTTATACAACGTGCTAGATTCCTTCGGGAGGGCACGTCGTACTGCATTTGTAAGGTCCCTTTCTCTCTCCTTAATAAATTTTAAGGGCTATCAGAATAAATACCTATCTTCTGTTTAAGATGGGTATTTATTCTGGAAGTCCTAGGACTTATAAATTGATGATTTCCTACACTTAGGGAATTATTAATCTATAAATTCTTTATAACTAAATTAAATAACTCCAACATTTAAAATTGGAATAATTCTTAATAAATCTAAATATACTTTATTTAAACTTTAACCAAATTCCTTTGACTTATAATAAATCAATCCTAATAATACATGCAATTTGAACAAATAAACCCATTAGGACTTACCCAAGCCACATAGCTTTCTTCACATACTTAGATGCTTGCTAGGACAACCAACTTTAGCCTAGGCTAGGCCGGTGGTTTGTTGTGGTTTGTTTGCGGGTGTCTTGCCTAGAGGGCACCTATGTGTGATTGCTTACTTTTCTGTACTGCATAAACATAGCATATCTATTTTTTCTGTCTGTACACCAGAGAGCGGAGTGAATAAAGTGAGGGCCGCTGTACTTACTTTTCTGTCTTTACTTTCCTGCATTTATAACTGTACACTTCGCACTCATAACATGCATCATTATATACAACTGCTTTATTCCCTGTCTTTTATATTACTGCTGCAGTAGAATGTTTCTTAGGATCTGATGTACTGCTTTTATTTTCAAGAATTGTTGTATATAGATTGAGTCTGTACAGCATCTAGAGTCTGTAAAAGAATTAAAGATAATTGCTTAAAAATATACAAATGGGGCTCCAAAAAGTAATGTCCTGTCACGACCCGACCCGAGACGAGACGGATCCCGCCCGCGCCGGATCGCGACGGGGAATAGCTAACCAGGATCTGGCTTTGGATTAGGTTACTGAACTGATCTTCCAAATCCTTAACTCAACAGAAGCACACAGAACAACAGAGCTACTAAAAACATCAAATGCAGCGGAACAAAACATCTATCTGAATTCATTTCCTCAAAATAATCATCTACAGAACAGTACATGGCTTTCAACAGAAAGAAAGACAGAACAGGAAAGCCATGACTGTACAAAAATCAAAAGTACAAAAGTACCTAATCTGATCAGACTCCGGAATCTAATCCTGGACCTCCTTGCCCTTCCCAGAACCTGAAAACCACCAGAAAGCAAGGGTGAGCTCAACAGCTCAGCAAAGCAACAAACCACCAATCTAAATCCTCAGAAAACAAAACCAAACTTATCAGACAGAAATCAGATCAGAAGTCGGAACAGAATCGGAAATCAAAACTTACGGACAGATATCAAATCACATCAGAGTCGTACAGATCGTACAGAGCGTATCAGAACAGAACAAATCAACAGAGTCAGAAACAGAAATCAGAATCGTACGGATCATATCATATCATAATCACAATTTCGTACAGAACAGAACAGATACAGAAAGTAATACAGATACATATAGCTAAATGCCCTGACACTGACGGAATCTCTACGGATTCCGGCCCCTTATGCCTCCCTTCCCAGACACTGACTGAATCTCATAGGATTCAGGCCCCTTATGTCTCCCTTTGTGCTCACGGCACCAAAACAGATGTGCTTATAGCACCAAAACAGAATTCATCGGATCCGGAACAGAACAGATATCAGATTTCAGATTGAGCTCATTTCAGATTTTCCCGTTTCACTAACTGAATCTCATAGGATCCAGGCCCCTTATAACTCCCTTTTTATAGCTTATACACATAGCATTTCAATTCAGAAGAAATCCGGACAATTCAGAAATTACCCAAAAATCGGGCAGCACAACGGCAGTATACGGAATTTACACAAAAATTCCTGCAAAGAAAATTTACCGAATTCGCACAGAATACAGATATCAACATTTCAAAACCTTTATTCTACTGCACAGATAAATTCCAATTTCACAGAAAAATCCGGTCGACTAAAAACACAGTCGAATCAAAAATACCCGGACGAAAATCTTCAGAAAATAACCAAAATGTGCACACTCGGCACGTCAACAATATACAGAAAGTTACGCGGTAAAAACTGAACCGATCAAAAGATACGGACGAAATTCGCTAACGGAAACAAAACCCGGACAGAATATACCGCCAAACACGACGGAACTGAAAATTGAGAAAGGTAGAATGTGCCTTACCTCGTGCACAGCAATTTCCTCAACAGTCTCCTCGGACGAAAACAGCTCGGCGTCGCCCGAAAATCCGCTTTTCCACTTTTTCCTTCGTTTTTCTCTCTCCTCAGCTTTTTCTCTCTCTTCAAAATATCTCATTTCTATATATATCCAGACTGATCGTCCCGGACGATCGAGCTTCGTACCGGACGATCCATGAAGAGAGGAATTTCGTCCAGACGACAAATCACATATCGTCCCTGGCGAAGGGTTCACGGGAGAATTTTCGTCCAGACGATCCAATTTTCGTCCCGACGAATTATACAACCAAAACTGATTTTCTGCACAACCTGTACCGATCGTCCCGGACGATCCAACTTCGTCCCGGACGAACCTGGAGCAAAAACTGATATTACAATCTCCCCAACTCAGAAAAATGTCGTCCTCGACATTATCCAGTCCAAACGCAGTCAAAACAAGTACGGGTACGACCGTCTCATATCAGACTCCTTCTCCCAAGTTGCTTCCCGTGCAGTCCGGTGCTTCCACTGGACTTTAACCATCGGAATCTCTTTATTTCTTAACTTTCGGACGTCGTATGCCAAAATAAGTTCTGGCTCTTCCTTGTACACCAGATTCTCCTGAATCTCCACCTCATCAGCTGACAACTTCTTCCCAGAGTCTGAAACCCACTTCCTCAGAGTGGATACGTGAAACACATTATGCACATCCGGCATAGATTCAGAAAGCAATAACTTGTAAGCAGCTTTTCCAATTCTTTCCAAAACTTCAAAAGGTCCAACATACCTTGGACTAAGCTTGCTTACCTGACCAAATCTGCTCACACCTTTCATCGGGCTGACTTTGACGTACACAAAGTCACCGACCTGAAATTCAACAAATCTGTGCTTCTGATTGTAATACTTCTGCTGACGATCTTGAGCGGCTTTCAATCTTTCTCTTATCAAATTGATCTTCTGAGCAGTTTCATCAGCAAAAGTAGCCCCCAAAGCCTGTCTATCTCCGAAGGAGGTCGGAGTCAAAGGAGTACGACACTTCCTGCCATACAAAGCCTCGTACGGTGCCATACCGATACTGGACTGAAAACTGTTGTTATAGGCAAACTCAATCAACGGAATATGATCTTCCCAGCTTCCGCTAAAGTCCAGAACACAAAGCCTCAACAGATCTTCCAGTACCTGAATCGTCCTCTCAGACTGTCCGTCGGTCTGAGGATGAAAGGCTGTACTGAAATGCAGTTTCGTACCCAAGCCTTGCTGAATGCCTTTCCAAAGTCTGGAAGTAAAGCGTCCATCTCGATCAGATACGATCACACGAGGCACACCGTGCAATCTGACTATTTCCTTCACATAAATCTGTGCCAAGCGATCAACTGAATCCGTCTGTCTGATCGGAAGAAAATGGGCTGACTTGGTCAATCGATCTACAACCACCCAAATGGCATCATGTCCTTGTCTAGATCGAGGAAAACCCATCGCAAAATCCATCGTTACCTCCTCCCATTTCCACTCAGGGATAGGCAACGACTGCAACAGTCCACCTGGTCGCTGATGCTCTGCCTTCACCAACTGACAGGCTTCGCATCTCGACACAAACTCTGCCACATCCTTCTTCATCCCAGGCCACCAAAACAAAAGTTTCATGTCAGCATACATCTTACCACTGCCTGGATGAACAGTGTAGCCAGAATGATGAGATTCACACAGAATCTCCTGCCTCAAGTTTCCAAACACAGGTACCCACAACCTATTCTTACAGAAAATAACACCAGAATCAGAAATTCGAAGTTCAGGAGTCTTACCAGATCCAATCTGAGCTATCAACTTCGAATAATCAGAATCTGACTTCTGGGCTTCTTGAATCCGTGCTTCCAAAGAAGACTGAATACTCATCTGAGCCAACTCCAAATCACTGGAGGAAACCACCTCCAACTGCAATCTCTCCAAATCACGAATCAGAAAGTCATCACAGGTAAGCTGAATACCTGAGAATCCAGAAGACTTCCTGCTCAGAGCGTCCGCTACCACATTCGCCTTCCCAGGCTGATACTGAATAGTCAAATCGTAGTCCTTGATCAACTCGAGCCACCTCCTCTGTCTCAGATTCAGATCCTTCTGAGTAAAAATGTACTTCAGGCTCTTATGATCAGTAAAGATCTCACATCTGACGCCATACAGGTAATGACGCCAAATCTTCAAAGCAAAAACAACTGCAGCTAACTCCAGATCATGCGTCGGGTAATTCTTCTCATGTGGCTTTAACTGTCTCGAAGCATAAGCAATTACCTGACCATGCTGCATCAGAACACAACCCAATCCTTTCAGTGAAGCATCACTGAACACCTGGAAACCCTCCGTACCTGACGGAAGTGCCAACACTGGAGCTGAAGTCAAACACTCCTTCAATCTCTGAAAACTCGTCTCACACTCCGGTGTCCAAACAAAAGCTACTGACTTCTGAGTCAGTCTCGTCAGAGGAGTCGAAATCTGTGAAAAACCCTTCACAAATTTTCTGTAATATCCGGCCATACCCAAGAAACTACGTACCTCAAATACCGTAGTCGGCCTTGGCCAATCAGCAACAGCCTGAATCTTCTGGGGATCTACAGAAATGCCTTCTCCGCTAATCACATGCCCCAGAAAAGAAATGCTCTTCAGCCAGAATTCACACTTAGAGAACTTGGCATACAGCTGATGCCTCCTCAAAGTCTCCAACACAATCCCCAAATGTCTGGCATGATCATCCTCAGATGCAGAATATACCAGAATATCGTCAATGAAGACGATCACAAACTGATCCAAATACTCCCTGAATACTCGGTTCATCAGATCCATAAAAATCGCAGGCGCATTGGTTACCCCAAAAGGCATAACCAAAAACTCGTAGTGCCCGTACCGAGTACTGAAAGCAGTCTTCACCACATCAGCTTCCTTCACCTTCACCTGATAGTATCCGGATCTCAAATCAATCTTCGAAAATACCGAAGATCCGGAAAGCTGATCAAACAAGTCGTCAATCCGAGGCAAAGGGTACTTATTCTTGATCGTGACCTTGTTCAAATCTCTGTAATCAATACACATACGGAGTGTACCGTCCTTCTTCTTCACAAATAATACAGGTGCTCCCCAGGGCGAAACACTAGGACGTACAAACCCTCTGTCAACCAACTCCTGAAGCTGAACTTTCAACTCAGAAAGTTCTTTCGGTGCCATCCTGTACGGAGCTTTCGATATCGGAGCGGTACCCGGAAAAACATCGATAGAGAACTCCACATCTCTATCCGGAGGTAAACCAACCAACTCCTCAGGAAAAACATCAGCAAACTCCCGTACCACAGGGATCTCAGAAACAGAACCAACCTCTAGGTTCAGATCCCGCACCGAAGCTAAAAATACCGGACATCCTTTCTTCCACATCCTGCTCACCTCCAACGCAGAAACCAGACTGGAGAGAACACCTCGTAATCCCTGAAATACAACTCTCTCTCCAGCCACAAGCAAACTCACTTGCTTCTTCAGACAGTCAATCTGGGCTTCATACTGACTCAGCCAATCCATGCCCAGAATCACATCATACGACGAAATCGGCAATCGAATCAAACTCGATTTCCACTTCTTGCCAGAAATCTCAATCTCACACAAACAAAACTGTCGAGCAATCAATGGATTCCCAGCCGGTAAAATCACAGACAAAGAAACCGGTAAAACCATCGAATCCAAATGTAAAATCTCAAAACAATGCTCGGACAGAAAAGAATGACTCGCTCCAGAGTCAAATAAAACACGACAGGGCTGATCAGAAATGTAAACCGTACCTGTCACAACATCCGGAGCATCACGAGCCTCCTGCTGACTCAGACTGTAAACTCGTGGCTGAACTGGAACAGGAGCTGAAGCAACAGAACTACTCTGCTCCCTCTGAATCGTAGGTGGTCTCCGTGGTGCAGAACTAGAACCACCACCTCTACCAGCAAATCCCTCAGGGCGAGGAGGAACAGTCCTCGGTCTTCCTGCTGCTGAACCAACAGGTCTGACAAAGCCCTCAGATCGCTGCTCAGAACGCTGATCAAATCCCATCTGCGGACATTCTGCAATCCTATGTCCCGGCTGACCACATCTGAAACAAAGACCAGCTATCCTGTAGCACTGGCCATGGTGTCGCCGTCCACAACTCTGGCACACAGGTGCCGTACTGACAGATCCAGAACTAGTCGTACTGGTAGCAGTACCAGACGATCCTCCGCTCTTCCTGGAATCTCCAGATCCAGATCCAGGAACAAATCTCCTCTTCCCAGAGGAACCACTGCCAGATGTCTCTCCTCCAAACCTCTTCCTACTCGCAGTCCACCGCTGCTGAGTAGCCGTCATGTCATTCTCAATCAGACGAGCTCGCTCCACAAGCTCAGAGAAATCGGTGATCCGGAACGGTATCAGGGGCTGCCTCAAAGTGTCTCGCAATCCCCTCAGAAATCTGTAGCACCTCTCAGCAGATGTGCTAACCAGCTGCGGAGCGTACCTGGCTAATGCAGTAAACTCAGCCTCGTACTGCATCACCGTCTTGCTCCCCTGAACAAGCCTCAGAAAACTCTCCTGCATCTGCTGTCGTGCAGAAGGGGGAACAAACCAGTCTCTGAATACCTCAGTGAACTCCTCCCAAGTGATCAAGGAGTTCAGTCTGCCCTGAAATCTGGCTGCTTGCTGGCCATCCCACCAGTGCTCAGCCTCTCCGTCCAACAGAAAAACAGCTAACGGAACTTTCCTGTCTGCAGGACACTGCATCCCGTCAAAAGTCTTCTCCAATCTCCTCAGCCACTCCTCGGCTGCTCTGGGCTCAACAGCGCCCTCAAACCTCGGAGGTTTTAACCTCAGAAATAACTGCAGGTGTCGATCAATGTCCTCAGATCTAACAGTCGAAGCTCTGCTCTGAGTCTCGCTCATCATCTGAGCAACAAGTGAAGCAAACTGTGAAAGCGTATCAGCACCGACCACTGGGGCTGTACTCCCCACTGGTGCTGCCTGATCGTCACTCTGACCATCTGTCATGTCTGGGTCTGGCTGATCCATACAGAAAAATCCAGAAAATCCGGAAAACTATCACAAAACAACACAAAATAACACAATAAAAAGCCAAACGACCCAAAACTACCTCCCAGACAGACGCACTGATCACTTCCTAGAGCTCTGTTTTACAATCCAACCTGTTTCCAAAACCAGCGCTCTGATACCAAAAAGACTTGTCACGACCCGACCCGAGACGAGACGGATCCCGCCCGCGCCGGATCGCGACGGGGAATAGCTAACCAGGATCTGGCTTTGGATTAGGTTACTGAACTGATCTTCCAAATCCTTAACTCAACAGAAGCACACAGAACAACAGAGCTACTAAAAACATCAAATGCAGCGGAACAAAACATCTATCTGAATTCATTTCCTCAAAATAATCATCTACAGAACAGTACATGGCTTTCAACAGAAAGAAAGACAGAACAGGAAAGCCATGACTGTACAAAAATCAAAAGTACAAAAGTACCTAATCTGATCAGACTCCGGAATCTAATCCTGGACCTCCTTGCCCTTCCCAGAACCTGAAAACCACCAGAAAGCAAGGGTGAGCTCAACAGCTCAGCAAAGCAACAAACCACCAATCTAAATCCTCAGAAAACAAAACCAAACTTATCAGACAGAAATCAGATCAGAAGTCGGAACAGAATCGGAAATCAAAACTTACGGACAGATATCAAATCACATCAGAGTCGTACAGATCGTACAGAGCGTATCAGAACAGAACAAATCAACAGAGTCAGAAACAGAAATCAGAATCGTACGGATCATATCATATCATAATCACAATTTCGTACAGAACAGAACAGATACAGAAAGTAATACAGATACATATAGCTAAATGCCCTGACACTGACGGAATCTCTACGGATTCCGGCCCCTTATGCCTCCCTTCCCAGACACTGACTGAATCTCATAGGATTCAGGCCCCTTATGTCTCCCTTTGTGCTCACGGCACCAAAACAGATGTGCTTATAGCACCAAAACAGAATTCATCGGATCCGGAACAGAACAGATATCAGATTTCAGATTGAGCTCATTTCAGATTTTCCCGTTTCACTAACTGAATCTCATAGGATCCAGGCCCCTTATAACTCCCTTTTTATAGCTTATACACATAGCATTTCAATTCAGAAGAAATCCGGACAATTCAGAAATTACCCAAAAATCGGGCAGCACAACGGCAGTATACGGAATTTACACAAAAATTCCTGCAAAGAAAATTTACCGAATTCGCACAGAATACAGATATCAACATTTCAAAACCTTTATTCTACTGCACAGATAAATTCCAATTTCACAGAAAAATCCGGTCGACTAAAAACACAGTCGAATCAAAAATACCCGGACGAAAATCTTCAGAAAATAACCAAAATGTGCACACTCGGCACGTCAACAATATACAGAAAGTTACGCGGTAAAAACTGAACCGATCAAAAGATACGGACGAAATTCGCTAACGGAAACAAAACCCGGACAGAATATACCGCCAAACACGACGGAACTGAAAATTGAGAAAGGTAGAATGTGCCTTACCTCGTGCACAGCAATTTCCTCAACAGTCTCCTCGGACGAAAACAGCTCGGCGTCGCCCGAAAATCCGCTTTTCCACTTTTTCCTTCGTTTTTCTCTCTCCTCAGCTTTTTCTCTCTCTTCAAAATATCTCATTTCTATATATATCCAGACTGATCGTCCCGGACGATCGAGCTTCGTACCGGACGATCCATGAAGAGAGGAATTTCGTCCAGACGACAAATCACATATCGTCCCTGGCGAAGGGTTCACGGGAGAATTTTCGTCCAGACGATCCAATTTTCGTCCCGACGAATTATACAACCAAAACTGATTTTCTGCACAACCTGTACCGATCGTCCCGGACGATCCAACTTCGTCCCGGACGAACCTGGAGCAAAAACTGATATTACATGTCCTTTCCCTAAAAGGACGTTCCTTTTTGGAATTCCATAGAAGACCCGGAGCCCGAAGACCATAAGCAGTTATATTTAATTCTATTTTCTCATAGGCTTAGAACCCAGGTTTGTTGTCGGTGGGGCCTGGCCACCATTACTTTACTGTAAATTTTGGGGTGTAACCGATGAAATTATATAAATAAAATCAGCTCTTTTATTTACAATTGTTTCATGCATCATCAGCATACGAGTAGATTTTTGATTTTTGTAAGCATGTTGTCCTTTGCATTAGATTCTTTAGTAGTTTTCTTGATTCCTAGGATAGAACCACCCTAAAATCTTGCATCATCGGCGAATTGTTGTGATTAGGACTGTTAGCTGGCAGCCTACTCTAGGCAGGTGGTAAGTCCAGATCGTATACACCTTTCTCTGCACATTTCTTCTTCTAAATCAAATTCTAAATCTTTCTAAAGTCAAACAACAACTCTATAATCTAAAACATGATCGTGGAAATTTAATTGCCCAAATATTTAATTAAATATATATATATAATTTTGGAAATTATTTAGTCTTCATTTAAATCGAGAGTATTCTCTTAGGAGATGTAATTAACTACAGGGGCTTGCCCCTGTAGGGAGTCTAAAACCCAGAATAATCTAAACCCTACTTAAGTTCTTTTCTGAGGTAGGGGAAAGATCTGTGTGCGTAGATTTAGTCTTATTCATGTTTAGGAGTTATTTCCACAATTAATAATAGACAGACATTCAATTTGTTTTAACGAACAAATTGAATGTATTCTATATTTAATTGTAGAAATAAAATTATAATTCATTAATCTAATCAGGTCGATTAGAGAATGTACTCGTCATCCCTTCAGGATGACTTGAATATTCTCTATACTACACCTGAGTAGGAGAATGAATTATACGGCTTCTCCCTTTAAAATCAATAGGAGGATATTAGTCTGTCCTTCGGGGCAGTATAATATCCGACTATGTAGATCTAATCGGGAGAAATATATCCTAAATATAAATAAAGTGAATCGTGTGAGAAAATAAAGGTCTTATTTTTAAAAGAAAACCCTGCTTTATCTATATTTTTATTCAGACCTATCCCTTACAATCAAGAAATAGATAAGTATTTGATTTATTTTCATAAGTAAATCAAATATCATTTATATGCTTGACTTTAGGGATGAATCGAACAATTCACTAGTCTAATTAGGTAAGTAGGGAAGATACTAATCATCCCTTCGGGTGATTTGTATACTCCCTGCATCATACCCGATTAGGAAAGCGAATTGTTTGCTCTCTTTCTTTGGAATCAATAGGAGGATATTCGTCTGTCTTTCGAGGCGGTTTAATATCCAACTATACGGATTCAATTGAAAGAGAATGTTCAAAAATATAAATAAAGCAAATTATTTCCTATATCTAAATAAAATATATTTTGTTTTAAAAATTATTTTTAAAAAAAATCTATCCCTTTCTTCTTCTCTTTCTCTATTTAAATAATATAAATTTACTATACAATATAGATTTCATATATTCTATTAAATTAATTATTTACATAAAAGAATTATATTTAAATAAAAAAAACCATAAATTAAAATAAAGTTTAGAGAGATTTTATTTTTCTCACAATGAGGAACGTCGTCTGGAGATCAACTAGAATGCGTCACGTCATCTCTTCGTTCGGTATTGTGGCTGAGTACCGCTAATTACGTGGCTGCACTTGCTTCTCATTCAGATGTAGAATTGCGTCCGGCCTCCGCACAAAACTTATCTCTCATTTTTTGGATTGCGTCCGGCCTCTCGTGACTAGAGGCAGTAGTGGTTGCGATGGACTTGGTGGAAGGAAGCCGGTGGCCGGTAGGGGAGCGGCTAACTATGGTGGTGGAGACAGGTGGCGGTGGCAGATGACGGCCAAAGGTGTTGGCGATCAAGGGCGAATCAATTTTTCTTTTGAGGGCGGTTAAAATAGAACGGTGAAATACATAAATGAAAAAAAAAAAGAGAGCAATTTTTTTAATAGAATTTGTGCAACTGCATTTATTGAAGGTGAGAAAAATAGTCACAATGCTTAATGTCACGGTGGGCAACTACCTAGCTTGAGCTCTTCATGATTTTGCCCATGATGGCGACCACCATCATCGATGGTAGTTGTAGCAGATTTTGCACATAATGACAATAATGATAAATTTATGGTGTATTTTGAAATCGTCCAGATTAAATGAATTTCAAATACTCCGAATTTATAGTGCATTTATTAGTTCAAACAAAATACTAATATTTTATGTGTGCTTATAAAATAATCAAGAATATTACACATATTCACAATACACACAAATCATCGCTAATCATGATCTCCTCCCAATAACACAACTCATCCACCGTTGCCAACCACCACATCCACCAACTGTCGGCCACCACTCCGGCCACCACTGGCCGCCACATCTAGCTGTCGTCTTTGGCCGACGCACTCCTGATTATTACTTCTTTGTTATTTGCTGAGAGAAGTTATGCAATATATTCGAATGAAACAGTAGTAACGTTCTTACTAAAACTTTACCATTTAAGCTATCACTTATTTTCACACAAAAATTTGTTCTTTAAATATGATATTTTTATTCTGATAGTTATCTTTATCAGTGAAAAAAAAGAGCCTAATTTAATGGTAATTTTAGTCTATTTCCAAAAACTCCTATTTCATTCGTATATATATATTGCATAGCTCCTCTCAGCAAATAATAAAGATGAAATAATTAATTATGACTGTATTAGAAAAAAACAGTTAGAGCTGCCTGTTGCGTCCTGAAAAATTCGCGGCGGTAGAGAAATATAAAGATTAATGCCTTAGCTTTGTACAAAGATCCAGAACACAAGCAGATGAAAGAGATGAGGGTGTAGCGTTCATAAGAGACACCAGAGTTTTTACGTGGAAACCCCTAAAAAGGGGGAAAAACCACGAGGGCTTGGCCCAGTTTGAATGAATCCACTAGTGCTTGTAATTGATTACAAATGAAGCCCATCCTTAGGAGGAAGGC
The DNA here is from genome assembly GCA_022539455.1 of Dendrobium nobile. Taxonomy (NCBI): domain Eukaryota; kingdom Viridiplantae; phylum Streptophyta; class Magnoliopsida; order Asparagales; family Orchidaceae; genus Dendrobium; species Dendrobium nobile. The sequence goes on along the minus strand of CM039719.1, from coordinate 7,835,798 downwards.
CTTAGCTCGAAGTAACAAATATACATCATATAAAATGCATTGCATGGTGGAAGTTGGAAGAATCAATGTTGATATGTTTGTTTGGGGCAGCAAACCATAGTCAACGAGCGATGTAGATCAGAAGAACCATATTCGGCGGGTGACGGAGGTCGGAAGGATCGTAGTCTGTGAGTGACATAGGTCAGAAGGACCATTGTATTGCGACGGAGGTCTGGAGGATCGTAGTCATCGTGTGACGGAGGTCAGAAGGACTGTTGTTGGCAGACAACAGAGGTCAGAAGGATCGTAGTCGGCGGGCGACGAAGGTCGGGAGGACCGTAGTCGGCGGGAGACGAAGGTCGGGAGGACCATAATCGGCAAAGAATGTAGTCGGCAGACAACGGAGGTCCGAAGGACCATAGTCTACAAACGACAGAGATCGGAAGGACGGTAGTTGGATGACAGTGGTTGGGAGAACTGTAGTTGGCGGACTAGCTGAAGTCCTGCGGTGTTCGGCAGACTGGTGGAATTCCGATGGCGGACGACAAACTATGAAAGTTTGACGATGGTCGGCGAGCAAGCGGATGTCCGACGGCAGTCGATGAACTGGTAGAAGTCCAGCAGCGGTCGGAGGACGGGTGGAAGTCCGGCGGCGATCGGCGAACTGGTGGAAGTCTGGCGGCGGTCGACGGACTGGCAGAAGTTCGGCGTCGGTAGACAGACTTGCAGAAGTCCGTCGGTGGGCAATGGTTGGGCTAAAGTCCAGCTGCGGTCGGCGAACTAGTGGAAGTCCAGCGGTGGCCGGCGAACTGGCAGAAGTTCGGCGGTGGTCGATTGACTAGCTGAAGTCCGTCGGTGGTCGGGAAGAACTCAGGCGGTGGTTGGCCGGAAATCCGGTGATGGTTGAGAGGAATACTGGCTGTGGTTGGCAGGAACCCCGGTGGTGGTCGGCGGGAACTCCGGCGGTGGTAAGCAGGAACTCCCGTGGAAGTCCGGCGATGGTCGGCGGCAAGAGAGCTCCCAAATTTCTCCCTTCCTTCTCCTCTTTCTCCCCCCTCTCATGAGAAGAGTGGGGGGCTATTTATAGTTTTTTGAGAGTGGCATGACTTGTAAATATATGAAGGATCAAGGGTAAGTTGGGATTGGTTGGATGGATGGTCGATGTTGAATCCTTTGATCATGAATCGTTTGATGGACATTTGAATGTCTTAGTGATGTTGGAATTCAGTGATCTTGGGCTCGTTGGATTCGTCTCATCGAGCCGCTCGATTTGACTATAAGCTTGTTATATTTGGAAACCGTTTGGTAATCCAAATTATGGTTTGAACCTTCCAACAGCGCTTCGGGTCCTTGATTTGGACTCATTTGAGCTCGGATTGAGTCGATTTTGGTGTCGTTGGGTCTGTGTTTCCGAGACGCTCAGTTCGACTGTAAGTTTGCTGAAATCGGAATTCATATGATCTTCGAATTAATTTCTGAAGTTTCCAACTTGATTTTGCCTCAAGATTCGTGTCCGATCAAGGTAATTTTTGATGATATATCACTGCCATTGATAATAATATCCATATTTTGAGTGATAGTAATGTGCCGTCGCAGATGCAAAAGATATAAAATACAAAAAAAAAAAAAAACCCACAAAATTGAGCATTGAGAATGTAAAGTACCCCAATAAGTGGCAAAGCCATTTTTTATCTGCGGGACACAAATTTTAACTTTAAAAATATCTTCAAGTTTTTTCATTTTAATTTGAAATTGACATTATATTTATAATTTTTTTTAAATTATTATTTTTAGTTATAAGAATATAAATTTTATGATAATGAAAAAAAAAAAAAAAAAACTTAGTGTCATGCTCATCTATATTAATTTCAACACAAATTTATTTAAACCATATATTATCATACTAATATATTTCAACTATTCTTCAACAATATATTTTCATATCTAATTTAAATAAAAATATAACAAAAAATATCTTATGAGCAATAAATATATAAATAAATTGTATGTTATTATTATAAAAGTATATTAAAAATATATAAAACTTTATAATAAGCATATTTTAAGCTACTTGATTTAAATTTCAGTATTATAATTCTCCTCTAATGTAATTTGTTGGCTTTAAATACACAAATCTCCTATAAACTAGAATTTGGAGTTTTTAAAATAATAAAAAAATTAATGAAATTTTAATTAAAAAAGATCAAGAATAACTAACAAGTAGAGGAGAAATAATGATCCAATAAGATATTTGGCATTTTATTAGAGAAAAACATGATATTTCTCTTGTCTTTGATAAAATTTGTTGTAATATTCCAACTTCTTACTCTATTTGGCATTTAGTGATTTTAAATTTGTTGCTAAAAAGCTTTGTTCTAATTTTTTTGAAAATTTTAATGACAATTGTTATAATTTTGTTCTTTGGAAAAAGCCTAAGGAGAATTATCTTAAAGTGAACACTAATGGTTCTATGGCTTTGAATAAATATGGTTGTGGTGGCATATTTTAGTTATCAAATTTCTTTCTTGTAATAATTTTGGCAACTATGGCAATTTTTATTTTTTGAAAGATATTAAAAAGATGCTATCTCAATTAGATTACTATATTTCACATATTTAGAGAGAAGGCAATTCTTGTGATGATTTTTTTGGCTAAAACTAGTTCAGATATTCCTCAACTGATTTTGTTCAATAATTCTGATATTCCATTTTCCTTGAGGGGATTAATTAATCTTGATAAAATCAGTTTGCCTTATATTAGAAATAAAATTTTTGTTTGAACTTTTAAAGGATTTGGTTGGCTCAATTTTTGTGTTGCTAGTGGTTGGCTAAGAGGTTTTTTTGTTTAAACTTTTTATGGAAACCTTTTTATGCTATTTCTCAATCTATTTTGACTTGGATAAGTTTAAGGTAATTCGTTAATTTCTGTATTTGAAGTCTCTTGCATATGTTGTGAAGCATGTTCCAGAGGTATGAATGTATGTTTATGAAATCTGAAAATTTTCTCCTAGGGTGTCGCGACACTGGGAAGGTGTCACCCAGATTGTGATATCTGGATTTTTTAAGAAAACAAACTAGTACATTGACATTGGATTTGGGGTGTCGCGATGCTAGGCCAAATTTCATTATTTTAAAAAATCTTTTTTCACTAGTCACTCCACTCACTCCGTCATTCAAGGAAATGGGCTGAGAGGCTAAAGAGATTAAGCCAATTTCAGGTGGCTTCGAATCATTTTCTTCTTCTGACCTGGTTTTGGTTATCGCTCGATTCAAGGTAGGTCATACTATCTTTATCTTATTCTTTAAAAATACAAAGTATTTTAAAGTTTTTTTTATTAAATTTATATTTTTGATTTACCAAAAAATATGGATAACTTCGAACAGATACAATTTTCACTGTGTAACATTTTGTATGTTATAGAGATAAAGATTATGAATATTTAGGTACTTTTTGGTAAATTTGACATCAGGTATTTTAAAATGCGCACCTTTTTAACTGAATAAAAAATACTTTAGAACCTGAAAAATAATACCCTAGAACAATTAAAGGCTTAAAATACTATTATGAATAATCCCCAATAATTGTTTTTTTTCCCATCGTTAAAGAATATTGTAAAATTTTAGAATGAGCTTATTCATATTTTAATTACTACAATACAATGAATTATGTCTTTATTGGACTAAATGGTGCAATATCGAAGAGTTTTGGAGCGAAATTTGTTTGTTAGGAGTAATAAGAGGTCAAAATCTTTTAGATTGTGTGAGGTAGGATATCTAGAACTCTTTGAAAATCTATCTGTGGGCAATCATAAGGGTCTATAATCTTTGGATTTTGTCTGATAGATGGTGAAATTCTATCTGTTACGAGCCATAAGGGAGACGAATCCTTAGATTCTATCTGATAAAGAAAAAATCTATTTCCTTCTACTTTGAGATGTATGAAGTTTATATGAGATTCTTATTTATTTAATTTCTCAACATTATTATTTGAACCAATAATAACTGTTATTACTTTTTTGCACATCATAGCAATTTATTATATTGCATTTAAATATTTTAGTGAAGGCTTTATAAAAGAAATGATTGAAAACTTTGAATGGTAAATCTGGCCAAATGAGCTATGTTAACTCATTGTTATTTTGTCTTCGATTTTTTAGGAGCCTAATAGGAGAATAAGGTCAGTTGGGTAGCGGTATCAAGATCTTTTTTGCATCTGTAGAGGTATTTCTTTCTTTTGAATTTTGTACAGTTAAGGCTACTATTTTGTGGCTTTATCGGTATTCAAGTGTTGTAATTGTATATACATTTTGGTTATAAATGAAAAATGAATTTTTGCGGATGAGATTAATTTTAGTACATTAGATGTTATTAACATCCCTACGTTTTTATTACTCGTAAAGTTAAAATTTGGATGAAAATTTTAAAAAATTTCCAAAACTTAGATATTTTGGTTCTTCTGTTGTAAGCCAACACGATAATACCTATCCAGTTAGCGAGTCTTATTGGGTTGGGTTGTGAAAATAAACTTGTTGAGTGGCTTGATAGATGGCATTGGGAGGATAACAAACTTGATTTTTGCCAAGAAAATAGGTCTTTATATTGCTAGCCTCATTAACACGAGTTATGTTTGTGGATTTAGGGAAAGAGTGTTTTTCATCTGTGAAAGTCAAATATGTTAAGCATGGAGAAGGTTGCCATTCATAAATTATAAGGAGCTTAACATCTTTTCTCCTGATTATGATGTTAATTTCATCAAAAAGAATATATGTAGTGGAAAGTTGAACACTCATATGTGCAAAAATCAGATGGGATTTATTAGCAGTGAGAGGGTCTACAATTAAAGGTAATCTAATTTTACTTGCAATTTTGGAAATATCATATTCCGTCCTACAATAAATAGCAAAATTAAGAATTTTTTTACCAAAATCAACACCTCCTTAAAGTTTTCTTTAATGGGATAAAATTTCGGAGACCATTGTTTGAAAATAAAATGTGTTCCATTAAGGAATTAAGGGCAATACATATAAACTTAAACAGAGAAAACCCTTAGACAAAGATAAGAGTTTGAGAGAACCTTTGAACTGCCAAAGCTTCTTAGCCACAAATAAAAGGTTATTGTTGTATAGTTTCTTTTTTATTGCATATCCAACTAAATAATTGTTCCATGTTATAGATCCATCATCAATCTCTTCATCAGATAAGAAAACTTTATCCTTAGTAGAGGGAATGTAATGCAACAAAAAACTCTCTGCAGCAGGGGAATGGCTCGATAAAAGCCCCTTTCAATTCATAACAGGATAAAAGGGAGATGGCGAGGGGAGTTAGGAGTGAAGTGGTGGAAAAAGGGAGTTATCCATGGAAGGGGGAGAGGTAGACCAGGCCAAGAGCAGTGGAGAAATCAGTTTGAAGTAGGAGGATGAGATTGGTGCAAAACCCCAAACCATTAAACCTAAAATTGAAGCCCAATGCGGGGGTGGGAGAGATGTAAAGGATGCCGAATGAGAGCTATGCAGTAAGATGCTAAGGCTGGGGACATACTATGTAGCCAATACAAGCCCAACGGAAGCGTTGGATGAGATATATCTTTTCTATTCCTTCCAATAGTTGAACCCTGTAATGATCGGAAAGCTCTATTCTGGAAAAGCTCCATACTATAAAAAAGATATTATTTTAAACCATATTAAAAATTATTTTGCATCAATAGTCGGGCATATTTTACATGACTCTTTTGCTTTCTTGTGTTGGTAACTCCTTTTTAAACATGTGAAGAAGAATTTTTGGTCTTGTTTTCTGGTGTTGTAACCATTGTGATAAGCTTGCCCTCCATTTTAGACTAAATTAATTAGTCGATGTGGTGATTGATGTAGCTCATAACCACAATTTTTAAATCAAACTCATTAAGCTAAAAGAGTAAGCAATTATTAAAATAAATGAGCTAAGTGGATATAGAGATGATCAAAGAAATAAAAAGAGGGTAGTGAGAGAAATAATGACAATGATTATTAAAATAAATGAGCATTTGAAGAATTAATAAGAAGCATTTAGCCAATTCATTTAGTCAATGATGGTGAAAGCTTTAGCCAAAATTGACATATTTTATTGATTACCAATTTATCTATTAAAATAATATACTATATCGACCTATTAGATTAATGCTCATAGGGCCAAAACCATTTTCTAGTAGCATTTGAGCTCGCCAGCCCAAATTTAATGCAATTTTATTATAAAAATATAAATGAAGGCCAAGAGACCACTGAGATTTTGTCCTTAATAAACCTAACGCAGCAGTAAATAGAGCTTTTTTAAGGGCTAATCAACCTCTCCCGAGCCTAAAATGAAAGTAATTGTCTTCCCAATCCTAATCCTTTTTCAGTGAATTTGTTTAGAGGATAGCCTAATTGATTCTTTATGATTTTTCCAATTGTAGCATTTGGAAGATAACGATTAATATCATTCATCTATAGGAACCTCTATGAATTAGATTAGACTTTTTGTTCCTATATTAAACATTGTGTAGGTGATGGTTAACCCAAAACAAATGAAATGAAATGAAATAGAATAAAAGAGGAAATTGAACACTAATTTTGTTTTTTGTTTTGTAAATTTTCAAAAGATATGATAAATGAGACATAATATGAATGAGATCATATCAAATTACTAGTATATTTTATCTCTCATATTCTCTTTTCTATGTTCTCTCTTTTAATTATTGTCCACTATTATTATTATTTTGATAATAGACTAATTTGAGATCAAATTGAAGAAGTAGAGGTCTCTGTTAAAGTTTAGCAGAGAAGATCGGAAAGAATAATAAGGAATATTGAGTCAACCAAGTGGTTCATTGCTGTAGTAGATATTACATATATGTAGGTAGTACTACTAGCTAATACCGGCTTTACAAGTGTATGGGTCGGATGTCAAGGTTTGTTAGGATCTAAAGGTTACAATTATTTCACTAGGACTGTTGTTGGTTTTGAGAGTAGTGCTTAGCTGTCTTTGTATAAGCTGATGGTGATAACCGTTCATACAAATCATATATAAACTTGTATTTAAATGAATCACTTTTTATATGCCCCCTATTTCTTCCCTTCAAGAGCTTCCTCTCATGATGCCAACATCATTTTGCTTTGAAGTAATTTTGATTCCACCATTTTTATCTATAGTGCTTTGTTATCATTTTCTCGTCTAATATACATCAAGAAATCTATTCGAAGGTCTGTTACAAATTAAATAGTTATATATACATATTTTTTTTTGGATATTTAGGCCAATTAAGGTAAACACTCACACACATCACATACATAAATGTTAAACTCAAGACCTTTTAGTTGATAGTTAAAACTCCGAATCAACAGACGAAGAAGAATTTTGTAATTGTTGTATACTATTTTACCTACTCCAATAAAATCTTATGCTCAATTGAAAAAGAATTGGGCTCCGGAAGATCATTACTTTCATTTTGGGCTCGGGAGAGGTTGATTGGCCCACATAAAGCCCAATCTCACTTTTTGCTTGAATTTGAAAATTTTAATTTGAAATATATCTCCAAATATATTAAAAATAAATAACGCTCGATTATGATATTATATTATAAATTTTGTTTGTCTATGGATCTAAAATCTGGCTTTTATATATTCCAATTATATTATAAAAATAATTTTCTAAGAGTTAATTTGGTTGCTTTGCTGAGAAAAATAAAATACACATTTTGAATATGAATTATATAATTTGAATAATTTTGAAATTTTTGTAATGTTTAAAATCTCTTTAATTTTAAGTATGTATAATCACAAAATGATGAAATATAGTAAGCTTATTATTATAAAAAAATTGCATATTACTGAACCTTAAAATAACCATAAAGCCCTTAAAAAAGGCTCTATCTACTGCTGCGTGCAACTTTATTGTTATAAATTAAGGCCAAAAGCTCTGTGATCTCTTGATCTTTATTAACCATTATAGATAATATATTTATATTAAATTTGAATACATAACATCAACTTAGTTAACTATGTTATTAATTTCATAACACCCCCGACGCTTCGTCCATGATGCTTCGCTAGGTCTTTGCCCTAGTCGCCGGCGCGCCCACCCACCGGCGTGCCTCCGCCAGTTTTCAACAACATCTGTCCGAATGCTTCCGGTTAGGGTTTTATGCACCCGATTTTCGTATGCTTGCCTCTTTTGGGTAACTTCCTTCCTTTCTCCTTAGCTTTTCTTGTGATTTCTCTACCTTCGGCCGAATTTTTTATTTGAAATGGCAGTTAATTGCTTAATAGACCCGGATTTTTTGGGTGGCAAGTTGCAACCTCATTTTTTTCGGGATGCTTTGTCCGGAGACTCCTCATCGTCGAATTTTCCTGCACTTAGGATTTCCTCGCACCATGGCTTGCCAGCTTGGTTGATTTATGATGTGCAAATGCAGACGTTAGCACTGCCTTTTGAATTTTCTTTGGTTGGGAAGTTTTCTGGGCAGAGTCCCCTATTAGATGTGATTCAAAGATTTTTCTTTAACTTGAAATTGGTTGGTGGTTTTTCTGTTACTGTACTCAATCCTAAGAATGTTTTGATCAAGTTAATGAATGCTTTAGACTACTGTAGAGTTTTCTCTCATCGATCATATTTTGTGAACAATTGTTTCTTAAAGGTGTTCAAGTGGACTCCCCATTTTGATGTTAATGTGGAATCCCCTACCATCTCGATTTGGATCTCATTCCCTAATCAGCGTACTCACTTGTTTTCTCCCAGGAGACGTTGATTTTGTGGTGCTTTTGGAGGCCTTGGTTTTGTGCCCTGTTGCGTACTTCCTCCTTTGGATGATCATTGATTAGCTTCTGGGCGATTGCAGAAAGCTTCTTGTCAATGACTGAGCTCGGCTGGCATTTGCCTCCTTCACTTTTTAATTTTTCTTCTTTCCTGAATATTGAATTGTATTTTGGTTTGGTCTCTTGTTGGACTTGTTTGTATTCCCCTTTTATTGATTGGAATAAAATCTTTTTTTATTATAAATGTCCTCGGCTTTATCAACATTAACTTAATTATCATTGACTAAACCAATCAACTACTAGTTTGTTTTGTAGGAAGTAAAATGGGTGTAAAGTACTTCAAATAAAAGGGTTTTAAAAATATTGATGCTTGGTTGGAAGAAAAATGAACGAAAAGTAAAGTAAATGAAGTGTAAAATATTTTAGTTCATTTTTTTGGTAAACTAAACTCATCCAGTTTTGAGCAAGATCAGTTTATACTGCAAGCAAGCTCACTTGACATTCAACGCTGGCCACTACCATCATCCCCAACAGTTGTTGAGAGCCACCCACCTTCGACTGCTACCATCTGCCGCCGGCCACCACCACCAACCACCGTCAGCCACCACTCACCATCGGCCACCATCGTCGAAGTTTACATAACATTTATTTGCTTACAAAAAAAAAAAAAAAACATTCATCTCAATTTTTTTACACTTACCTAAATAACTTCAAAATATTTATTTTATAGTGTATTTTTTTTTTTTACATTGCATTGATTTTTTAGTCAACCAAATTGCCCCAATGCTTATTAGTGATGCCAAATCTTTTTAGTAGGTGCTTGTCTTTCTTGGCAATATCATTTATATGCTTTTTGAGGATTTTACTAAAATCACCCAAAGCAATCATACAACAATGATATGTGCATTTGCCGTATCATATTTGACTTAAAAATCATCATAAATATATTTGTATCGAAAGTTGTCAATTAATTGCATTAATTTCTCCACAGATCAAATTGAAGACATTTTCTCAACCTTTCTGATCCTAATAAATAGTGTTGCTTGCAAGCCCTTTTTTTGCTGACTCATTTCGTTTTTTTTTTTTTTTTTGAGACGGGGAAATACTGTCCATACGCCAGTTAAAATCTCGGTCGACCTAGCGGCCGACCCACACCAATTTACCCAAGCCGACGGTTAAGGCTGACACTGCCGTCCAAGGCTGACTCATCTCGTCTTCACCATATAAGATTTTTGCTGACTCATCATAAGATTATTTTGTTTAGAATATTATTAGTTACGATAGAATTAAGGAGGAATTAGAAGTGATTAATTATGATCCTTCTATAATATTATATATCATACTTATAATATTTTTTATATTGTGTGTTCTTAGATTGATAAGCTATACAATGATAAGCAAGCAGCCTACAGCACCTTTTATCATATGCTTGTTTCTTGACTGCACGGTTCAGTACACTTTGGTAGAATGGGTTTTTACAATCACTATGTGAGGAGTCATTTTGCAAATGTGCGTTTCGCTATGGAGAGAAGAAGTGGGTTGGTTGCTTATCATCGTATGGCTTATCATAGCTTAGCTATTTTTATGCTCAAAGTAATAAAGAAGCAAATATTTATTAATATAGCGTTGGTTCTACTACTTAGGTTAGTCTACCCTTTTCATATCTTGATATAAGTTTGCAATATATGAACTCTCTAGTTTGAAGTCAACCAACTTCAAATTTGAAATTTAATTCTTGAATTTTTAAATTCAACTTCTTTGTAAGCTTATTTCTCATATATTCTTCTCTTTATTTTTTTATTTTTAAATAAAAAATTTCTAAGAGAGGATTGACTTTACCAAAATTTGAAATTTTACTTGATTGCGTTCCAAATTCTTTAAATAGTTGACAAATATTTGTTGGGGACCGAATCCAATGAGTACAAAGATTTGACTGTCGAGTTCCCTAAGTATATGATGATCTCTCCGAATGTAATTTGATTAAGTCCCATATTTCTTACTTACTTGCAACTGTTTTTACATCTTTCAATATCTTTTTAATTGTCCTTTATTTTATAATTGCAAAACCTGGCTTCTGGCCATTGACATCATTTCAAGCTTTCCATACTTTGAGGATGTTGAATCCAAATTTATCCATAGGTAATACCCGAACCCTACTCAGAAGATTGGCTATGAAAAATAGACACAAAAGAGAGAGAGAGAGAGAGAGAGAGAGAGAGAATTGTAAATTTTTTTTTATACATTTAGGCCATTTAAGGCAAACTCACACACACAACACATACACAAATAATCGAACCCAAGACCTTTTAGTTGGAAGCATAAGCTCTCAACCAATAGGCCAAGGTGAGCTATGTAAGCACTATAATTTCATTGCGTGAAAGGAGAGATCTGGTTGAGACTAATAAGTTGTTGTGTGTCCTTAAACTTTCCCTCTAACTCCTTATTTATAAATGAAAATAGAGGTAATGCTATATAAAAAGAATTATATTGAAAGGTAAATACATAAATTATATAATATAACCTAATAAAAATCTCACCACAAAAAGTAGATATTTTAATTATATCTCATTAATTACATGAGATATGTATTAGAGATTTCTATATAAAAGATGAGATCACATATAGCCACTAATTGATCTAATCCGTTGTGATTGACCTGTGAGATTACATATTTTCACCGATTAGATTAAATAGCTTTTTTTTATAAAAGATTTTATTTTTGTTTTGAAATAAATAAAAAAATTTACAAAATAAAAGAGGACTTTAATTAGATTGATTAGATAGCTTTGTTTTTTATTCATCTTAAAACAAATTCAATCTATCACCTCAACCAATTTTATATTGTTGATGTGGTTAAAAATCATAACATAATTTTATTAATTATTAAATTTGTTTTAAGATAAAAAATAAAGATATATTATTGTTGCGGGCTAGAATATACGCGGCGATAGAGTTATAATTCTACGTCTTAGCATTGCATGGATATCCAGCTCACACACAGAGAACACAATATTTTTTACGTGGAAAACCCAGAAAGGGAAAAAACCACGGGGTCTAGCCCAGTTTAAAAATGATTACACTAAAATTTGAGGAAAGTACAATGGTCTGATTTTGTCCTTGAAGACGACTAGATTACAAATATCAACTGAGAGTTTTGCAAAAGTCCAACATCACCCCACTGTCAGATGGTGGTCTGGCGGCACTCCGGTGTCAGGCAGTGGATCGGCAGTGGTACTTCAGTGTCAGGGGGTACTTCAGCTTCGGATGGCACTTCAGCGTCCCTTGGTGGTCCGTCGGTGGTGTGGCAGAACTACGGCGATGGTGCGGCAGCACTCCGGCGTCCCTTGGTGGTCCGGCGGTGGTGCGGTAGCACTCCGGCGTCCCTTGGTGGTCCAACGGTGGTGCGGTAGAACTACAGCGGTGGTGCGACAGCACTCCGACGGTGGTCGAGGAGGAGCTAGACAACTGGAGCTTTCTTCCTTCTCTTCCTTCTTCTCTCTTGGCTTCTCCCCCCCTTTCATGAAGAAATGGGGTTCTATTTATATAATTTTTGAGTGGCATGACTTGTAATTAAGTGGAAGATCAAGGGTAAATTTGGAGGTGTTCGAATGGACGGCCGATCTTGATTCCTACGATCATGCACCGTTTAATGGATATTTGACTGTCTTAATGATATCAGAATTTGATGATCTTAGGCTCGTTGGATTCGTCTCGTCGAGCCGCTCGATTCGACTATAAGCATGTCATGATTGAAGATTGTTTGGTAACCCAAATTGTGGTTCGATCCTTCCAAAAGTGCTTTGGGTCTTTGATTTGGACTCATTTGGGCTCGGATTGAGTCGATTTTGGTGTCGTTGGGTTCGTGTTTCTGAGATGCTCAGTTCGACTGTAAGTTTGCTGAAATCGGAATTCAGATAGTCTCCGATTTAATTTTTGAAGTTTCCAACTTGATTTTGCCTCGAGATTCGCGCTTGATCAAGATAATTTTTGACGATGTATCAGTTGCCGCTCTATTTTTGGACGTCGAATCTTGCAAAGTCCAAAAATATATATATTTGTATCTTTCTGAGCTGCTTATGACTGATAATTCTTATAATGTTGTCAAGCCTATAATAAATTGGGGCTTTATATATACTAGTATTATTGTACGTGCATTAAATGCACGTTAATAAAAATTTTAAAATAAAAATTTGTTATGAAAATTTTGATTATATTTTTATTATTAAAATGAAAAAAATAAAATTTAATAAATAATATCATTTTATTTAATATTTTTAAATAAATAATTAAAAACTAATTATTTGACATTTAAAAGAAAATTTCTTTGTATAAGATTTTTATTTAAAATTATTTGATGAACATTAGGAGGGTAAGAAATTAACAAGATCTAATATAAGATATGTGGCAAACATCAATATGCCCATAATTTTTAATTAGAATGTTCTAACCCTGATTTAGTTAAGGTCTTATAGTTGTCAATTTTTCTTTGAGATTCATATATAATTAATTAATCAAAATTTGTATTATATTCATTTCAAAGAATATATAATGATTATAAAATTTATCTCTATTAAATTTAGATTAGAATATCTTGAACATTAGTACAAAGCTAATATTTAAAATTGTCAATCCTGCCTAATAAAAGCAACTAACACAAATTTGACTGAAATCCCATGGTATAGAGCCATTTGATTGAAATCCCGTGGTATAGAGTAAATTGAAGGCTTGATTTTAAATTAAAATTTAAAGCATGTGTCAAACATTAAAGACCATGTCAAGCTAGTTAAATCTATGGCTATTTAAAAAAGTATTTCATGAGAATAAGAGATGTTAGTATAGATCGAATACTTAGCTAAATTTGCTGCATTCAAAGTTGGAATATAATAATGACTAATATGACTCTAGTTATGAATTAATAAAAAAATAATAAATAATTATTTAAGCCTAATTAACACATTTTTAACATTTAAAATAATTATTGCTAATGTCTCCAACAAAATTTTAGCAAGATTAGTTATAATCCTCATTACATTTCCAAAGCATGATATAGCCATAGAGATAATTTTTAATCCTTTGTTCTACTTTACAAAAACTTTTCATGTTTTAACTCATCAATATCGAACCCCATCAACAACATCAGACAACAAAATCAACATCAAATATGCAAAAATCTTGTCTTCAAAAATTCTTATTCAGAATAAAAAAAAAATCTTTAGGACTTTAGATGTCCTGAATACAAAAAAAAAATTCTCACAAAGCAATGAAACAACGACAAGTTATAACCAGCAAAATTCTTACTATTGGATTATTATATCCGCCCTCTTCAATGAATCTCTTCTAAAGTAGAAAAATGTTTGGCAGATAAATGCATCTATTATAGTCTCCTCCCCCTTCTACCACCCTTTCTATGGGTGCTATTAGTGGGAATTGTGGTTACATCCTCTGCAAGTAAAGAAATATAGCTATATTATGCAATGCCACTCTAAACCCTAAACCCTAAAGTTTTACTCCAAAAACTAAGATTAAATTTATTAATTGGAATTTGAAAGCTTTTAATCATAATGCTAGATAATAAATGAAGATGCAAATATGAAGCAACTAACTTAGGTGTGGCAAAAAGGAGAATATAAGGTTAGGTGTGGCAAAATTAGGAAGCATAGAGTATCATGTATTCGATTGTCCAAACAAAGTTTCTTCAAGTGATGATAAATTACTACGCTTGTATCCAATACCATCATATCATATCATGTGTGCTTGTAAAAAAGTAGTAATACAGTAAAGTGGTGAGAAAGAAATAAAGACCCAATGTTTTTTCTAAATCGATATGCAAAATAGATCATGCATACTTCCATATGTGTAAGCTTCATACTTGAAATGAATTTCATACTTTTCCCTAGTTCTCATAAATGTTAACAGCATATTCACACAAGTCCTACTTCCAAGGTTCATAATGTTTCGCTGTCTTTCTTTTTTTAGTTCATGACTCATAGATCTCGAGAACACTTTCAAATAATCCGCTATCTTCTAACTAACATCAACATTCACTGCTATTGTAGAATCACAAGCAAATAAAGCAAACAAAGAATAAATTAGAACCCTCCTATTGATCACCGACTAAGCAAAGATGATGTGTGGAAGCAGAATAATCAAGAACATAGCCAATTAAGGTATGAGAGATTGTCACTATAGTCAAAACATGGACAAAGTTATACTGCAACATGAAGTTCTATATTAAAAATGCATTAGTAAGTAAATAAAAAATATTTTAGAAAGTAGGAAGAAAATTATCTTAAACAAAGTCCTAAAGGCTTCAACATATTTTGAGAACATGTATTTTTTAAAAAAAAAAGAATATTAAAAGATATCATCATATTCTTAATCCTACTACATAAGTGGCTCATGTCAATATTCTAATCATATCATCATACAACTCAAGTTTATGATAATAAAAGAAACTATCTATTACATTGAATTCTTTCTCATATAAAGATAATCACAAACAAATAGGTCAAAATTGGGAGATAATTATTTATGAGACAAATTATGAATAAAATTTACTAATAATTGTATACTAAAATATCATCATTTAACTCTACATCTAAGAAATTTATATTAAAATTATCATCAAAATATTTACACTCATGATTTTCATCAACAAGATGCTTCGCTCCTTAAGATCACAATCTCAAAATTAGAATTTAAGAGTGAAACTTTTTAAAAATAGTGAACATATAACATCTTCTAACAAAAATAAACAAAAATTCAATTATAGAGAATTTAAGGGCAACACTTTCACATCATAAAAAAAGAAGAATGTTATATGTTAAATAATGACATTGTGAGGAAAAGTAAATAAATAAATAAATAAATAAATAAATAAACAAAAAAGATATATGCCTGAACCTTATAATTTAATTGAGTTGTGTTTTAATGGTAAGTAAATGAACATTAATAATTAATAAGTAAATCTATTAACTTGCTCCCTATAGTTCACACTTAAGTTAGTATATAACCAAACAACAATAAAATTACAAAACACTCTTTTAATAATCTTAAAGGGAACAAAGCCTATCATACAGCTACAAAACTAAAATTTTCTAAAGAACAGGCAAATGAAAAGAAAATTGCATGTAATGTGATCCCACTCAATATTGGCCCACTGTCAAATCCATGGCAAAATCAGATTCATCAACAACTATTTTATTTTTGAAGAGAACTTTTTAAGTAAGTGAGAACCTTTGGAAGCAGATGAAGATCTGCTATGTTGATACTCATCAGGTCGAAAGCAATGCATGTATTGTGCATGTGACCCTCATAAGAAAACTGGGATTTTGGGATATCTTTGGCTGAAATGAGTTAGGATTATGCGATAAGCCCCTGCTTTGTATCCTACTTATAAAGCTTCCATTGTTGTGCTATGGTTTCCTGCAACCGCTTCTTCTCGTAGGCCATCCACAAAAGTTGCCTGCAGAATTTGAGGAATTTACTCATCTTGGTATTCCTTCGCAAAATTATTTATGAATAAAAAAAATATTTTAGGATATCCTGATGCCATTTATATTTATAAAGATGCTCAAAGATTTAAAGTTTGCTTTTCTTTTTTTATGAACGTTTGGTTTCAAAAATTCTTATTTCAGAAATGTAACTAAGATTTTTCCTTCACTCATTAAAATTGATAAATTTTCATTCTCCTAAAGCTTTTTGTGTGAATGTTGCTTGAAAAGAGCAAATCCTGATAGGATCACTCAATTCGTGTATGAAAACATTTGCATTGTGAGAAGCATAGATGAGTGATTGGCATGGTCGTGTATCATCGGAATAGACCAATTTTCAGCCTAGTATGACTTTTCCCACACTATTTGTCCTCTCGGCTGCTTTCAAAACAACAATGAATTCCCGTGGAAAGTATAACAGGTACACTGTACAAAGCCTCTAAACCTGCTTTATGAATCAAATTCTTCAATCCTCCTTAAAAAATTTCCCAAAAAAAAGAAATCCTCCTTAAAAATGGCATAAAAGAGGCCATGTCAACTGGACTTCCTGGCCTCTTCCAATAGCTTTGCATTTTACTGCCTTGGCCAAATAAGGTAATCTCCAAAAGTTGAGGCTCTGATCCTTTTGCTATGTTCTCTTTTTCTTCAACTTCAGCAAAGCAATCTTCACCCAAACCATGTGAACTGAGAACATCATCCATGAAAGCTTCTGTTGTGTGCCCTCCTCCAGTCTCTTTGAAATTTATAGGATAAAATCCCTTCGTCTCCTCCATCACCACCGAGAAAGCCGCAATAACACTAAGTAATGGAACTCCTTCAACTCCCTCTCAATGCCACAACAGAATCGACAAAAATTGAGCTTCTTCGCCTTCATCTCCCATACTATTCCAACAGACGGAATCCACCTCCTAACTCTTCCACTTCGTCTTCCCCTCTCATCAAGAGAAAATGAACACAATTCGTCTTTCTCATGAGAGTCCTGAACCTTTCGTCTTCATGCGGCTCCAAGCGATCGAAATGACGTTAATCGGGATAGGAAATTTAGCTTGAAAATTAATTTAGAATGACATAAAGAGCATTAAATTATATAAATATTATTTTTTTGATTTATTAATTAGCTATAATATAATGGATGACTAAGATAATTTAAGAAGAAATAAAATAGATGGTCAAGATTTGCCGGAGGAAGGAAACTCAAGCCCCTTTTATAATAGTAGTATAGATGATGGCTAACTGGTTCACCAAGGAAAAACAATAAAGAGGGCTCAGTATTTAGAGGCTATCAAACTTGCTAGAACAGTTTACATACCAAAGAAACCAAGTTATCAAAATATTGATTCATGATAGTTATCACAAAAAGAATATCGGTTCCACAACCTATTGCTCCCATGAAATCTGCAAGAACTGTCAAAGCTCGAATGCACATACCTCGAAATGCAGTTGTAGTTGGAATGTAGCGGTTTAGCTCCTATAGATTGGATTCGCTGCAACCTTAATTGCATCACCATTTGTTGTTCCTAGAAGATAGAAAAATAGAATATAATCTCACAATAAAGTTTAAACAAATTAAAGTTGTTTTAATAAACAAGATAAAGTTGGTAGGCCTTTTAAATAAAAAGAAAAACCGTATAGTGAAGCAAAGAACAACTTTCTTGTGATGAAAAGATCAAATATTTTCCTACCACATGATTTGAACAAAAATACAACGAAATTACATATTATATGGAGGGAATGCAAAGTAGAATGTAGCAACATGCAACATAAATGTGAGAGTTGGGAACATGTTGAATTAAAAAGAAGCTTCAATTGATGAATACCGACGTCAATGCCAATTATAAACAAATGTCATTGTTAGATATGTACAATTAAAGCTTTAGAAAACAAGAGATAAAAGGTAAAACACTTCCTTAGAACTACATTATAACTTGTCACAATCTTGATTTGAAATAGGCCTTCAAAGATCAGGTACATGCTTTCAAGTCGTCAAAAATATATATGGCAATCAAAGAATATAACATTAGACCATAGATTACAACCATTTTTAAATATCTGGTATGAATATAACATTTGATCATAGATGGCAGGGCAATTTTTAAATATCTGATATCAAGTCATTCATTTAAGATAACATATGAAAATTCTCTATATAAAGTTTCTTAAAGAAGTATCATATATAAAATAGTCCTCAATTAGCATAGAAAATAGTGATCATAGAAACATAAAACCTCTAACCAGTTGGATTCATTTGCTATCAGTATATTATAATAAAATAGGATCAGAAATAAATGAAGGACTCAGTCATACCTTAAACTGCTTAGTCAAATCCCGTACTAATGATCCAGAAATTTCGATCCAAGCCTATGAGAACAATGGACAAGCCGACAGCACAAAAACTTTGTAAAAAAGAACATGGAGTGGATTTGCAGCCATATCTGCCAGCTAAACTACACCACAATTCCAACAAAAGGACCACAAATAACATGAAAAATAAGGCTTAACAGCAAAAAAAATGTTGCATTTTGTATGATCAACAACAAGATGAATACGTAATAGCAAGACAAAAGAAATACTATAATACCTTGACCTTGAAGTTGTTCAGCAGAAATAATATCTTAAAAAGTCAAAGAAACTTTTGAGGAAAAGCGCACATTGAAGCATCAAAAACATGATTTTGATAATACTAACAGTAGTAGTAATGATAGTAGTAGTAGTATATACATATATATGAAATATCGTATGCCACCACTATCTCGCTCATCATTTATTCAGCCAATAACGTCTCAGCTGCCAAAGTATCACAATACCCATTCGCCTAATATCAAGAATAGATAAAGCAGAGGGCAAAGCCCAATTGGTGAATTGGTTTCTTGACAACAAAAAAGTATATAACTTCCACATGAATGCGTCAAGAAGCTAGTGAAATGGAAGAATCTAGCTTCCAGTTCAATACACATCAAGCGTGCTTCCCTGAACACAGCAAGATAGCCTAAGAAAATAATTACTCAAATTAAATCCAACATTTTAATGTGCCAAAAGAAATCATCTCTTCTACTAACCATTAACCATTATTAATCAAATCAACAAAACTAAATTCAACCAAAACAAATTTCAATAATAAAAAGTACAGCAATAAAAAATGGAAGCTACAATCAACTTGTATGTTACCTTTTAGGCATCAAAATGATCCCTCTTGATCATATTCCCCATATTTGTGAACATGGAGATGGTGAGGAAAGTGCCTAGAATCTGTCTCAGATCCACAACAGCTTAATCTGTAAGCAAACTCGATTGTTAATCTTTGGGCTGAAGCTAATGAGAAATTAGATCATGAGGACCCATATGCATGGAGGACCTCACTGGGCTCCTCAGATCGACGATGCGAGTCATCCGACCCTATCTAAATTTCTGCACAGGAGATAAATATTAAGAATGAAAAGAAGAATGGGGAAGAAAAGAAGCCCGATGACGTCTCATCTTTCGCGTCAAGAAACGAAGAGCCGGCAGGTAACGCCGAGGAATGTTAAGCGGTAGAATGAGAAGAAGAATGAGGGAAGAGGAGGAGCCTGACGCCTCGTATCCCGCGCAAAAAAACGTAGGGCTGGAATTAACGCCACAATATTAAGCAGTAATTAATTAATTGGGTTTAAGTGAAAATTCACTAATGCGAGAGGAGGCGAATCGCGAACAACGAACTTTTTATTATTATTATTGGAGTGATTTAATAGAAGAGAGGTTTAAATGAAAAAAAAAAATTATTTTGAGTTATAATTTTATAGTATAATCATAATTTTAACTAACATTATTACAATCGAAATAATGCACGGCTTTAATGTAGCAAAAAATGAAGCCAACTTTGTGCATTTAATTGCCGTAGTATAACATTTGATTATAATGTTAATATAGTCAAATTCTTTTTATAATAAATAAATTAAAGCAGCTTCATTAAAGCCTTTAAAATTCTATGTACACATTTCATCCGTTAAAATTTGATTAAAGTAACGGTTAAGAATTTAGTACATAGAATAAATATTAAAATTAAGGTTTAAAATTAATTTAATGAGGTCTACATAAAGAGCATTAAATTATATAAATATTATTTTTTTGAAATATTAATTATTTATATTGTAATGAATGGCCAAGATAATTTAAGAAGAAATAAAATGGATGGCCAAGATTTGCTAGGGAAGGAAATTCAAGCCCCTTTTATAATAGTAGTATAGATATATAAAAATATATATATATATAATATATATATATATATATATATATATATATATATATATATATATATATATATATAATATCTGTAATAAAATATAGCCATAGTATACATAAGATTATAAAGATATATAAGACAAATGTATGAAAGCATATTCAAAATACAAGATTATTTAAAGATTATACAGGTTCAGAGTTATATCTTCAAAGAAGTTTATTATGAACGTTACATATTCCTAAAAGTAACGTATTGTATATATTGCAATATATTATACATATTATTTTGTAAGGAGATGGAAATAAGACTCTTATCATATAATATAAGAATATATGAAAATTATCTTACATTGATATATTATATACCTAGATTAATAATTATAACCTATATTATAATTATAGTTTTTAAGAAGTTAGTAATTAATATTAACCTGTTAACGTTAACATTTGAGACGTTATAATAGTATAATAGTTTTCATGCAAGCCATTATATACAGCAGTTTATATATAAAGCCATTATATACATATATAACAAATAATTAAGGCTTCTGCCGTTTAACTAAGGCATTAATTTGAGTAGAAGTATATATATCCATTTGGGCTTCTGCCTTATTTAACTAAGGCTTTAATTTGAGGCGGCGTAACTGCAACCTCCACTTTTTTTTTTTTTTTTTTTAATGAGAACTTATGGAAAAATTTTCATCTTCTTCATCATGCAACTATAAATACTCCCCTTAGGGGCTAAGGAAAAGTCACTACTTCTCTTACCCGGTCCAAAAATTTCTCCTATAAATTAAGGAGAAAACGGACTCGCAAAAGTTTAGACTTTTGGTGGTGGCGATCAAGACCCGGTACTCTTACGTAGGCTCCAGTTTACTCCCATTGGGGGAAAGACTGTCCGGCAAGAGTCTAAATACCGGAGGCGGAGGCGAACAAGACCCGATACTCTTACGCAGGCTCCAGTTTACTCCCATTGGGGGAAAGACTGTCCGGCAAGAGTCTAAATATTGGAGGCGGAGGCGAACAAGACCCGGTACTCTTACGCAGGCTCCAGTTCACTCCCATTGGGGGAAAGACTGTCCGGCAAGAGTCTAAATACCGGAGGCGGAGGCGATTAAGATCCGGCGGCTACAACTTTCCCATGTACGGCTCTAGGGACCCTCACTGAGTAAGAGGAAGGTGTGAGGTTGGAGGTCAGGCGGAAGACCGACATCACTAGGAGGTCGGGCATAATACTGGTGTCACTTGGAGGCTAGGTAGAAGGCCAACGATACTTGAAAGTCGGGTGCAAGACCGACATCACATGGAGGCCGGGCAGAAGGCCGACGTCACTTGGAGGTCGGGCAGAAGACCGGTGACACTTGGAGGCCAGGTAGAAGACTGATATCACTTAGAGGTCAAGCAGATGACCGGCATCACTTGGAGGCCGGGTAGAAGGCCGATGTCACTCCGAAGTCGGGTGCAAGACTGTCGTCACATGGAGGTCGGGCAGAAGGCCGACGTCACTTGGAGGTCGGGCAGAAGACTAGCATCACTTGGAGGCCGGGCAGAAGGTCGACATCACTCCAAAGTCGGGTGTAAGACCGACACATGGAGGCCAGGAAAAATGACGACATCACTTGGCAGAAGACTGGCGTCACTTGGAGGCCGAGTAGAAGGCCTACGTCACTCCGAAGTTGGGTGCAAGACCAACGTCACATGGTGACCGGGAAGAAGGCCGACGTTACTCCGAAGTCGGGTGCAAGACCGACATTACATGGAGGCCGGGTAGAAGGCCGACATCACTCCGAAGTCAGGTGTAAGACCTGTGTCACACGGAGGCGGGGCAGAAGGCTGATGTCACTTGGTGATCGGGCAAAAGACCGATGAGACTTGGTGGCCGGGTAGAAGGACGACAAAAAATTCGGCGACGAGCAGAAGTCCGACAATGGGAAAAGTTTATGTCATGTATAAGTTTGACAAAAATTCTTTGACAGGTAGTAGAGCGTAGAAGATATATGACCCATCCGAGGTTATATGTCAGAGCAGACGGTAACATGTATGGAAGATGTTGAGAGAATCCACCAATAATATATGACCTATCCAAGGTTGTATGTCAGAGCCCTACTCAATGACGTTAACCTATATGAAAGAGGTCAATAGAATTGACCAATGATGTATGACCTATCCGAGGTTGTATGTCAGAATCCTGCTCGATGACTTTAACCTGTATGGAAGAGATCGAGAGAATCGTAGAAGAGGTCGAGAGAATCCACCAATGATGTATGATATATCCGAGGTTGTATGTCAGATCCCTGCTCGATGACGTTAACTTGTGTGGAAGAGGTCGAGAGAATCCACCAAGGATGTATGACCTATCAGAGGTTGTATGTCAGAGCTCTGCTCGACGACGTTAACCTGTATGGAAGAGGTCGAGAGAATCCACCATGGATGTAAGACCTATCCAAGGTTGTATGTCGGAGCCTTTGCTCGACGACGTTAACCTGTATGGAAGAGGTCGAGAGAATCCACCAATGATGTATGACCTATCCGAGGTTGTATGTCAAAGTCCTGCTCGACGATGATAACCTGTATGGAAGAGGTCGAGAGAATCCACCAAGGATGTAAGACCTATCTGAGATTATATGTCGGAACCTTTGCTTGACGACGTTAACCTGTGTGGAAGTGGTCGAAAGAATCTGCCAAAGAAGTGAGACCTATCCGAGGTTGTATGTCGGAGCCTTTGCTCGATGATGTTAACCTATGTGGAAGAGGTCGAGAGAATCCACCAAGGATGTGAGACCTATTCGAGGTTGTATGTCGGAGCCTTGCTCGATGACGTTAACCTGTATGGAAGATGTCAAGAGAATCCACTAAGGATGTGAGACCTATCCGAGGTTGTATGTCAGAGCTTTTGCTCGATGACGTTAACCTGTATGGAAGAGGTCAAATCGGATCCCCCTAGGATCGATTTTGCCTTGATTGGGAGGGGGTGAATGCTGCATGTATCCCGAATCAAAGGTGAAGAAATTTCTATCTTTTAGACCGTTATTGTCTTTTTGAGATTGATATTAAGACATTGTCCAAGAAGTAGAAGTCCAACAAGGGGCTGTATGTGGCTTGAAATTTATCAGAAGCATCCTTCCATTTTCCGGGAGTTTCCGTATATACCGTCTTGGTTTTGAAATTCTTGAAAGGAACTTTTTGACTAAAATTATAGTCAAGGTTGCCCCCTAGTCTAGATTTAATTTTTATGAAATTGATGCATCAATAACAGTTGAATAATCTTTTGAGATTGGAGCAAAAATTGCCCCCCAAGTCAGGAACCATTTTCCCACAGACGGCGCCAAACACAGAGAACATACTGTTGCGGGCTAGAATATACGCGGCGATAGAGTTATAATTCTACGTCTTAGCGTTGCACGGATATCCAGCTCACACACAGAGAACACAATATTTTTTACGTGGAAAACCCAGAAAGGGAAAAAACCACGGGGTCTAGCCCAGTTTAAAAATGATTCCACTAAAATTTGAGGAAAGTACAATAGTCTGATTTTGTCCTTGAAGACGACTAGATTACAAATATCAACTGAGAGTTTTGCAAAAGTCCAACATCACCCCACTGTCAGATGGTGGTCCGGCGGCACTCCAGTGTCAGGCGGTGGATCGGCAGTGGCACTTCAGTGTCAGGGGGTACTTCAGCTTCGGATGGCACTTCAGCGTCCCTTGGTGGTCCGTCGGTGGTGTGGCAGAACTACGGCGATGGTGCGGCAGCACTCCGGAGTCCCTTGGTGGTCCGGCGGTGGTGCGGTAGCACTCTGGCGTCCCTTGGTGGTCCAACGGTGGTGCGGTAGAACTACAGCGGTGGTGCGACAGCACTCCAACGGTGGCCAAGGAGGAGCTAGGCAACTGGAGCTTTCTTCCTTCTCTTCCTTCTTCTCTCTTGGCTTCTCCCCCCCTTTCATGAGGAAATGGGGTTCTATTTATAGAATTCTTGAGTGGCATGACTTGTAATTAAGTGGAAGATCAAGGGTAAATTTGGAGGTGTTCGAATGGACGGCCGATCTTGATTCCTACGATCATGCACCGTTTAATGGATACTGTCTTAATGATATCAGAATTTGATGATCTTGGGCTCATTGGATTCGTCTCGTCGAGCCGCTCGATTCGACTATAAGTATGTCATGATTGAAGATTGTTTGGTAACCCAAATTGTGGTTCGATCCTTCCAAAAGTGCTTCGGGTCTTTGATTTGGACTCATTTGGGCTCGGATTGAGTCGATTTTGGTGTCGTTGGGTTCGTGTTTCCGAGATGCTCAGTTCGACTGTAAGTTTGCTGAAATCGGAATTCATATAGTCTCCGATTTAATTTTTGAAGTTTCCAACTTGATTTTGCCTCGAGATTCGCGCTTGATCAAGATAATTTTTGACGATGTATCAATTATCAACCAAAATAAAGTCTTTTAAATTTTTTAAAATCCAAAACATAAACTAAAAAAATAAAATAAAAACATTTTATTATAGCAACAAAAAAATACATATTGTCATAAATAATTTTGTTTTGCATAATTTACTACGACTTAAAAAAAAAAAAAAACTAAGCAAGTTGCCACATGACAATCAATTCTCCACGTAGTGACTTGACCTGATTTGCAAAAAACAATTTTCCTCACTATGTTTTTTTAATTCATATTGAAAAAGTGCTATTTTAAGAATTTGTGTAAATGTTGACAATAAAGCAGCCATCACACTAATTTTTACCATATAACCGGTTGTATACCACAAATTGCTCATAGTGAGCTCGAGTCAATCCAGATGGATAAAATACGTAATCTCACGGGTCAATTAGATCTGACCAAACCAATCAGTGGCTATATGAGATCTCATCTTATATTTGGAAAGCTCTAATGCATATCTCATGTAATTAATGAGATATCATTAGCAAATATAAATTTTGTAGTAAGATTTTATGAGGTTTTATTATGTCATTTATATATTTATCTTTTAATGTAATTCTTTTTATATAGCTTTGTATCTACTCTCATCTATAAATAGTGGTTTAGAAGGCCAGTCTATGGACACAGAACAACTTATCAGTATAAACCTTCTACTTTCAAGCAATGAAATCACAGAGTTTCTCTCATATTTGTGATCCCTTTCTGTCTATTTTTATAGCAAATCTTATAAGTAATGTCTATATATCACCCATTGATAAATTTGGATTCAATATCCTCAAAGATGCATAAAGCGTGGAATGATGCCAAGAATCAGAAGACAAACTTTGCGATTACAAAATATGGGGCTATAAGAAAGATGTTGAAAGGAGCAAAACCAAGCGCATGTAAGTGAAAAATATGAGACTTATTCAAATTACATTTAGAGAGCTCATCATATAATCAAGTAACTTGACAATCAAAACTTTGAATTAAGTGGATATGATACTTGAAAAATACTTGTATATCATTTAAGGAATTTATAGCTCAGCCAAGTTAAATTCCGAAATTCAGTAAATTAGTTCCTCTATGAGAAAATTTTTATTTAAAATATAAAAAATTTAAAAGAGAAAAATAGATAAGAAAAAGCTTTCAAATCAGTTGAATATAAAAATTCAAGAATAAATTTTCAAAATTGAAGTTAATTGACCTCGAACTAGAGAGTTGACATATTACCAACTTACATCAGCATATGCAGTTAAAAGGTAGACTAACCAAAGCTTGGGATTAGAGTGATCTTAGCTTAGACTCAAGTTTAAAAATTATAAGACTACTCCTTGCATGTGAGTTGAAGCCCCAAACACCATACCTATAGAAGAGCTAAGGTCCCTAGATAGAAGGATAATGTACACTTAACAAAGTCATTTTTTGTACTTAATATAAAGCATGAACTTCACTCTGAGGAAATAAGATATATTCTATTAGCTTCAATAAATAATATCATACAACTCTCATATATTGGACCGATCCTCTTATTATCTTTTAAAAGAAGTTAAGCCCTAAAAGTTGGACTCCCCTCTTTTAGAGATAAAATCCACATTAAGTAGTGAGAGTAGCCCATTTTGGTGACTAATCTAGATGATTACTCATATGAAGATAAAAAGTCTCATGAATGGTGAGGTCCATCTTAGGTATGACTTGTTTAAAAGAAATAAAAGACAAAACATTAGCACTAGAAAAAAAATATCAAATTGGAATCCATTCGAACATTCATTCAACATTGTCTTAGGAATTTTATAATTATGATATATCCTTTTGTGGAAATATTTTATTAGGTCATATTATGTCATTATTATCATATAATATAATTATATATATATAGCCTTGCATTTATTCTCACCTATAAATAGGGGGTTAGAGGGAAAGCTTAAGCATACCCAACAACTTATTGGTCTCAATCTCTACTTTTAAGCAATGAAATCACAGAGCTTCTATCCTATTCACTCACTTACTCTCTCTCTCTCTCTCTCTCTCTCTCTCTCTCTCTCTCTCGTTATCTATTTGCATAGCTAATCTTGTAAGATCTGGGTATCATCCATGGATAAATTTTAATTAAATATCGCCAAATTTAAATCCTCTAGAACCCAAATAACTCCATTTTTTTCCCACTAACAATTTGTTTCAATAGATTCATTCCATCCAAAACCTGCGATAAAGCACGTAGGAAAAAAAACTATTCACTAGTAGGTTCAATGAAGTTGAAATATCAAAATTTGAGCAGTTAGTATCAATTTATGCCTGATTAGTCCACATATAGTTCTTCAAATTGTATTTTGTAACTGAACAATGCTTAAGAGGATGTTGAGTCTAAATTTATCCGTGGATGACACAAAATTTCACTATCAGACCTACCCAAACCTATGAGTGAAAATGGAGAGTGCAAAGGGAGAGTGGAGCATAATTGGAGATCTTAAACATATTGAATTTTTCCTATTATCTAGTTAAAGAGATACGTTTTTCTTATTTCTTTTGGGGGTCTTCCCAAAAATTGTTCTTACCATCCCTTATTTATAGGGTTTTAGGGACTACATGAAATGCTACAAACCAAAAAAGTTAAAAATATGGTGCTGCATAGATTATATACATAACACTACTATACCACACTTTATACAAATGTCCCACTCTATTGGCGGGAGAGCTGGGATGGTTGATTCATCACTATGCAAGAGGTATTGTCGAGTATGCAATGACTGAGAGAGGTAGATGGTGGCTCCATGATAATTGGTGAGATTGTGAGCTGATGCAGAGTTGAATAGCTTTGTAGTGTGAGGTTGACTAGGAGTTATAAATAACCTATACTGAGTCTTTGGTCACTTTGAGATAATAAGTGAGCGAATTGAGGTTACCGAGAGAATATAACATGGTAGATATTAGCCGGGTAAGTAGGGAGCCCTAAGTATGTGCCTTTTTATAACTGAGTTTGATTGAGGGGATATTAACTCTAAGATGAGAGCTAATGACCAAGACATCATAAAGTGGCGATCTACTTGATGAATAATCTTAGATTTGCCAAATATAGGATGAGCTCTTTGGTTGGCTCAAGTGAGTGTTCCAAAGAAACTCATTTTGAGGGTGAGTGTCCTCATTACGACCTGTCAACAACCTGCTAAAACACAAATGAATATTTTTTTATGTATTTACACACATCACCATAGAAAAATATAGTTTACTATTGCAGAACCACCTCTCATCACTGATCTTCAATAACTGGCTACTCTACATCATCAGATGAAAACTTCCTCTGTAATATGAAACTTATTTCATCATTTAGGCAACCAATTAGAGAGAGAATTCTAGTGAGAGAAAGTGTCTATTTCAGGCATCTTTGAGTTACTTTAGTCCATTAGGCCAATGGTGAAGTTATTCCAATTAAGCTAGATTACATTTACTCTACCTTTATTTTTAATAATATGAATTTTTACAAAAAAAAGGTTGTTTGATTGAACAAATTGCATAAAAGTTGAGATAAATTGATATATAGAAAATTTTCATTGTATAACTTTTGATATGTTATTATTCTCATTATTCTGCACATTTTTAATAATCAATTTTTGCTAGGTGTTTCTAAATGTATCATATTTTAAATATTTTGATGGGAATTATTTATAATGAAGAAAGTTTTCATAGAAGGATAAATGCTCTAAAATAATGCTGTGAACATTCTATGAAAATAATTTTATAATTGATAATTATTGAAATGTGTGTATAAATTTATCCTTAAATTTTGAATGAGATGTCATAAATATGGAATTATGCATATTTTTGTTATGTGTTTGATGTTCTTTATACAAGTTGAAACTACTAATATTTTTGTGTTTGCTTATCAAAGTCATATGAAAAAAGAAAATAATGGTTACTGATTAATGAAACTCATATGAATCCAAGTGGAGGTATAGGGGTTTGATACTGATTGAATGAATGATGTTATGCACTAGAAGTCATAAGGGCCTTATATGTTTTGCATTGGGAGTCATAAGAACCTCTTACTGATATGCTTTGCACAGAGAGTCAAAAGGGCTTGATTTTGTATCTATGAAATATTTGGGAGATATGAAGACCCAAGAGGAGACTTATGTGATGCATCATTAGATATTAAAATAATGTGTTCATTTATGATATCTTTGAATGTGTGTTTTTTCAACTATCTAATTGAATTTTTATGTTGACACTAAACTAAAAATAGCTAAACATCTAATGTTTGAAACAGTGCAGTAGGTAACACCAACTTCAATTAAAAATTTTTATATGGATAATATATTGTACTATTTTCTTCATGATAGAATAATCTATTTATTTATTATTTTATTTATTACTAAGAATTTGGATAAGTTTCGTGTAGCCCACTGAATTATGATTTACTGATACTTGCTCTTTCTGTATGTGTTAATTTCAGGTCAAGAAAAAGAAAAGGGGCAAATTGAGTAGATAGAGGTTATAGATATCAAGCACTAGGTATGTCCTTATGCTAATAGATTATTTTGGAAATCATGATATATTTTTTATAATTATACGATGATTATTCATCATGATTATTATATATGGATTTTTTTATTATATGTTTTTGTAGATGAATGAAAAATAATGATGTGCTTACTTTCTATACTTCAATATAATGTTTAATGGCTCTAAATTTTTATTAGTAAATAAAATAAAAAAAATCCTTCCAATTAGTTCTTGCAAACTATTCTATCATGATCTGAAATGATGTGACCCATTCGACGTACACGTTATATCAGGTTTGGTCATGAAAGAAGCACACTATAGTTATAAATTTTAATGCTTGCTAAATTTGTTGACACCAAGATAAACACATGCCATCATCTTTAAGGCTATGCCGCCTTCATCAACTTTAAATCCCAATGAAAGTATTAAGAACTTTGTTAAACTTCTTAGTCTCTCATATTTCTTCTTCAAAGGGCAAAAATTGAATATGTAGAAAATAATCACTTGGAGACAACTCTTATACTCATGGCTCTTCCAATTTCTATTATAGAATCCATTCTATACATTTTATTTCTATTGTATTCCAAGAACACATTCTCCAATCATGGGAAAGGGCATCTTCCACTACAGGAAAACAAAATATTTCCGGCAGAATAATCTGTCAAAAATCCTAGAATTTTTTATGGAAAAATACGCGAAGGAAAATGTTTTCCTACATAATTATTTTGGAAAAATTATTTTTAGAAAAATTTTAGAAGATTACCAAAGGAAATTTGGTAGTGTAGCAGGTAAACATATATCCGCTAAAAATTACTCAAGTGATGAAATTTTTTACGGATTACTCCATCATTCTTTCTATACCGAAGCTTATATACCAACATAATATCCGTAAGAAACATGTCAGAAATTTTTAGCAAAAATTGAAAAAAAAAACCTAAAAAAACTCTTGCCTTCGATATATTCTTATAGAAACAAATACCACTTCACAATATATAATGGAAATACATTTTTACATACTAATAGAAATCAAAACTATCAATTTCAACTAATAATTATATAAAAAAATTATTCATGTAAACAAAACTCATTCATTACAACAAAAAAATTTACAAACATAACATCACAACATGTTCTAAATTTGTTTGCAAAATAAAAATTTCAATTCATCCCATTTATCACAATATATACTAAACCTAATCATTCTTTGTTTCTTCACTCTCCTCAGCCTCTTGAACCTTATGCTATCGGTGTTGTTTCTTGAATGCCCTCAACTCCACCTTTCATCTCAGTTTGCTAGATAAGAATATTGGCTTGAACTTGCTGCATTCACTTTTAGTTGATTATCTCTCTAATGGTGTTATTGTTATAGGCTGTTGAGCTAGATAACTGTGACTCATATTCATATGCTTGGGAACCTAATCCATATACTTTTCGTTTTTACCTCCCTCCCGCCGCCTTTGACCACCTGCCGTAGTCAACGAACTGTGTAGATCTCGAAGAGGATCCCTCACCAGTGGGAGCTTGGCTGTAATAAATTTGTATATAATTATAACCCATATAAATTTAACTTGTACACATGGACACTATACAAATTTTAAAACTCACATAAGCTTTTCATGATCTTTGATCAACCCATGGTGGTCGTCTTGGGGTTAATGTGTGTATTTATGCATCTCTAATGTTTTCTGCTCTCTACTAAGTGCCTCTTTCTATAAATAATGAAGCTTGATAAAATAATAATAATAATAATAAACATAAAAAAATTATGTAAGGGATAGTCATGCACATCTCAGGTGCAAGGTTATAGGTTATTACTTTAGCATGCCAGGAAGAACATGCATGGTAGAATATGGCGACTAAAAGGAGTAAAGCCATACATACATAATCTAAATATTATGTTGTGTGATTCTGCAGCGAATGAATGATATATACAATTGAAGTGTTTTTGTACTTATGTATCTAATGAATGAGTAAGAACACCTGGTTGATGTAATTTTTCTTTATGCCATCTCATGTGACCATTAGTGCTCATTAATGCATACAACCATTGAAGTCTGGGATGATGAGCAAATAAAATCATGAATATGGTACATCCTTCTATTTTGTTGTTTCCTAGATTTAGGTTTGTATCGAGATGCATTGCAATGACGATAAGTACCTTTTGACAAGTCATTATATAATACATCATACAACCAATGGTACAATAATCAATGTTTGTAGCACTCAACCCCAATTTCTCTCAGGTTTGATCACCTTAAGTAGACCTATGAACACATTAAAGCGCTCTCAAGGAACATTATAGTCAATCTTAATACTAAGCATTATAACTACAATTGATAAATTTGATGAGTAGTATACCAATTATCCAAAATGGATTGTTGATTATTACATAGTAATTCATAAATTTATGTGCATCAAGGTGAGATGACGGGTCTATATGATCGCTTAATTCAAGACCTACTACATCAAAAATTATTTCTTTATACGTCGTTGTATTCTGATCATCCTCAACTGTTCTGGAAGTTATGAAGGGACCACATTAAGAGTTTGAATGCGCTTCAGACTCTTCATGTGAGGTCCAAAATCAATACCTTGACACAAATCCTCTATGATATAAATCAAAGTGTAATCTCATTGGGAGTAATGTATGTTTGATTTCAGTGCTTTGAGAAGAGACATCTAGTCTCCTCATATGATAAAAATATAGATAGTTGACATATTGTGTTGATTAAATATTCAACTTCCTTGACAAATTCATCTTTTAGTAACTATCTTTTTGATAATAATCTATTATACATCCACACTCTCTGATTTCAAATACCCATGTATAACTTGATCTAAAAAATACAAAAAGAAAATAAAATTCAATAGATGATGTATTATGATGGTAGTTATTTGTTGTAGCCTAACTTTAGCACATTGAAGCAAAAACACTCTAAATAGGTTTGTTGGTCAGAAAGGATTTCTATAAGTCTTAGCCATATTAATTTTAAATGTGGTCAACTCCTATTGGCTTGAACCCTAAATGTACTTATTCTAAAACAGCTACAAAGCCTAAATACATTTCCTAACACTCACGAAGATTTACAAACATATTATAGCCATCACCTAGTGTTAAACTTAGGATACATCAAATAATGTGTAATTAAAACGCTCCACTATTTTTTCTACTGCAATTAGTGAATTTAACATTGTTATAACTCATTCCAACATTATAATTATAAGCATAAATCAAGCTCTAAGATCATTCAATGTTTAAATATGATAACTTTAAATATAACTATAACTCATTTTAATAAAATGTAACGGATGAAATCTTTAAAAAATTGAAAATGAATAAAAAGATGAAGTTTTATATTTCAAATCTCAAAGAAATGGAGCGAAACAGTAAAAACAATGACCCTAAACGGTGTCGGGCAACGAAGAGGACAAATGAGGTGTTCTAGAGAATAAAATAGGTGAAATGGGAGACAAATGTGAGTGTTTGAATGAAATAGGGCTTTTTTTTGGCAAACACTCTGACGAATTTTTTCATCAGAAGTTAAATAAATTTTTCGCCAAAAAAATTGTTGGAAATTTCGTTGGATTGTTACATTACCTCCGAAAATTCCATAGGTAAACAACATTTTTTGTATAGTGTTCATAATAGATGACATACACTTATGGAATTATTTCAATTGGGCTAGACCTCATTATTTTTTTACTTTCATGTTTTTAATATAAAAACTTTGATGTCTCTCATAATCCCTTTTATATCTCTACATGTATGAATTAAATCTTTAAATTTTAAGTTCTCTCTTTATCACCCAAATCCTATGACATGAAACAATGATGATTTTCAAATTTAATGAATTTCTTTTGAAATAAATGTAATGTATGAATTATTTATCAACTCTTAGATTATATTTATCTTAAAATAAATTAATTTTTTAATATATCATAATTTAATTTTGATAAAATAATTCTTATTCTGTCCTTTCATATATATTGTGAAACTTCAAAATTGCATTTGTTATTCTGCATGCAATTTCAAAGATATTAATAATTATGATGGGAGCATTAGGATTTTATGAGTAGGCAAATCTCAAAAAGAATAAAGAAAGGAAAATTTTTATATCAAGATAGATTTTAGAAGTTTAAATTTATTTTGATATCAATATATTTTATAAAAATCTATTAAAATTTTTATTTTGATTACCTTTGAGAAATTTAATAAGTTCCAAACTCTTTCTAGATAGGTTTGTTACCCTTCTCCTTGTGAGTTTTTGGTCGCCATATCATATGTTATTTTTCTCATTACCCTTGAGTTTTCTTATTACTATTCATGTTTATTTTTTATTCTGGCTTGGCCATTTCCTCTAGATTATTTAAAATCTTAATTTGCGAGTTTTTGTTTGTTAATCACTTTTTGCTAAGCTCATTTGGGTTGAATTCTGTTGGCATCATTGTCTGATGTTTGTTGTCTTTCATTTGGTTGTTGTTGGTAGGCATCTCAGTGGTCTTTTTCTCGCACTGCCTTCTATCGCTATTTTTCTTGTCCTAAATGGCCAATATTCATTTTTAGCTAGTAAGTTCTTTTTGGTTTCTCTTGTAGGAGGTTTGGTCTTCCCAGCTTTAGGGAACATTTAGTGTTGTCTCTTTGTCTTAGGTTCTCTTGTTGTTTAGGGTTTAGGATTTGCTTTTGATTGCCCATTTGGTTCAAAAGCTTGGGAGTTTGTTTAGATGTTCTCATTTTGATTGCTCTCCTATCAAGTTGAGTTTCTTCATTCCTCTTTTATTGCTTGTTATTTTTCTTATTTACTTCTTTTGTTTGCTTATGCTCTGCTATTCTTTTGGGGATACACATATTCATTAACTTTGATTTGGATGATAGTCCTTGATAAATTATATGAGAGTATGTTCTGTTGCATCTTTATACTTAGAATGTTTTTTTCTTCATCTTTACATAGAGCTTTTATTGTCTTACTTGGCTTATTTTATTTTTTAGATTGATGGTGTTTCAATAATTATATCTCATTTCTTTTCATTTTTATTTTGCTATCCTTTTTATTTTTGTTGCAACATTTGATTGATTAATATTACTTTATTTTTGTTAAGAAAAAAAAAAAAAAAAACAATATCACAAAAGATTCATCATAAATTCAATTAAAAATATGTCTTAATTTTTTGACATATTTTTCTAATCAGGTCAGCTTCGAGTCTGTCTAATTGATAGCAAGTCAATTTTGGGTTGGACCACCTGAATTCCATCAAAAAATTCATTTTGACACTAATAAAAGATAAATATCATATATTTTTATGACATAGCAAATACAGTGCATGTCATGCTTATAAATTAACAAATTAGTTCGTTTTATATTAAAAATGTTCGGGCCAAATGCTATTAAGTTAAACCAACTAAATGTTTAATTAAAATTAAGTAGATTAATTAACATTTCATTAAGAGATAACATGAATATTAATTTAAATGATTAATCAGAATAATTAGTTCTAATTATGCTAATTGGGAATTAGTTATAAATTAGAATAATAAATTAATTAGTCATAGACATTTTTTCCCCTAAAATAATTCCTTGTAATACAAAAGCAATTACTAAAAACAGTAAATAATGCCAAGCAAAGAGAAGAAAACAAGAAGAGAAAATGATTTAGACGGTGAGAGCTTTTCATATAAATCAGATACATCCAAAGGAAAGTCGTTATCATATCTCCTAACACAGTTTTATGGGAAGAATATTAAGTTTTAATGAATAATAAAATTGATAGTGATATGTCTATGTTTTTTTAATTGGAACAACTATTATTTTAATATATATTATTTATAATTTTATTTAAAATATTGTCTTGTGAACCGTGATTGTACCAAAGAAAAATTATATTTGGAGGAAAGTAATTTTTTATAAAAAAAATTTACTACACCTCTCATTTATGTCTTGTCTATTTTAGAAGAAATTATTCTTGTACGAAGGCGAATCAGGACGCATTAAGTCACTTTTTTACTATGAACCGGTACTGTGTACTGTTTAGTACGGGGTGACATGGTGCATCCTGATTTACCTCTAATGGTCTGGTAATCGCACAGAATAATTTCTTCTGTTTTCACATCTCAACATGATTAATACTTATTTGTCACTCTTTTATTATTATTATTTTTAATTGACTGTTGAGTTGGTTCTAATCATAGAAAAATTTTAAAATATTAAATTAATACTGGTTCCAATTAAAAAGAATATAGATATACCACTATCAATCTTATTATTCATTAAAAAATTAATATTCTACCTGATACGTCATCAAAAAATTATCTTGATCGGGAACAAATCTCGATGCAAAATCAAATTGGAAACTTCCAAAATTAAAATTGGGACCATCCGAACTCCGATTTCAGTAAATTTATAGTCAAACTGAACGTCTCGGAAATACGAACCCAACGACACCAAATTTGACTAAATCCAAGCACAAATGAGTCCAAATCAAGGACCCGAAGAGCTGTTGGAAGGTTTGAACCACAATTTGGGTTACCAAACATGACGTGCTTATAGTCAAATCGAGTGGCTTGACGAGACAAATCCAACGAATCCAAGATCATTAAATTCCGACATCATTAAGACCTTCAAATGTCCGACGAAGTGTCCACGATCAAGGGATTCAATATCGGCCGTCCATCCAACCACTCTCCATTTACCCTTGACCTCTCATCTATTTGCGGGTCACGCCACTCCAGAAATCTATAACTAGACCCCTCCTTTCTCTTGAAAAAGGGGGCTCCAACCAAGAAGAGAAGAGAATGAAGAAGAGAAGGAAGAGAAGGAAGGAAGAAGCTCCTTGTCGACCACTGCCTGAACTCCACCGGACCACCACTTGAGGCCCTCACCTCCGTCAGACCACCGCCTGATGTCGTTGCTTTGCCAGACCCCCACCTAAGGCCCTGTGCTCCGCCTGACCACCAGTTGAAGCCCTCACCTCCGTCGGACCACCGCTTGACATTGTTGTTCCACGGGACCACCACTTGAGGCCCTGAGCTCTATTGGACCACCACCTGAGGTTCTGAGCTCCACCAAACCACCACTTGAGGCCTTGAACTCCGCTGGACCACCAATTGAGGCCCCTGAGCTCCATTGGACACCACCTGAGGCCCTGAGCTCCACCGAACCACCACTTGAGGCCTTGAACTCTACCGGACCACCAATTGAGGCCCTCACCTCCATCGGACCACCGCCTGACGTCGTTGCTCCGTCGGACCACCGCCTGACGTCGTTGCTCCGTCGGACCACCTCTTGAGGCCCTCACCTCCGCCGGACCACCGCCGGATATCATTGCTCCGCGGACCACCACTTGAGGCCCTCTCATCCGTCGAACCACCGCCTGACGCCGGAGTTCTGCCGGACCACCACTTGAGGGACTAAGTTCCACCGGACCACCACCTGACGTCGTTGCTTCGTCAGACCATCACCTAAGGCCCGGGCTTCTACCGGACCACCACCTGAGGCCCGGACTTTCGTCGGATCACCACTTGACACCTGGACTTCTGCTAGACCACCACCTGAGGCCCGCACTTCTTCCTGACCATCACCTGAGGCCTGGACTTCTGTTGAGCCACCACCTGATGCCTGAGTTCAACTAGAGTACCAACCTACTACAACGGTATTTATGACCCCGGTCTCCTACAAACTACGGTCTTCCGGACCCCTATCTCCTACCGATTATGGTTCTTCCGACTTCCGTCGCCTACTATGGTTTTTTCAACCTCCATCACCTGACAACGGTCTTTTTGACCCCGGTCTCCTGCCAACTACGATCTTTCCGATCTCTATCCCTTCAACTATGATCCTGCTGACCAAACAAATATGTCTATGTAACTCCCACCATGTAATGTGCTTTATATAATGTACATTTGTGACATCAAGCCAAGGCCTTCTCCTAAGGAAGGGCCTCATTTGCAATCAACTCCAAATACTACTGGATTCATTCAAACTGGGCAAAGCCCCGTGGGTTTTCCCCCTTTTCAGGGGTTTCCACGTAAAAACTCTGGGGTCTCTTATAAATATTACACCCTCTCTCTTATCTGCTTTTGTGCTGGATTTTCGTACAATGCTAAGACATTAAACTATATATTTCTCTACCGCCGCGAATACTCCAGGACTCAACAATATTTATTTTAAAATATAATTTAAAATTTTAATTTATTTTGAATTATTTTTTTCCCGGACATCTTCACACATTTTGTTCTATTGATCTCTATCAAAAGTTGACAAACATTGACTCCAAATAAGCAAAAAATTCCTCCAAGACTCGTATCTAGATGTGTATGTGATGAATTAAAATAATTTTATTTTCAAAGTATTTAAATTAAATAGTTATGATATTAAATTTAAAAAAAATATTTGACTAAATTTATTTAAAATTAAATTAAATTCATCGATTTAATTTTGATAGAATCAAAATGTAATTAAAATTAATTATTTTTAATTAAATTAGTATATTTGTATATTTTTAAACACAAATAAATAAAATATGTGAAGAAGTTAAAAATTTTTGTTCTTCTTCGCAAAATACAAAGAATAACTTTATGATATAATTATATAATTATATTCTAAGACAATGGCTTTAATTATATTTTTAATGATAAAATAATAATTTAATGATTTCATTAATAGTAATCTTTTGAATTTAATGCTTTCATTACTATTATGATAGTTGGAAGTAATAGTCTCATTTAGGTATTAATAAATAATAATGCAGGTTTGATATATCTCCAAACAACTAAACAGAAAAAAACTTGGAAAAAAAGGTTGGATTTTTATAGGCATACCAAACATAATTAATAATGATGATTCTATTATATATATATATATATAATATATATAAAATAGAATCATCATTATTAATTATGTTTGGTATGCCTATAAAAATCCATTAAATATTAGATAAAATGATAAAGTCATGTTGTCTGTTTTTCAAATATCCTTTCATCTAGTTGTTTTTATTTTATTTATTTATTTTTTATATGAGTGAATAAAAATAATTCTAGAATTATTTGAAGAAATTAATTTTTAAAATTTATTAAGAATATAATAATTTTATTTCTTTCTTAAAAATAACGTAATATTTTATTTTACATTTGGATTGAAATTTTATGATTAAATAATAGGATTCTAATTTTAGAATTGTTAGAATATTTTTTAAAATTATGTTCTAATGCAATATGTTATTTGTAGGATAAATTTTTGATAGATTTATACCATTGAAGGTAGGGGTGTCAATTTTGGGTCACGGGTAGGGTTCGGGTCGAACTCGAACTGACCCGGGTTCAAATGGGTTGACCCTAAACCCGGCAACCCGCCGGGTCAACCCGAACCCAACCGTTTTTCAAACGGGTCGAATCCGGGAACCCAAACCTGGCCTGTTTTGAAATCAGGTTTGGTCCAACCCGGATTTTCCGGGTCGGGTCCCGGTCAGATTTTTGTGTCGTGTCAAATATTGACACTCCTAATTGAAAGGATGAATTTGTGATGATTTTGAAATATATTGAGAAGACAAAGACACAGTGCTACATGTTCCCTGAAGCTAGGAAGACCAAACCTCCTACGAGAGATACCAAAAAGAACATACTAGCTAAAAATGAATGTCCTCATCCATTTAAAGTAAGTAAAATAATGGTAGACCGTAGAAGCCAGCGTGAGAAACACACCACTGAGATGTATACTAACAACAACCAAGAGAAAGACAACAAGCATCAAACAATAATCCCAAAAGAATGCTACCCAAGTGAGCTTAGCAAAGAAATAGGTTAGCCAACAAAAAAAAATTCAAATTAAGATTGATACGTTACAAAAAATGGCCTTAATCAGGCAAAAATCCAACATTGGTTCGAACCGAATTCTAATTTCAGCAAATTTATAGTCTAACTGAACAGCTCAAGGAGGCGAACCCAACGACTCCAACATTGGTTCGATCTGAGCCCAAATATTCTCAAATAAAGAGGCAAAAATATATTTGAAAAAATCAAAGCACTAATTGGATGACCAATGATCTCTAAATATGACATGCTTATACTCGAATCAAGCGGCTAGACGAGATGAATCTAATGAGCCCAAGATGGCTTAATTACGATATCATTTTGACACATGCATGCTGAACAAACACTACATGATCGGGGGAATCCAAATGAGCCATCTGATGGAGCACTCCAAAATTGTTCCTGATCTTCTCCAAATTTATAGCTCATACTTCTCTCAAA
The DNA here is from genome assembly GCA_022539455.1 of Dendrobium nobile. Taxonomy (NCBI): domain Eukaryota; kingdom Viridiplantae; phylum Streptophyta; class Magnoliopsida; order Asparagales; family Orchidaceae; genus Dendrobium; species Dendrobium nobile. Next base: position 7,796,192 of record CM039719.1, on the reverse strand, counting down.
ATCAATAAATATACCCCCTCTCCTTGCATGACGGGGACTCAGAGAGGAAACTTAGACATGTGCTAGAGATCAAGAGAGCTATAAGGCTTAAAGTTTTTTGGAGTTCCACTGCCGGCAAACCCTCGCTACATGGCCACCACTGCTCAACCTCCATCTTACAATCACCACTGGTTCTCTCTTTGACCATAATCTCCCTCCAGCTACAATCACTTTGACCATTATCGCCCGCCAACTACGATCCTTCCGACCAATATGACCCTTTGACTATTATTTCCCACCGACTACGATCCCATCGACCACCATCGCCCACTAACATGGACCCTCGTACCACAGTCGCTCGCTGCCTATGGTTCCTCCGACCACCTTCGCTCCTCGACTACAATTCCTGTGACCACCATCACCAACCAATTATGGTCCCTCCAACCTTTGTAGCCCACCAACTATGGTCCCTCTGAGCATTGTTGCCCTCTCACTACAGTCCCTCCAAACTCCATCACCATGAACTATGGTCCCTCCGAACTCTATCGATGGTCGATTATGGTCCCACTAACCACTATCACACTCCAAATATGGTCCAGCTGATCACCAATGCCTACCTACTATGATATCCCCAACCAGTGTCATCTACCGACTACGATCCCTCCGACAACTATCACTTGTCGACTACAATCATTCTGACCACCATAGCTCATTTTCCATTGCCGCCCACCGACTATAGCCCCTTCAATCACCATTGCTTAATGAATATAGTTCAACTAACCACCATCGTTCACCAGTCACCATTTCTCGTCGACTACCATCCCTCCAAATACCATCACCCGTAGACTACGTTCCCGCCGACCAATGTCACGTGCCCACTACGGTCCCTCCGACCATCGTTGCTAACCCACTATAGTCCCTCCAACCATCATAGCACGACCACTATGGTCCCTTTAACCTTCACCGCCCGCACACTATCGTATCACTGGCCTTCGTCGCCCACCGAGTAAGGCCCTCCAACCACCATCGTCCATTAACTATAGTCACTTGGACCTACATTGCTGACTGACTTCTGTCCCGCTAATTGCTATCGTTTGCTGACTATAGTTCTGTTGACCCCTATTACATGGTGATGATGATTGCAGGGTTGTCAACAGGCTACAATCTATGCAATCTTTGTCACCCATCGATGGTCCTATCGACCACTATCACTCTCAACCTATGGTCACATCGATCATCATCATCTACCAACTACGATCCCTCCAACCAACGTCGCTCGTTGACTACTATCCCGTAGACCACCGTCACTTGACGTCTATGATCCCTTTGACCACTATTGTTCATCAACAACCATTACCCTCTGACTACTGCTCCTTTCACAACTGTCACCCGCAGATAACTAGAATGATGCGACAGTTGCAAGACCCGACTAGATGCTAGCACAACACACAGTCAAGTAACGGGGTCAATTCGGGTCAACCCGCGGGTTTCTGGGTCCACTATAACCTGTATAATTTTTTAAAGAGTCAAAAACTAAATTGAATATGACTTATTTCATAAACGAGTTGACCCAAACATGGATATTTTCAAGTCGGGTCTGGGTTGTGTTTCGAGTCATATCAATTTTTGACACCTCTAAGACTGTTCGCTACCCGAGCATGGATGAACTTTCTACTACCAGTGCGTTACCACACTTCCCGTACCTGACTGGCTAATTGAGTCTTATCGATTGTTTGCGCCATCTCTGGCCTGACAGGCTGCCCACGCCTGATCGGACTGCCTGCGCCATCTATCGCTTGATCGGCCTGCACGGGATTCGAAACTTGTTCCATTCGTCAAAAACCATTACCTTTCTTCACTCAACTGCGGATACTAAACAACATACAAAACTTTTTTTTATTTATATTATAAATTTGCTTGAGGAGGATTTGTAGCAGTAATTTTCGCCACAAATTTGCGGTGAAATTTCCACTATAAATTTGTGGCAACTCCACCACAGAAAAATTGTCACAAATCTGTCGCCATTTTCGATAAAAAATAATCCATCGTTAAGTACGTCAGAAATCTGTCGTAAATTGCTAACTTTCCTGTAGTATGGTGAACAATCATATCCATATTAAACTTGATAGAGTGCTTGTTAATGATATTTGGTTGGAGAAATTTCATATAATCATTTTATAAGGTTCATGCATTGTTCTCTTAGTATGATTAATGACAATCCTACTTCTATCTCTCTTAATTCTCAATTAAAATATGCTAATAATATTTTTATCTTTTATCAGGCTTCCTTGGCCTCTTGGGACATTCAAAGGGACAAGGTTAAGTGACATGTTTTATGTGAAAATGTGAATATTTTTTTTGTAGCATGTTTTTCTGTCATGAATGATATTAGTCAATAATCATGAATTCGGAACCAAAAATCTAGTAGCCCTAAAAAAATTGATTTTTGTGCAATAAAAGGCAAATATATATAAATACATATCACAATAAACAGACCTTCGCTCAAATTTAGCATGAAATACAACCACATCAAAATAATCGTTACTCATTGCTCTCTAACATTACAGTAGCACGTTAATCCTCATTCTAGTCATTAGATGCGAAAATCAAAACAGCAAAATCACGCTAAAGTTTAATAAAAATACTCATTTTGAATACTTATCAGCCATAATTAAACAAAGAAGAAGAAGAAAATCAAAGATGCAATAAAATCAACGCACACCAATTGATTTTATGATTTCAACTACTTAAAAAAACTTGATAAAACAACTAAACACCATCATTGTGTTGACCTCGATTTTGCCCAGACATGGGCATGGTGGATTGAGTTGACCAAGTCAACCTTTGACTTGGTCAACCCAAGTCTTAATTGGTCAATTTTGACCCATTGAGGCCTTTTGACCCCACATCAAGCCCAACTCAATTTTAGATACATTCAAACCCTTGCATGATTCAAATTCATCATACCCTGGACCCATTTGACCAAATTGACTAGGTTAGGTCATGGCTTGGTCAACCCAAGCCTTGACTTGGTCAAACCTAGTCTTTTTAGGTCAAATCAATTCTAATTAATGCATTTAAGGCCTATTTAATTCCCCAAATCAATTCCCTTCGTTTTGAATTTCAAACCACGGCCAAATCCTGAGTTTATTCTCTCTTAATTGCTCTGGAAACGATCTTAGCCATTAATCATAGGGTTTGGAGATATAAATAGGGAAAATTTGGTCAAATTTAGGACTTTTGACTCTTGCTTGATCTCTAGAGCTCCTCAGCCCCTGAGATTTTGTGAGAGTGCTTCCACGACCCTTCCCCACATTCCCCGACCAAATCCCGACCACCTCGAGCCGCCGCCGGCGAAATCTCCGGCCACCCGAGGAGATCTACGTTCCAAGACGTTTTGGGACCGATCCAGGACGTTTCGAGACGTAGTTTCTTCTTCAAATAGGAGCGTGGACAGTCTACAAGTGCAACAAGCCAGAGATCCCTCGATTTTATCGAGTATTTTAGGTATAATTCAAAACCCTAGATAGAACACATGGATCTAAATAACTCTTTGCATACCGCATAATATGTTACGTTTTTAGTCCCCCAAGGTTTCTGTTCATACCTAGTATTTAGTTTTAAAATTTAGCTAAATTTTTGTTCACCCGATTGAGAGAAATCTTCAAAAAATGGGATTAGGGGTAGGGTTCGTCCGCTTGTAGCCTTGGCATGATCTCGACCGTTGATCTCGTGATCAACGGTCAGGGGCCCGTCGATCCGCGGCTTGGATCGACCGCACGGTTAGTGTCCGCGGTCAGCTCCCCCATGTGGCTTCATTCGAGCCGTTGGACCTGTACTACGGGTGATCCGACGGCCTGGAGCCGTTGCCGATGTGGTTAAGTCAGACGCGGGACCGTCGCCGTGATGATTGGCTAATCATAGCCAATGATTGCGGCGGCGCAATCTCAAACACGTGTCCCGCCGCCGGTTTTAATATTAAAAAATTATTTTAAATTATATTTTAAGTATATTTTAATCCATAAATCTTCAAAAATTTATAGAAAATCTATTTTTTGTCCGTTTTCCGCGCATAATACCTCGTTTTGATCTTATTTTTATTCTACATGTGAAATTTTTTTTTTTATAAAAATGATATGTATATTTTAAATTATTTTAAAACAGTAAAAGTACTATTTTAAACCCATTTATTGCATTTAAACTTTCAAAATTCATAACTCCATCTTTTTAAATCGGATTTCGATGCACAACACCTTGTTTTGTTCGTATTTGATTCCTGCATAGCTTGGCTTCATCCTTGTTTCAGAATAATAGGGATATCTGTAATTATTTTGAAAACAGCAAAACAACTATTTTAAAAATACCCTATAATTGCATTTAAACTTTGAAAATTCATATCTTTTCCGTTTCAAATTGGATGTTGACGTATAACCCCTTGAATTTTCCAAAAAAATGAGTTTTACATTTTAAGATTATTTTCAATTACTGATTTTCACTGTTTTGACAGATTTCTATCTTGGAGTATTCTTTGCCTATTTAATTATTATTTCCTTCATTAGTATAATAATTATTTTCAATATACAAACTATTTTCAAATCGTTTTGAGGCCTCGATTGGATGACCAGTGGATCTTCTCTATACTCATATGTACTATGAATCAATCTATCTTTCAAATATGCTATTTTTACAAAATCTATATATAGATATATTAATAGGTATTTTAAATTAGTTTTAAATTACTTATAATTAAACCATAACTTTGGGAGATCCACCTAGCATGAGATTTTAGACATAGATTCTATGCATGAAGAGAAATCATGGGGGAGTGGATTAGTGGATGGTTGAGTTCCAATCATTCACTAATCCCTTCATTAGTTTCTTTTATTTTCCATTTGTCGTAGATTGCATGTGTAGGTCGCACCACGAGCACTTAGCTTAGGCTCTCCTAGATTTAAGGACATGGCGTGTTTACTACTTTTATATGTTTCTCATGCATTATTACCTTGAGGGTTAGTGTGAACTTCAATTTAAACCCATATAACGTAGTGACACACTAAAGATAATAATTAAGGACCGTCTAGCAAACTTAGAAAATTTCTAGGGACTAGGGTAGATCACTGATTGACATGAGAACCTCAAAAATTGAACTTAGGGACATCATAAACCTCCCATAATTTTCTAGGAATTTTTAGGGCTTATTAGATCCCTTTGTTAACCAACCCTAATTAACTTGCTAAATAAGGCCCCGAGACCTTCCGAAAATTACAATAAACACATTGTAGGTCAAACAATTACCTATAATACCTCAAACTGACCAGAATTTGACCATTGACCTTAGATAAATAGAGCTCCTTAGTTTGACTTCAGGTTGATCCCTAATTTAACCATAGGTAGAATTTACTATTTTGCCCCTAATAATTCATTAAAAATTTTTAAAAATCCCAAATTTTTTTCAAACACTTGGGAACACCTTCTTAGGTCATCCCTAACCTTTGGGGGTGATTCCAATCGGTTTGAAGCTGATTTGGGTCAAAACAATAAAATCAGCCCTTTATTAGGAAATTTAGAAATTCCTTTAATTACCCGATTTTTAGAAATTCATAACTAATTGTAGAAAATTCTAAATTAGGCAAACTCACTTGCATTAGACTCCAATTAGAGCCTAGTATTTATTAAAAATCTTAGGTTTCTAGAAACTGGCCTAGATTAGAAAGTCAACTTTTTTGGTTAACCGTAGTTCACTTAGGGTCCGAAACTTAGAAAATTCATAACTTTGCCTAGGAAACTCCGATTTCAGTGTACTACCTGGATAATTACTCCTCTTAAAGGTCTAGTATTTTCCTAAGGTGTTAGGAATCCCAGATTTAGCTTTTTCTTATAGTAACTTTTTGGACCCCCTAACAAACCTGAACTCTAGATAACTTTAACTAACTACCCTGCTTAGGACATATCCAAACCACACTAGCCTTATACACACATAGAATTTTTTTCTAGGGCACCACTTCTAGATCTAGGTTAGGCCGCTGAGTTTTACTTTTCTACTGTGTGCCGGAGCTTTTCGTGGATTTCATTGCATGCTGTTTGAAAAATGATTGGTGTGTTTGCTTACCTTTTGTGCACTCTGTGGATGATGTGATGAGCGCTAGATTTACCTCTAGGTTAGGAGCGTTATATATATATATATATATATATATATATATATATATATAATATATATATATATAATATATATATATATATATATATATATATATATATATACTGTTCTTCCGTGCAGGTGGCCATGCTCAAGCTAATAAAAGGGGAGCATTATCATGATTTTTAATAATGTTTTATGCACGTGCTTGCTCAGCTCCCCCTAAATAAAATGAGGGCTGAATTAATAATTATAACTGCACAGGTGGAGCTGCTTAGCCCTCATAATTAAGAGCATGGCTTGGCACAGGGTCAATGGTTTGAGTTATTTTTATTTTCATATATAACTGCTTGGGATTTTTACTAGGATAACCATGCAGGGAGTCTAAAATTTTCTTTTTTAAATGGATGTAAAATTTATAATATAGTTAAGAGTTGTGAAAATAGTCTTTGAGTGTGGATATTCTTATCCCACTTGAATCCCAAAAGAAGACGGCATCCTCATAGGGGAGAGTCTTCTTCCATTTGGGAGATCGAGTGGGATGGCTTTAGATATCTAAAGAGAAAAGGCAATGCCCCTTATCAAGGGGAATTGTCTCTTCGTTTAGATATTCAAGCCACGACGGATCCAAGGAGTCTAAGGAGGAGAAATCCAAGGAGTTCAAGGAGGAGAAATCCAAGGAGTCCAAGGAGGAGAGATCCAAGGAGTCCAAGGAGGAGAGTTCCAAGGAGTCCAAGGAGAAGAAGACACCCAGAAGACTGAAGGCCAATATCCCATTCAAAGTCATTTGCGTCTGTCATAGGCTTAGAAATCCGGGTTGTTGGCAGTGGTGCCCGGCCACTTTACTTTCTTCATATCTGGGTTGTAATAAGGGCAATTTGCCTATGGCCATTTAGTTGATTATTTTTGGATTTATATTGATGTGTTTACCATATTGCGCAGTAGAAATTGTCTGCTTTTTTTTAGGTTTCATTTCTTGCATGCCGATTTTGTTTTCGCTTGGATTTTTGTTAGGTTCTCTAAGGACTATAAAATTTTTCTACTCATAACTAACTCCTAAAATTTTAAGTTCTAAATAACATAGAAACTTAACGAACCTAGGAAACTGCCGGAATCGTCCGGGGTCGCATGCATATTACTGCATTCTTCTTTCCTTGCTATAAGACATCTCCCTGCTTGCAGTTAGAGTCCGGATAATCTGGCCTATGAAGATGAAGTGTCGGACCTAGGGAGACTCAATCTTTTCTAAAAATTATTTTATATAAGCCTGTTTTTAAAATTCTATAGCATTCATGAGCTGACATTTCAACTAGCATGCATCGCATTAGTAACCAACTAAATAAAATTTAATTGCATTAGCTAGGAGCATCTAACCCACATAAATCCTCTAGATGTCGGTCCTATTTCCAAAGAACTGTACTTCCCACCCATCTTTCATAATTGACTTGATAGCATGGTTTTGAAGCGATTAGGTGGTTAGCTGGCTCCCCCAATCCAGGCCGGGATAAGTCCAGATTTTGCACTGCATTAGGTAGGACACGGGTCGTAGCGTTTCGTAGAACACTAAGCCCAACCTAGATTTAGGATTCGAGGCTACTACATTCGATCTCGTAGTATGCCTTAAATAGTAGGTATGCCCCTTTATTTCAGGGACTATAAATCCTACTTATCTGCATCACGGGATGACGCCACCTCCATCTCTTCTCTTACGCTTGTGGTTGATTGCTTGTCTTTCTTTCTCCAGTTTCTCTTTAGTACCCTAGAGCCTCCGAATGCTGGTATGAACCACGCATGTTTTACTGAGCCTTATTGAGACATTTCTTCCCTTTGAGTAGGATTTTCTAGTATATACCCTTATGTTAATCCCACTTTAGGAGGGGATAATATACGATTCTTAATCGAGAGTTTTCTCGGGCTCCGGCCTGGGATGTAATTAACCATGAGGGCTTGCGCCCGTAAGAAACTCGGTCCCACATCTACTAAACCCCATTCAAACTATTGTATCGGATGGGGGAAACCTGTGATTAGATCGTGTATATTACTACCCATCGGGGTGTGTTGGCGACGACCTCTATCCTCAATGGTTAGTCGTATGCATGATCCAATCTGTCCCTTCCAATTGACCCGTTCGCGCGGTGCTGTTTCGGAGGTCCATACATTGCTAAGTTCATTAAACAAAAACCAATCCCACAGTCTCTTCTAATCACAAAACCCTAATGCATTGATGCATAACATCTGATACAAAAAACAAATCAAGGAAAAGAAAAACTCACTTGTTACAGATACTTTTCTCATCGAAATCCATAAAATATGGAGCGAGGGAGACAGAGATAGAGAGAGACAGAGAGGACCGAGAGGGCAAGCTGCACAATTTCTCTCGGTGATCGCCCTCGCTCACTTTCTTTATTTCGATGAGAAAAGTATCTGTAACAAGTGAGTTTTTCTTTTCCTTGATTTGTTTTTTGTATCAGTTGTTATGCATCAGTGCATTGGGGTTTTGTGATTAGAAGAGCCAATGGGATTGGTTTTTGTTTAATGAACTTAGCAATGATGGTGTTTACTTGTTTTATCTAGTTTTTTTAAGTAGTTGAAATCATGAAATCAATTGGTGTGTGTTGATTTTATTGCATCTTTGATTTTCTTCTTTTTCTTTGGCTGATAAGTATTCAGAATGGTATTTTTTTTAAACTTTAGCATGATTTTGCTGTTTTAATTTCTCGCAATGATAACTAAAATGAGGATTAACGTGCTACTGTAATGTTAGAGAGCAATTGGTAATGATTATTTTTAATGTGGTTGCATTTCATGCTAAATTTGAGCGAAGGTCTGTTTATTGTGATATGTATTTATATATATTTGTCTTTTATTGTGCGGAAATCAATTTTTTTAGGGCTACTAGTTTTTTGGCTCCAAATTCATGATTATTGTTTAAAACCTGCATTCTTCAATAAATGTGAAGATGCTTTAATCAATCATTTTTTAAATATGTTTGATTCCAATTCTTATAGTTCTGTTATTCCTTCCAATTTCTCAATGGGCTCCTCTATTCCCCTTCATTTAATCCCTGCTTTAGTAACTCTTGTTTCGGATGAGGAGATTAAGCAAGTGGTTCTCTCTAGCCCTATTTCTTCAACTCTCAGCACCGATGTCTTCACTTTTAAGTTTTTTTAGAAGTCGTGGGAAATTATTGGCAGCAAGGTTTGCAAGTCCGTTGAATACTTTTTGCTTACTTCTTTTCTCCCAAAAAAGGTTACAGTCTCTACTATTTCCCTTATTTCCAACGGTCCTCATTCCTTCCATATCAAAGATTATAGACCCATCCCTTTGGGAAGCACTTTTTATAAAATAATTATAAAAATTTTAGCTTTGAGGCTTGAGTCTATAATGCCTTAAATTATTCATTTTAATCAGTCTGAGTTGACTAAAGGGAGAATTGCCATTGATAGCATTATTTTAGCATCTTATATTCTCTCATTCTCAAGGCAAGTCTAAGTTTTTTTTGGTACTAAAATTGATATCTTTGAAGCATTTGACGTGGTTTATAAAAGCTTTCTTTTATGTAGAATGCTTCAAAAAGGTTTCCCCTATATCTTTGTGTCTTGCGTTCATACTTGTATTAATAAGGTTCACTTTTCTATAAAAGTTTTCTTTTGCATAGGATGGTTCTATGTTCCTCTAGGTTATTAGAAGCACAAAGACATAATATATAAACTCATTTATGTATTGCTTTATATATAGCCGTCTTTGTATTCTCTGTTTCTTTCTTTATATATAGATAAGTCATCATGTATTAAAAAATTCAATGAAATCACATTTATGTTTTCCTTTACTCTTCTTGTTGTTATGTTCTTGTGTTACTGTGTTTCAACATGGTATCAGAAACAGCTTGAAGATTCAGGGATTAGATGGCGACGTCGACCACATCTCAGCTCTCCGACCACACAGAAACAACAACCTCTGAGTTCTCCGGCATCTCCCCCTCTCTAAAGTTTGTTCTTGCTAATCTGAAGAACTTCGTTCAAAGTCCTATGTTTACCAAAAACTATTCGGTTTGGCATTCACAGATCATCAAAATCTGTCGCGCCAACGGGTTTGATTTCTTTCTTGATCCTAATTCTTACATACCAGAAAATATCATTTCCAACCCCGACAGCACTTCTTCCCCGAATCCCACCTACGCTAAATGGATTCTTACTGATCAAAACTTAGCTGTCGCAATATTCTCTACCATTTCCGCCCCGATTCTTCCTTACGTTCTACATCTTGAATCTACTTCTTCCATTTGGACCACTCTTGAAACCCACTTCCAATCAACTAATAGATATCGAGTCATTCAATAAAAAATGAATTCCATCATATCTCACTTAAACATTCTACTAAGCTTCAATATCTCACCGAAATCAAAACCATCGCCAATAAAATCGCTGCAGCTGGGTCGCAAATTAACACTAAGGAGATCATTCTTTACAATCTTAATGGACTCCCAAATTCCTATCAATAGTTCAAAACATCCATCTGCACTATGCTTACTCCTCTAAGCCTTGACAACTCTACCCGTTACTCATAAGTAAGGAAATTCACATCGATGTTGATGCGGCTCGTACCATTCCGGCTGAAGATTCTCAGACAGAAATGTTCGCCAATTGGGGAAGAGGTCACAGAATGCAAGGATGCGCCTCCAGGAAATTCTACAAAAGAACCACAACACATGCCTCCGATCATATGATAGATCTGCTTAAAGAAAGGACACAATGCGTCCGATTGTTGACATCGGCTGAACACACTATACACACCACGATAAGCAAAACCTTCAAACAAAGCTCTTCTTGCAAGATCTCCATCAGCATACGCAGACTGATATCTTGATTCTGGTGCTTCCTCCCACATGACGAAATCCTTGGAAAATCTGTCTATCTCTACTCCGTATAACGGTTCTGATGGCATCACCATTGGCGATGGGAGTTTGGTTAGTATAGCCAATTCTGACAAAGGTTTGATACCGACTCCCTCTCCTAAGATCAATCTATCTCAAATCTTGCATTCTCCATCTCTAAAATATAATTTGCTATCTATTTCTAAACTAACTAAAGATAACAATCTTGATATTATTTTTGACCGGTATGGTTTCTTTTTTAGGGATCTGATGACTCTTCAAGTTATCCTTCAAGGACCTTGTTGTGATGGACTCTATCCAATTCGAACTCCAGCTGCCTCCTCTACTAACTGTGCACTACATTCTACTACCAACAACACCTTGCCTTGGCACAATAGATTGGGTCACCCCAACAAGAACATTCTTACACGCATTTCTTCAAGCAACTCTCATCTCATGATAGATTTGCATAATTTTTCCTTTCATTTGTGTAATACGTCTAAGAATAATAAACTCTTGTTTGAAAATTTAGCTACTAGAAAACAATCTATTCTTGAATTGATTCATTCTAATGTTTGAGGACCCGCCCCTATGGCATTTAATACTGGTTATCTCTATTATGTTATTTTTGTTGATGACTACTCGTGTTTTACATGGTTATTCCCCATGCGCCACAAATCTGAAGTTTTTAATATCTTTGTTAATTTTAAAGAACAAATTGAAAACCTATACCTCTCACAAAGTCAAGTGCATTCGCACTGATGGAGGAGGTGAATACCTTAACAAATCCCTTGCCCAATTTCTTCAAACTCACAGTATATCTCACCATATATCGTGTCCCTATACACCAGAACAAAACAGATTCACTGAAAGGAAACATAGGCATATAATAGAAACTACCAGGACACTTCTCCACAAAGCCTTCGTTCCTTATGCATATTGGCCTGATGCTATCATAACATCAGTATACCTCATAAATCGTACGCCCTCCTCAAACACCAATAATGTATCTCCATTTGAAAGTTTACATAACATCAAACTGGAATACAGCCATCTACACACATTCGGATGTGCATGTTTTCTTCTCATTCCTGCTCAATTTCAGCATAAGCTTAACCCAACAACCAAGTGCTGTTTTTTTCTAGGCTATTCAGACACTTACAAGGGGTACAAGTGTCTCGATCCTCAAAATAATAAAGTTGTTATTTCTTGCCATGTTACTTTTGACGAGAATTTTAATCCATTTGCTACTCATCATACTAAATCCACTTCACAGGTTGACACCATATCACCACTCCTCACACCTGTTTTGGTGCCACAACCACCTCAATCTAAAGTTTAGCCTCCCGAACACTCTTCTGAATAATTTTGGATCAATACTCAGCACTCGTCACACACTCCATCTCAGCTAACTGTCATTTCGAATCCTTCACTTCAAAACATAATCACCACTCACACTCAAACTTCAGTTCATCCGATGGTCACCAGGTAACGCACAGGATCCCTTAAGCCTCACTATCGCTTGAATCCTTTACATAATCAATCATTTTTTGAATCTTCTACAGATCCTAAGACATAAAGAAGCCAACAAACAATTGGAATGGTGGAAAGCAATGGCGTCTGAATTTTTTTCCTTACAATAGCAAGGCACATGGAGCCTAGTTCCCCCACCTCCTAACTCCTCGGCACTCGGTTGCAAATGGACGTATAGAACTAAACTTCACGCAGGTGGTTGTGTCGCTAGATACAAAGCTTGGCTCGTTGTGCAATGCAATCATCAAGAATATGGATTGGACTACACTGAAACTTTTAGCCCAGCTTCCAAACTACCTGCGATTCATATACTTATGGCTATAGCTATGCACCATAGTTGGAAGGTTCAGCAACTGGACGTGGCTAACACATTTTTTCACAACAATCTAGCGAAGACCATGTATATGACACAACCAAGAGGCTTCGAAGACTCTACCAATCAGGATCATGTGTGCCTTCTTCACAAGGCTATCTATGGTTTCAAACAATTTTGTTTACCCAAATCAAGCTCCCTAGAAATAAAACAAAAACCACAAAGGGAAAAAAAAATAGAGAGAGAAGTGAAGTGAAGGAAACTCCCCTCGGTAGGCTGAAAGAGACGACGATCTAGGCGGCGTAGAGAGGAAACCCTAGCAGAGCGAGTTCTCTCTGCGCTAGAAAACAGATATGTTGGGTTTACGTGTTTGTTGAATTAATAATATTTTTATTTCATATCAACAACATATTATAGCATCATACCATAAGTTATTATTTGTATGATTTTGTAGGCGTGGGACAAATATGTAATTTAGGACCTATTTGGCTAATGAAAATATAAAAATAATATTTAAATTATTAAAAATAAATAAAATTATAATATTTGAGGTGCACTTTAAATGCTAGTATTAATTTTTTATGATATTTTATTATTGCATATTAGAATTTTCATGACAATAGAGAAGAATTATTTAATATCTTCACATTGTCTTAAAATGTTAGAGACACAAGAATACACAAAAATCATAGTAAATATATATTAGAGGGTTTGTGTGAAAAAGTTGAAAAGAAAAACAAATAATGGGGCATCACCCAACTGAAATAATTTTACTATTGTTTATCATCAATTAAAAATAATATTTTTTTCATAATTGAGGAAGGTGTTCATATAATATGATATATATAAGCGGTATAAAACAGAAAAGGGCGGATTGAAGGGGCATCGTTGCAAAATTACTTCTTCTCCAATGCTCATGAAAAATCATCTTCCCAACACACAGCTCACCTTGGCATGTTGGTTAAGAGCTTAGGCTTCCAACTAAGAGGTCTTGGATTCGAGTCTTTGTGTATGCGTTGTGTGTGTGAGTTTGCCTTAAATGGCCTAAATGTCCAAAAAAAAAAAAGAATCATCTTCCCAAATAGCTAGATTTAGTGGTCATCCTCTTTTACTTTGCCATTATCGATCAACATGCAATGTCGTTAGTGGCAGAGTTAGAAATTTCTTTTTGTGGGGCACAAATTATTTATTTTAATTATACCCTTAACTTTTTTCATTGAGACTTGCAACTAATTTTGACAATTAAAAATTTTTTTGGTTGGAAATGTTATTATTAAAAAAGTTATGTGAGAAAAAATCTTACAATTTAGTAAGTTTTCTATTTTTTTTTAATAAAGTCACAGCTCATTTTATTTTGTATTTTACATAAAGGCAATAAGCATTTAAATTAAAAACATATATGTCAAGTATTTTTAAATAAAGACGAATGACCTTCATAACGGAAAATGTGGATGCATTGAAGTCAATAAACATTCGAAATTTTTTTTTATATATTTTTTCAAAAAATAAAAAAAATTATTTTTTTCACGATGTCCGTTAATTTGTTTCTTTTTTTTATTTAGATAAATAGAGCTTAAAAAAAATACGGTGAGCCTATATTGGGCAAGGTCATAAAAAAGGATTTGAATGTTTATTGACTTCAATGCATCCACATTTTCCGTTTATGAAGGACATTTATATATAATTTTAAAGCTTATTGAGTTTATGTAAAATAAAAAATAAAATTAATTGTGTGACTTCATTAATAAAAAAAAATAGAAAATTACTAAATTTTAAGTTAATTTATCACATAATATTTTTTATAATAACAATTCCTACCAAAAAAAATTTAAAATTGTTAATTTTAGTTGCAAGATTGAACGAAAAAAGTTAAGAATAATTTTAAAATAAATAATTTATGCCCCCACAAGACAGAAATTTTTGACTCCGCCAATAAAAACAGGGGGGTTGATAGTGTCCTATTACATTGGAGTTTTCTTTAAGAAATAATTTGTTGTAAGTGTTGCCTTGTTTTGGCATACATCTTTCTTAGACTATCTTTTGTGCTCGCCAGGATGTTCCCTCGCCGATCGTAATCTTTGATGACCTCGAAGGCATTGATCTCGTCAAATTTGCTTCTTTTTTCGCTCGGCTATACAATCGTAGAGATTTCTTTCACTTGCATTAAGAGTTTGAGTAGATTATTTTTTTATACTATATAAATAATCACTTGTGATGATTATCTTTAGGATTAAAAAAAAATTCAGTACATGACTTCTTAATATAAAAGTATCGAGTCAGCTATTCATCAAATAAGAAAGAACATGATAGAGATGAAGAGAATAAATTTTTCTTTTTACATAATTATTAAATTACTTAAATAATTATAATTTATTAATTTATAAAATTATTTAAATATTTATAATATATTAAGTTGAAAAAAATTCTCTATCTTTATCTTTATTGTTTTCTACTTTCTCCTTCTTATTTGATGAAAAGCTGACTGAATACTCTTATACTAAGATATTATGTTATGCTATTTATTATTATTATTATTATTATTATTTTAAAGATAATCATCACAACAACACTTTTTTTTTTTTTGACAAAATTATGGGGCGTGCCCAAATAAAAAAATATACAAAGGAAAAGCCCCACCTTATAGCAATTGACTTTGGCATTAATTGCCCCTTTTAATCAAAATGAAAATGGTGTAAAAAGAAGAAAAGGAGCCACCAAACCTTCTACCATTATGTTCTCGCCAAAGAATGAAGCACAAATGATCATATAGAAAAAAAAAAAAAAGTAACTATGGAAAATTTGTGATCTCCTTTGAAATAATTAAAAACTTGAATAATATTCGATCTAAACAAGAAAATAGAAGCTAGAGGGAATAGGGCTTTTAAATATTGTATAAAAGTACACTCAAAAAATAGATGAGAGACAGATTCAGAACAAATGTTACAAAGGGGGTAAATAGGCTAGACATGTACATTACTTAAGATAAGTTGATCAACCGTTTTAAGTACCCCTACAGTTGCCATCCAAGCAAAAGGAAGAGAACATAATGGAAGATCTTTTATGCCAAGCAAATTTGGACCAATTAAGTTCATCAATATTTTTATAAAAATCCTCCAAGAAGGATTTAAAGATGGGATTTTCAATATTAATTTGCGCCAAAGAGGCTAACCTATGTTGAAACACGTGAACAACAAGAAGAGAATACAGAGACGGCTACATATAAAGCAATACATAAATGAGTTAGTACAGAATGACACGTCTATATATAGAGAAAGAAACAGAAAATACAGAGATGGCTACATATAAAGCAATACATAAATGAGTTTATATATTATGTCTATGTGCTTCTAATATCCCCAAACAAACTGTTAGGTCTTTGAATGGCACTGAGTTTGAGTCGTAACTGCTCAAATCGCGGTGTGGAGAGAGATTTGGTAAGGATGTCAGCCACTTGATCGATTGTGTTGATAGGAAGTAGTCTGATGTTATGTTGCTAAATATGATCACGAACAAACCTATGATCTATTTTGATGTGTTTAGTACGAGCGTGAAACAACGGATTGTTGGCTAGTGTAATCGTTGAGGTGTTGTCACAATATAAGTCAGCTAGTTGATCCTGAGGTATGCCGAAGTCAGTGAGGATGCGTTTGAGCCAGATAACGTCGGTGGTAAGAGATACAGTTCTCTGTATTCAGACTTAGTTGAAGACGAGCTACCGTATTTTTCTTCTTGACCATCCATGAGATGATTGTGTCTCCTAAAAAGGAGCAATAGCCGAATGTTGATTTCCTTGAGATGGGATCACCCACCCAATCAGCGTCTGAAAAAGAAGTAAGACGAAGATTATATTTCATGATTGGTATGCCATAGTCAATCATACCTTTGATTTAGAATAGTAGCTGTTTGAGAAGATAGAAGTGTTGAGCCATAGGTTGATGCATATACTGCGATAGAAGATTAACAATGTATGAGATGTCCGATCTTGTGAGAGTCAAGTATTGAAGAGAGCCTATGATCTGTCTGTAGGTGGTCGGATCAGCGAGCACACGGTCGGTTGGAAGATCTTGAGGTAATTTTATGCAGGTGGGATTTTCAAGTGGGTTGTAGCCAAGGAGTTGAGCATATTTTAGGATGGACAATGCATATGGTAGTTGTGAGAGGAAGTATTGTTTGGCATCGCGGATGATTTGAATGCCTAGAAATGAGTGAACCTCTCCCAAGAGTTTCATGCCAAATTTATGATTCAGCTGAGTGAGAGTTTTTTTGATAATGTTGGTGTTGTTGCTCGTGATAAGGATATCGTCCACATAGATGAGCATGTATATTTGGGTATTTTGCTGACAAAATGTGAGAAGCGATGGATCTGAGGTGCTATGCTTAAATCCCATGGATACCAGGTGTGATGTGAACGTATTATACCATTGTCTTGGTGC